>OX411743.1:3573749-4040939 GCA_948252205.1 Orthosia incerta
AAGAGTTTATTTTGTGTCGATCCGGCTCTTTTCTTTGGTCAATATTATTTGAACCTAAGTATATAATTGTAAGCATTGACATTTATCTGACTTGCACTAAAAACTTAAATCAGTCTTGTTCGTTGCACGAGGTTGAATTGACAGTTTGTCATAAAATATTTTCAATTTAATCTCGTGTTAGAAATTTACGCCGAGTTAAGTTTTTCGTGCAAGTGGACCTTACTAAATTTGTCAAAAAATAAAAGGCACGTTTTGACAGCTATAAAAATACTTAATAATAATGAAACTTGATGCTTGTGAATGATACTCGTTGTTATAGTGTATGGGTTACATAGTAATTAATTAGGATTATGAAAAAGATTTTTCAATTTCTTACGTAGAAAGTTATCGCGGCATGTAAAATGAGAAACGTCAACGGGTTTCTTAGATTGTTACGACTTTAGCTCAATTTTTTTGCCACGCCTAACTTACATCCGTACTCTCATCAAAATAACTGTCTGTCGGTTTGTATGGTGTAACCAATACCGTTGATTTTTGGAAAAGGAATTACGAAATTGTTTATCCCGGGACTAACGCTACCGAAGGATAATTTTTGACATTCAGACGGGCAAAGCCGCAAGCTGAAGAACACATTATACCTAAAGAATGTACAATGCAATATTATAAACATTTATGTAGAATGGATTATCGAGCACGGAGCATCGATTCGGAAGCGAACTGGCGATTTGATTTACATAAGAGCGATGTAAAGGTGTGGAACGAATCCCAGTGATTCTGAGAACGGTACAGAGGGCATTATTAATGCTGTTTCCATACGCTGCCCGTTTCTGTACCAAGTTCCAATATTTGAGTTGTTATCTGCTAACATTGATAGCAAATTAAAGTAAGGGTATCATATCGTTTGTGTGCATTTCGAGTCCAATGACAAATTTTGCTCGCTGAGACAATTGCTCTTTGCACGCCCTGATATCAAATAAAGGAACACATGATCAGCACTCGCGAGTATTTGACAAACATAACAGTCACTTGCGTAAGGTCAACGTTATGCTGAGTACCCTGCTCAAACAATTTTTACTGATCCCTTGTTTTGTTCATCATCGCAATAACACCAGCATTTGCGAGGCCAAGGCTAACGAAAGCTATGGACATGGCTGAATTCTGGACGAATCTTATAGGTACAAAATGTGTTTTTTTAGGGTTCAGGGGAGTGACCATGAGCTCTTAGAGCGGTAATTTGAGATCGAATAAGGGACAAATGTATATGACTTGTATATGTATATATCTGTCACTTACTCGATCTCAAATTGATACCGCTCTAAGAGCTTATGGTCACCCCCCTGTAGTCAACAAGGAAATCTTATAGCTTCGCTATGTCTGTCTGTCCGCCTATCCGCAGCTTAGTTAAGAGACTCTTAATACTAGAAAGCTATAATTTGGCATGGATATACATATTAATCACGCTGTACACGTAAAGGGGGGATGTTTTTTTGTTCTCCTCTATCCCATGGTGTGGGGTATCGTTGCATAGGCCATTCTAAAATGTTACGGGTCTGTGAAAACTATTTTTTCATTCAGGGATTCGTTTGCGTAAAATTAAGTTTTAAATTGCTTTCTTTGTTAGTCAAGTGTTCCTCCCTCCTGCCATCTAAATGGTTTCTTTTTGATATGTGAAAAATTCACGGCAGTAGTATATAAAACGAATTTAAAAGGAAAATTATCACAGCTAAGTAGGCTTTATAAGTTTACAAATAATAGTCGACCAACTTATAAATGTACTTGGAAAAAGAAAAACATTTTTTTTTTTATTTGTTATATGCTCGCGTTTGACCACTATCTCGCCTGATGTTAAGTGATGATGTGGTCGAAGGTGAAGCACGCTTGCCTAGAAGCAACCTATTCACTCTTGACTTGAAGACCCCTAGGTTGTAGCTATCAGGAAACAAAGACTCCGGTAGGGAATTCCACTCCTTAGCTGTACGCACAATGAAAGTATTTTCAAAACGCTTTGTGCGTATGGGTAGGATATCCACCATGTACTAATGGCGCATTGCCGTACTTCTTGTAGTCCGATGATGGAAAGGGCTAGACAGAATCAAATTGTGCAGTTCCATCGCACACTCTCCGAAATGTAACCGATAGAAAACCGACAGGCTGGCAACTCGTTTGGTTAGATCAATGTTCGGTGGTTACATTGTTTATGAACCACAGTATTTTTCCTTAATTATGCTGGTGAATGTACCTGGTTGTACGGAATCCTCGGTGTGCGAGTCCAACTCGCAATTGGCCGGTATTGGACACCAGCAGGGGATTCCACTCCTTAGTTGTACGTACGCACTATGAAAGTATTCCCAAAACGTCTAGTGCGAATCGGTAGGATATCCACTATGCCCCGATGGCAGGTTTCCGGACATCGTGTTGTCCGATAATGGAATGTAAATCATTATCAACACAAAGAAAGTGACTATTTTTACAGTTTGATAAAAATAAAGCTCCCATTAGGCTGTAACACGTCCAGAACATTAACAAAGAACCACCACCATTTCAAAAAGGCGTAGTGATTTTTATTCTCCAAGTTCAAATGCAAAGTTCAATCGTCGATCGTTTCCCACGATCGTCGTCGTTTGAGCGGCTCTTATTAACATAACAACGACAGTGTTGCCAACTGCGCGACGTGACGGATGAGATGCTGAGATTGTTGCCAGACGCTGGTGTTACCAGATGGGGATAATGTGGACAGACTATGGATATAATGGTTTATGGTTGGTGTTTTTTAGGATACCGTATCTCAAAAGGAAAAAAACGGAGACCTTGTATGATCACTTTGTTGTCCGTCTGTCTGTCTGTCCATCTGTCTATCAAGGCCCTTTATCTCGAGAACGCGTGGAGGTATCGAGTTGATAGTTTGCAACCCCTTGCAGCTGTGAAAAAATCAAACTTCTAGATGTTGATTGACATTTTTACACTTACACTCGCAAGGAAATCAAAATCTATAGGGTACTTCCCGTTGACCTAGAATCATGAAATTTGGCAAGAAGCAATTTCTTCTGACTTCTTCTCTTATAGCACAAATAAAGGGCAAACCTCCGAAAACCGTAAATTTATACCATCATCAAAAAAAAAACGATTGTAAACTTATTTGCAGTTGATAAACTGACCGCGACTTATGTCGATGTATGGAAACTACAGTTTCCCAACGGCAAAGTTAATTTTGTCCCTCAATTCTGCTTATCGTTAGAGCAATGTTCGGTGCTCTCATGCTTTATGAACTTCAGTAATGTTATTTAATTATGTTGGTGAATGTAGCTGTTTGTAGAGATTTGTAGCATACGCACTAAACGTTTTGAGAATACTTTTATTATGCGTACAGCTAAGGAGTGGAATTCCCTGCCGGAGTCTGTGTTTCCCGATAGCTACAACCTAGGGGTGTTTAAGTCAAGAGTGAATATGTTACTTCTAGGCAAGCGTGTTCCATCATCGACCACATCATCGCTTACCATCAGGTGAGATGGTGGTCAAGCGCGAGCCTATATAAGATAAAAAAAATAAAAAAAATTGTAGCAATGAAAAACTACTGTGTGCTCTATTTAAGGGACATGGAATTTTCCAGTAAATAACCAAAATAGTGATTCTATTTCATAATAGTGACCCTGGTCTTTAATGACTGAAGATCAGCACCTGTAGCCAAGATGACATTCTACATTCGATAACGCTAGTAGAAAACGAATCAATGTATGGGAATGACACATCAAGTCATGTGGTCAGACCAAACAAATAGAAGGCGTTAACGATTGTAGAATGAGATTCGACATGAAACGTTTGTAACTTGGGTAGAGGGGCAGGTTCGGTTTAGTAGTTTCTTTAAATGATACTATTATTGTAGATACTAAGTTCGTCATCGTTTCATAATTTCAGCGGCTACTGATCCACAGTCACTGCTCAACATACTCGTAGCCCTTGTTCAAGTGTCATCACATCGACCAGTTCTGTGTTCCTCGTGTATTGCGGATTCCCGCGACCTTCAACAAGTCCATTTGTCTACCTTGTGGGAAGCTTACTAAAGGTACTCGCCTTATATGCTAAAGACCTCAAAATTTTAGATACAAAAGCAGTAGCATGTTGTATTAAATCAATGTTCAAGAGTTTTTTTTAATTCAGGCCGTTCTTGGGATTGTTTTACACATACATATGAGTACTTCTATCAGGAAACGATACTCCAAACACAGATTTACTGATCAATTACAACAGGAGCTTTAACCTACTCAACTATTCATCCCACGAGACGCCAGCAAACTTAATAAGTCCCTCGCTAGCCAGCCAATCGATCAAAATGGCTGATCTAATCGCGCTATCAACGGCCGAGCCAAATGGCGCTCCGATTTACATAACAACAGCCCGAACGAGTCTACTGCTACTCGAAATAGACGGCGACACTCCAGCAATGCCTTCTGTCGTGTAGAACGGACAATAGATAAGTTGCTGAAATATGGGTGAATATTTCTAAGGTTTGTTTTTAGGTACATAGTACATTCATTTGTTTTCTTAACCATCGATGGAAAAAGAGGTGTGTTATAAGTTACACGTGTGTATCTGTCTGTGGCATCAAAGCTCCTAAATGGATGGATCGATTTTGATACAAGAAAAATTGTTTAAAAGGTGACTTTACCGAGAGTGTTCTTGACTATGTTTAAAGAAAGCCGTTAAAAAGTTATTCGCAATTTACTCTTTGAATCAGGGTATTTTCGCAAGTTATCGTGTAATAATTGTGTTTTGATGGATTGTTGATAGAAGCGAAAACTAAAAACTAGACTAATTTTGAACTACTAGATAAATTATGTAGTTTAAGAGGTATTTGTGTCGGGGGTTTTTATATTTTAAATTTATCTTGTTGTTTAACATTAAATTATGCTAATTTACCCTGTTACCGACATAGCCCGAATAATTTACAAATTTAAGTGGCAGTGGGCAAGGCACATTGCTCGCAGAACGGATAGCCGATGGGGCAGAAAAGTTCTGGAGTGGCGACCGCGAACCGGATGACGTTGCGTTGGAAGGCCTCCCACCAGGTGGACAGATGACCTGGTGAAGGTCTGGGGATCCACTGGATGCGGGACGCACGGGATCGGTCAATGTGGCGACGCTTGGAGGAGGCCTATGTCTAGCAGTGATGATGAAAATCCATGTCGTAAGCAAACCTACTTTAACGAGTTACCTTAACGAGGTTATATCTATGATATATGTTTTTCTGAGCCTGGAAACTTCTTCTTCTACTTCCAGCTCACCTGAAATACCTGCACTAAATCAAATAGTACTATAGTATTTAAAATATTTTTTTAGCACCCAAATTCGGAGAAGAGCCAGTTTACAGATGTTCTTGAGAAATTGCTAATGAAAAAACGCAATAACACAATCTAACTTGGGTATGAACTCTGATCAGATGAGGATCAAATAAAAGGAACTTACGTTTATAACACGCGCCTGCAATCACTAGAGCAATAATATATAGTTGTTGTATTAGATTGGAATATAAGTTTGTCATTGGCTATGAATATCATCATTTCAGCCGAAAGACGTCCACTGCTGGACATAGGCCTCCCCCAGGCGTCGCCACATTGACCGATCCCGTGCGTCTCGCATCCAGCGCCTTCCCGCAACCTTAACCAGGTCATCGGTCCACCTAGTGGGAGGCCTTCCAACGTATCGTCTTCTGGTTCGCGGTCGCCATTCCAGAACTTTTCTGCCCCATCGGCCATCCGTTCTGCGAGCAATGTGCCCTGCCCACTGCCACTTAAGTTTGGCAATTCTTCGGGCTATGTCGGTAGCCCTAGTTCTCTTGCGGATCTCCACATTTCTGATTCGATCACGCAAGGAAACTCCGAGCATAGCCCTCTCCATTGCCCTTTGAGTGACTGTAAGCTTCCTGATAAGGCCCATTGTAAGCAACCACGTCTCAGAGCCATATGTCATCACTGGCAACACACACTGGTCATAGACTTTCGTCTTGAGACACTGTGGTAAGTTGGACGAGAAGATACCGCGCAACTTCCCGAACGCTGCCCAGCCGAGTCGGATTCGACGGTTGATCTCTTTCTCGAAGTTGGCCCTACCCAATTGGATCGTTTGTCCCAGGTAGACATAGTCGCCCACAACTTCGAGTGTAGAGTCTCCGACTTTGATAGGAGTGGGTGTAACATGGGCATTCATCATGACCTTGGTTTTGTCCATGTTCATTTTAAGACCCACTCTTTCGGAAGCTCTACTGAGGTCATCGAGCATTTTACTGAGGCTCTCCATGGTCTCAGCCATGACCACTATGTCGTCGGCAAACCGAAGGTGAGTGATGTACTCGCCATTAACGTTGATGCCATGCCCTTTCCAATCCAGAACCTTGAAGACATCCTCCAGCACAGCAGTGAACAGTTTCAGAAAAATGACGTCTCCCTGTCTCACGCCGCGCCGGAGAAGAATTGGTTTCGAGGTCTGATCCTGAAGACGGACTGACATAGTGGCGTTCTTGTACAAACACTTCAACACTTCAATGTACCGGTAGTCGATCTGGCACCGTTGGAGAGACTACAGTACAGCCCAAGTCTCGATCGAATCGAAGGCTTTCTCGTAGTCCACAAACGCTAAACAGAGAGGCAGGTTATACTCTTCGGTCTTCTGTATAACCTGCCGCAGCGTATGTATGTGGTCTACGGTGCTAAAGCCTTTTCGGAATCCGGCTTGTTCGGGAGGCTGAAAATCGTCAAACCTGCGCGCGAGACGATTCGTGATGACTCCTGAAAACAACTTGTAGACATGGCTAAGAAGTGAGATGGGCCTATAGTTCTTCAGCCGGGCATTGTCGCCCTTCTTGAAGAAGAGTACCACCACACCCCTGCACCATGCCTGTGGCGTTTTGCCCTCGAGTATGACGGAATCAAACAGCTTCTGAAGGGCCTTAAGGACCGGTTTTCCACCCGCCTTTAGGAGTTCAGCCGTGATTCCGTCATCACCCGGCGCCTTGTTGTTTTTAAGCTGTTTCAGAGCCATCCTAATCTCGTACAGGCTGACGTCCGGAATATCTTCGGTATAGTGTCGGGTCAATCTAGCTCTTGGGTCGTTTGCTAGACTCGCAACGGGCTTGCTGATTGATGCTATGAATATACTGCTCTTTATTTTATAAACATAGATTTACTTAATTCGAATCCAGAATACGTGTATACACACAAGAAATTACACTATTAAAACAAATTTAGAAACATCGTAATTGGAATATTTTTCTTCTTATTTTAATTAGAATCGTAGCTTCTATTGCCAATTTACACCGAATAGTATCCAAAATAACATGTGGCAAAATTATAAAACAATAAAAGATACCAAAGAGACCGACTACCTACCGAAACGAAAATAACTTTTGCACTTTTTTTAGAAGTCGGTTTTTTTTCTTGTTGTATTTTATCTTTACAAATTGATACTGTTTCATGTACTGGATCGACCCTCCATGGGATTTAAACGTTCGAAATTTAACGGTGTATTATCTAAGAAAGCTAATCTAAGCATCTTTTTTAAGGGAAATGCACGATTCCTTAGGGGTCATTCCTTCACGAGAATGAAGTCCATGAAAAAAATAACTATTTTAATAATGTAAAATATAAAGTTTTTGTTTTTTTTATTTTGTGTCTACCGCTCGCACAGCGGAGATCAGGAGACAACCAGGCTCACAGAGTACCTCAGTGAGGCGGCTGATGCGGCACAGCAACGGTACCCTTCCGCCCAATTAGTGCTATTGGGGGACTTTAATGCCCACCACCAGGAGTGGCTCTTTCCATACCAGTGCACTGATCATGCTGGACGAGAGACGCGCAAACTTGCGCTAGCGTTAAATCTCACCCAGCTGGTCCAGGGGGCAACGAGGGTGCCAGATGTTGATTCGCACACAGCCATTGCTTGGACCTTCTGCTGACAACAGATCCAGACCGATACTCAGTGTCGATATCTTCACCGTTGGGTAGTTCCGACCACTGTCTGGTGAAGTCTGTGTCCGTCTACTCCCCGCCCGATCCCAGCCTAAGAGGCACCCGGCGGGTATGGCGGTACAGGTCAGCAGATTGGGATGGGATGCGATCTTTTTTCGCATGCTATCCTTGGCAGCCCACTTGCTTCTCTTCGGACGATCCATCGTCATGCGCTGACGCTGTAACTGATGTGTTGCGTCGGGGGATGGAGTACTATATTCCATTCTCTGACGTAGCAATATCTAACGACAACCGACCATGGTTTGGGGCCGAGTGTCACCACGCCAACGCGGTTAAACACAAGGCCTACCAAGCATGGGTCGTCGCTCGAACGCGCAAGGCAAATGACGTGAGTCAGAAGAAGAGAGCCTTCAACACGGCTGCCAAGTCCTGCAAAAAGGTGATGCGAAGAGCACGGTTTGACCACATTAGCAGAATCGGGAACAAACTTGCTTCATATCCAGCGGGTAGCAAAGCGTTTTGGTCCCTGGCTAAGTCGGTTGAATCAAATTTCTGTCGCCCCTCACTACCACCACTGCTGAAACCTGACGGGTCACTGGCCCACTCCGCTGAGGAGAAGGCAAACTTGTTTGCCTCCCTTTTTGCGGAATCTTCGCATCTGAATTCTGATGGCGCGCAGCCTCCTCCCTCTCCTGATGGATGTGTGACGAGTATGTCAAACATCCGCATCCATCAAAAGGACGTCCGTAGGGTTCTGCGTAGCCTCGATGTGAACAAAGCGAGTGGCCCCGACGGGATACCAGCAATTGTACTTAAAACCTGTGCGCCTGAATTGTCTCCGATCTTGACACGCCTGTATCGCCTTTCGATAGGGACTGGAAAAGTGCCGAAGGCTTGGAAGCAAGCCAACGTACAGCCCGTGCCCAAGAAGGGCAGTCGAGCTGACCCGGCCAACTACAGACCCATATCTGTAACGTCCATCCTCTGTAAGAGTATGGAACGTGTACTCAACGGTAAGCTCCTGGCATACCTAGAAGCGAACGACATCCTCAGTGACCGCCAATACGGCTTCCGCCGAAATCGGTCCACTGGGGATCTTCTAGCGTATGCCATTCACATCTGGAGTGAGGCCATCGAGAGACACGGGGAAGCGCTAGCCGTCTCCATCGACATCTCGAAGGCTTTCAACAGGGTCTGGCACGAAAGCCTCATTGGTAAGCTTCCTTCCTTCGGTCTGCCTAGTGGTCTGTGTGATTGGATAGGGGACTTCCTGAGGGATCGCTCCATCCGAGTGTTATCGACGGCTGCTCGTCCGGTCAGTTAGATATCAACGCCGGAGTCCCTCAGGGGTCAGTGCTCTCGGCAACATTATTCTTGCTGCACATTAATGATTAGCTAAAACCCGGCACCTTTGGGTACGCAGACGACAGCACTGTTGCTGAGAGATACGTGTCCAGCGCACGAGCTACTGGGCCTCAGATTCGGTCTCTCCGGGAGGCCATGGTTGAACGCTTGAACCTGTCCTTGAAGGCGGTCTCCGAATGGGGTGATGCCAATTTGGTCAGTTTCAATGCTGCGAAGACCCAGGCGTGTCTTTTTTCCGCTAAAAAGAGCCAATTTCACCCGGCTCCTTCTTTCCGTGGTGTAACCGTGCCGATAACGGACCATCTCGAACTTCTCGGTGTTACGTTGACATCAACCCTCAACTTCGGTCCATTTATTGAGGCGAAAGCTCAGGTAGCTGCAAAAAAGTTGGGGATTCTTGCTAAGGTGAGACGGTACTTCACGCCTGAACAGCTGCTCAACTTGAATAAAGCGCAAGTTCGGTCATGCATGGAGTACTGCTCTCACCTCTGGGATGGATCTGCCAAATACCAGCTTGATGCACTTGAGTCGATCGACAGACGGGCCAAAAGGCTTATTGGCAACGATGCACTGGTCGCCTCAAAGCTCCAGAGCCTCGAACATCGACGCCGAGTTGCCAGCCTGTCGGTTTTTTATCGGTTACATTTCGGGGAGTGCGCGACGGAACTGCACAATTTGATTCCACCTAGCCCTTTCCATCATCGGACTACAAGACGTACGGCCATGCGCCATCGGTACATGGTGGACATCCCTCCCATACGCACAAAGCGTTTTGCTAATACTTTCATTGTGCGTACAGCTAAGGAGTGGAATTCCCTTCCGGGGTCTTTGTTCCCTGATAGCTACAACCTTGGGGTCTTTAAGTCAAGAGTGAATAGGTTTCTTCTAGGCAAGCGTGCTTCACCGTAGACCACGTCATCGCTTAACATCAGGCGAGATAGTGGTCAAACGCGAGCCTATAGACTATAAAAAAAAAAAAAAAAAAGTTAGAATAAAGCTAACTCGTCTAGTGGTCACAAGTTGAGCATTAGATTCTGAGTTCTATGCCCGGCTCGGCCAAAGTGTTTTTAGTTTTCCATCTGGATTTTTTCATTAATATCCCGGTATCTGGTTTTGTGCCCAGATGATGGCCACAATGGCAATAGTGAGAGCAGTGGTGACTTAGTGG
The DNA here is from genome assembly GCA_948252205.1 of Orthosia incerta. NCBI lineage: Eukaryota > Metazoa > Arthropoda > Insecta > Lepidoptera > Noctuidae > Orthosia > Orthosia incerta. The sequence continues at coordinate 3,584,241 of OX411743.1, forward strand.
TATCGGCCGCGACATAAAAGTTATAGGTCGTGGGTTCAAACCCAGGCAGGTGCTTTAATTTGTGTAAATTATTTCACCACCACTGCTCTCAAACTGGTGAAGGAAAACATCGTGTTTTTAGGTCATGCCGGTTTGGCATGTCCTAGAAACAAAAATTCGAATACATTTGCCATCCACCAAACCGCATTGGGCTCTTGTGGTGGGTTAGGGCCCATTCCTTCTCACAGAGAGGAGGCTTTTTCTTAGCAGTGGGAACGTTAAAAAGGCTGATGATGATGATGGCAATAAGGTTGCCTCCTAAAAATAGACTTATACACGTGACTAGTGAAACTTGAGTGTGTATAGTAGAACCAAGATTGACATCTCTGACATAACCAACCGATTTTATTCTCACTATAGGTTTATGGGGCGTTTACACTACACAAACTTTCATAAAATTCTATAGAATTTCATCGTCTGTGCAACACGGCAGTACAGACAAATGTCGGTGTCAATGTATGTCAAGTCTGTGCAGTCTGTGTAGAGTAGAAGCACTATTATGCAGGTTTAACAACTCGTCATAATGATGCTCATATCCAGTACCAAGTAATCAAACATCAAAGGCGACAGGCGTAAACACGCCGATTTATAAGTTAATACTAACAGATGATTAACTCCAATACGATTACATCCATTTAAACAGATTAATTATATATGTTCGCTCGATTAACCCTGTGTTCATATAATGTGGGTAAATCAAATACCTATTTGGACATGACAGCCTGGTACATGTGCGTGATTACTATACTTCATAAAAGATAGCTTGATTTCTGCGACAGCTGTCAGTATATTTACAGTAACAATAGCGCTTGGCAGGCTAAAAATGACGTATACGCCAGTTTGACATATGTCGCAGAGATCTAGCTATCTTTTATAAATCGATGGCAAAATTTCTAAGAGTGAAATCACTTATGAATATTATTAACAACTTTCACAATGGAACCAACTGGACGTACACTTATAAAAAATATTGTTTCCTATATTTTGTGTTTTTTTCCTATTTCTCCAATTGTATATGTTAAGTTAAACCGGATTTTAATATTAAAAGTACTGTGTTGACTATTGCAGTACCGACTGTGTTCGTAGATGGCACGACTTATCAATGGGGATGTGAACGCAAAGCTGAGCGCAGATATCGCGGGCGGCGCAATGGCTGCTGTCAAATAATTTTTGCTTTGATTACATCACATTTTTTTTTTTTTTTAGGTTTAAACCGGTCTACCTATTATTTGTTATTGATAATGTGTAATGTCCCTGGAAGCTGAAGGAATTGAAAGACAAACTACAAAAATGAGGAGCAAGGATAACAGGAATGAAAACAGATCTTATTGAGAGGCAGTCTTTTATATAGTAAAATATTTTTCATCGGTGATATGTTCTAGATTTGGATATTTTTTTAGCTGTAACGAGTTAATTCTTACTAGACTCATGGTAGGAAAATTTTCAAAAATTGAGAGAACATTACTTTAATGTGCTGGTATTCTTTTCGTTGTAGGTTAGAAGTTTTATTTTATTTTCGGCAGTCAAAGCTCTCAAGCTTCTGAAGGCCAAGCAAATGATATTCCTACTGTAGAACTTCATCAATACGTTAATAGTTCCACGATATCGCCGAAGATTAACAAGCAACATAATCAGAGTTACTTTGACAGGTACATAACATAACCTTTTTTTTTTTTATTTGTGATGGGTTTGCTCTTGACTCTAGTCTAGGTCAAAGGTGACAGAGACAGAGTCGACGATGGAGCGAGCTTACCCAGAAGAAGCCTGTTCACTCTAACTTTGAAGAGATTCGGGTTGAATGCGTTCGGAAACACAGACGCAGGTAGTGAGTTCCACTCATTCGCTGTGCGCATTATGAAGGATGTTTGGAAGCGCTTGGTGCGTATTGGTGGAATGGCAACAAGGTAAGGATGGTAACTTGCAGTGCGTCTAGATGTCCGATGGTAGAAGGGGGCTGGTGGGATGAGGTCGTGGAGTTCTTGAGCACACTCACCGAAGTACAGTCTGTAAAAGACCGACAAGCAGGCAACCTTGCGGCGATGAGCCAAGCTGTGTAGCTTGGCATCCGCCAGCTCAACGTCGCCAATGAGCCTCTTGGCTCTGCGTTCCACGGAGTCAAGCGCGGCAAGCTGATACTTAGCTGAGCCATCCCAAAGGTGGCTGCAATACTCCATGCAGGATCGGACTTGCGCTTTGTAAAGGGTTAAAAGCTGTCCAGGCGTAAAGTATCGCTTCACTCTATTTAGGATGCCCAGCTTTTTGGCCGCAATTTGAGCTTTGTACTCAATGGAGGCGCCGAAGTTAAGGCTGGATGTCAACTCCATGCCCAGGAGCTCGAGCCGATCAGTCACAGGAACAGACGCACCCCGAAAAGTAGGAGTTTGATCGAAGATACTCCTTTTTGCGGTAAAAAGACACGCCTGTGTTTTGGTGGCGTTAAAGGAGACCAGATTGTCATCACCCCACTGGGAGACAAGGCTTAAGGTCTAATCTGTCCTTTCCACCATAGCCTCTCTCAAGGAACGAACTTCATCCACGCTGGTTCTTGTGCTGGACAAGTATCTCTCTGCAACAGTACTGTCATCTGCGTACCCAATAATACCAGGCTGAAGTAGGTCATTGATGTGTAGCAGGAAAAGAGTTGCAGAGAGAACAGACCCCTGAGGTACTCCGGCATCAATAGCCATGAAGTCAGAAGAGCAGCCGTCAATGACCACTCGGATCGACCGTTCATTGAGGAAGTCTGATATCCAGCTACTAAAACCAGCGGGGATGCCATAAGCAGGAAGCTTACGGAGTAGACTCGCGTGCCAGACCCTATCAAAGGCCTTCGAGATATCAAGCGAATTGACGGTCACTGAGGAGATTGTTGTCTTCAAGGTAGGTCAGCAACTTACTGTTCAGTACCCTTTCCATAACTTTGGACAAAATGGAGGTAATGGCGATCGGACGGTAATTGGCAGGCTCTGCACGGTTGCCTTTTTTGGGCACTGGTTGCACATTTGCAAGCTTCCAGGCTTTCGGTACCGTTCTTTTTACAAGAGAGAGGCGGAACAAACGAGTCAACACAGGAGTCAGTTCTGGCGCACACTGCCTCAGCACTCTCGCTGGGATGCCGTCAGGCCCGCTGGCTTTGTTCACGTCTAGACTGCACAATAATCTCCGGACCTCTTTAGCGTGCACAGCGATCTCCGGCATGGAAGAGTCACAGTGAGGTACAGTAGGTGGTTGCTTGGAGCCAGCGTCCAGACGTGAATTGCCAGCAAAAAAAGATGCAAATAAAATTGCATTTAACCTTATATTTATATATATAGGCATTTGCGCAGTTTTTTTAGCGTTATATCTTTGGGCAATAAATAAACACCGCGGTTGGTATATCCTGGTACAGCACACAGAGGTATATTTCGAGACAATTAAAATTTACTGAATGATAGGTTACAAAATGTATGGAATTGTCAGCTTTCAATAGCCATAGCGATGATGCGCCACCTATCGTGAAAAAATGGCAGTTCACATGCCCATTAGACCGCAAACTTGGGGGTAAACATCACCGTGGTATTCGTGTCAATACTGTGAGCTCAGTCGTCATCTCTCTTTGGTCGTGATATACTAGAGTCGATCGAAAAGCGGACCAAGAGGCTCATCGGCGATGAGGCATTGGTTAAGTCAAAGCTACAGAGCCTTGAACATCGTCGCCGAGTTGCCAGCTTGTCGGTTTTTTATCGATTACATTTCGGGGAATTTGCGATGGAATTGAATTGCATAATCTAATTCCGCCCAGCCCGTTTCATCATCGGACTACCAGAGGTACGGCGATGCGCCATCGGTACATGGTGGACATCCCACCCATACGCACTAAACGTTTTGAGAATACTTTTATTATGCGTTCAGCTAAGGAGTGGAATTCCCTGCCGGAGTCTGTGTTTCCCGATAGCTACAACCTAGGGGTCTTTAAGTCAAGAGTGAATAGGTCACTTCTAGGCAAGCGTGCTCCATCATCGACCACATCATCGCTTACCATCAGGTGAGATGGTGGTTAAGCGCGAGCCTATATAAGATAAAAAATAAAAAATATATGGACATCAACTTGTGTACTTGTACGAATATATAGTGCTGGTTTTATGGTGTTCTTGTTACGTTTTTTTTTACGAAATGTTATACATAAGTACATGAACAACTAAAACCTATTAAAGAGTATGTTATGAAAATACACACGGCCGAGTGCCCCGTTCTTAAGCATTTTTATTTACATCGCTATGCCCGCTAAAATACCCACACAAGGTTTTACTGGATAGTAGTCAAAGACTAACATGTGAATACACATGTTGTACTTATTGGATGGCAGAATTTTTTGAAATATAGTATTTTATTCAATTCAGTAGTATGAACCCCAGAGAGATTTCCATCCGCAGGATCCACTCCTTATAAGGAAACTGCCATCCCTGTCCCTACATTGCACCAAAAGACTACCTAACTGTTCCACGTTTAAATAATATAACGAAATCATTTCACCACGGTCTTTCATGCAGCCGAAGTGCGGGTCGCATAGCTCGGCACGGAAACTTAAACGACATCATCCGACGTGCTCTCGTCACCGTCGGCGTTCCGGCCGTATTAGAACCACATGGCCTGGCACGCGACGATGGCAAAAGACCTGACGGGTTGTCTTTGTTTCCATGGAAGATGGGTAGGCCTTTAGTGTGGGACGCTACTTGTGTCGATACTCTTGCGCCATCTCATCTTCCTAGCTCGTCGAGCTGTGCTGGCGCTGCCGCTGCGGCTGCAGAGAACCTCAAGCGGCGGAAATATAATGATCTCATCAGTAGTTATATTTTCGAGCCGTTTGGGGTTGAAACTCTTGGTCCGTGGGGTCCGAGTGCTCACGCTTTGTTTAAAGATCTCTCCAAACGCCTAGTTGACACTTCGCGGGACCCAAGGGCTGGCTTTTACCTTGTCAGATATTAAGCATTGCCATACAACGTGGCAATGCTGCCAGCCTTTTGGGTACATTACCAGTGGACAACGATGTGGAGGAGTTTTTTGACGCCATATTTTAGTTAAGTATATTTTTAGGTTTAGGTAGTGAGTAGTTTTTGGTTTAAATGTATATATTTGTAGTCTTAGTTAATTAAGTATTTTATACACGGTATATTGTCAAATAATTGAATAAAATGAGTTCTCCACAAAATCATTGTAAAAATTTAGCAGTTGAGTTAATTTTAGCAGTAACTGCAACGTCATTACACAAGTGACCCTGATGACTCAACGCGATTCGATTTATATCACTCACACCCTTAATCGATTTTATTAAGCAAAATTACAAGTTCGTTCACATGGAAACAATACGATGCAATATGACCGATTTGCACTTGACATTCTCCAAGAAAAGGACATTGTCCAGTTTTGTCAATTCATGAACACGTTGCAACAAAATATTTTAAATTCTATTTTGGCAAATATCTCACAGTTTTAGCTTCATATGATACAGTGTTACTGTAAAAAATGTTTTATTTAGTATCAATAAAACAATATTGCTGCAACTGTATGGTGGGCCATAGAACAATGGGCTGATGTACACATACCATGAACATTATTTGGTTATTAAGTTGGGCAAGGTATCAAAAATATATTAATCCACCTGCCCAGTTTCTTGTTCATTTACTAATAACTTATGAATCTGAATAATAAATATAATTTCATAAAAAAAGTTTTTTTTCATTCATTATCTGTTTTAATTAAATGTTAAAAAAATATCAAAAAATACAACTTGTTACAAAACTAGGATTATATTCTCATTCTTATTGATATGAGCTATTAAACCAATAAAATATTATTAGCTGAATTGTTTGTTTACGAGTGGCCATGCCCTTATAGAAATTGGAGAATATCAAGTGCAAACGTGTACGCTATTGCCTTTCGATGCAATTTAACTTGCGTCGTCTGTGCATTTACCCACAGCAAATCTCCATTTCACCATTGCTTGTCAAAGCAATCGGTACCTTTACTTCCAATACTTCGCAAGTACAGTCACAAACAAACTTGCATGACCAGTAATGGCGCGCTCATTATTTCTGAGCCCTCAAACGGTTTTGTTACGCAGTGTGCACTGACGTCACGGCCATGGTGACCATGCTTGTTGTTGTAGTCTCAGTGTTGCTCAATGCTGATTTTGGACGAGCTAGATTCGCAATCACAATCCTCATGGATATATTTTTTGGATGCATCTTTCAGTTACTGTACGATATTGCATACTCTACTGCATTCGACCACAAGCAAACTTTATTACAACTTAGTCTTACAAACTTACAAAGCAATCGATACCATTACGTTTAAGTACTTTGCAAGTACATTCACAAACAAATTTCATTTCACCATTCAAAGACATCAATACTGGCTCTAGAAAAGTGCCATTCTAACAACAAAAGCAAAAATTTGAAAAATAGTCAAAAAAGTAAAGGATCGCCATTCGAAATGTCACATGATCAATCCTTAAAATTTTGCCATTACGATTGTTGCCATCATGCTTTGTCTAGAGCATCTGAATCTTCAAATGCTTCGCAAGTACAGTCACAAACAAACTTCATTTCACCATATTGGCTTACTTATATTAAGCCATCAATAGTTAAATGTCCAAGTACAGTCACAAACAAACTTACATGGCCAGTGATGGCGCGCTCATTATTCCTGAGTCCTCAAACGGCTTTGTTATGCAGAATACCGGTGACGTCACGGCCAAGGTGACCACGCTTGCTTTTTTAGTCTCATTCAGAGCTGCTTGCAGATTTTGGAAGTGGGGCGAAAGTTATGGAAGAAAGCGATTAAAACTAGTATCACAAGGAAAAATAATCTAATTATGTATGTAGTTTTAGTAAATTAAGTATTTAACACACTTTTTATATTGTTAAAAACGTGCCAGACAAAAAGTCGAGAGACCTTCTTTGAGAACATCAAGTTGAGCCATAAATAGTTGTTCCGGCTCTGGGTGTTTGTGTATGTGAGTTTATATGTATGTAAACGCACCCACATCACATCAACAGCCTATTAATGTTTCCACTGCTGGGACACAGGCCTCCTCTCTGTGAGAGGGAATGGGCTGTAATCCACCATGCGGGCCCAGTGCGGGTTGGTGGATGTCACATGTCTTCGAATTTTTGGTTCTAGGACATGCCGGTTTCCTCACGATGTTTTCCTTCACCGTTTTGAGAGCAGTGGTGATGAAATAATTTACACAAAGTAAAGCGCTTACCTGGGTTCGAACCCACGACCTACAACTTGTAAGTCGCGGCCGATACCACTGGGCCACCACTGCTACCACTACTACTGCTGCCACCCACGATACAGGAGAAATTCCTAGTGTGGGGCAACGTAATAAAAAAAAAAAAAAGGGTAAGAAGGGCCTTCCTACTAGCAACTACATCGTCGAACTATCCGCTAGCATAAAGTGCTTATAAAACAAAGCTGATTTTTTATTAACTGGACTTCATGCCCTGTGCGAGACTCTATCTATAGTCACGAGGTGCTTTAATTGCCAGCAGATTGGCCACGCAGCCAAGTTTTGCCGTGAAAGCAGTCCTACGTGCAACCACTGTGGAAAAACTGCACACTCCTTGAAGGAATGTAGCAGCAAATCTACTTCCTCTCAATGTGCGACTTGCAAGCGGTTAAGAGTCTTTGTTTTAATTGCCTAACGTTGACTGTTACAATTCTGCTGATGCAATTAATTTATGTGTGTAAACAAAGTGCGCTTTTTGCAATATAGGTACTTAAATAAGACATTATATAAATAACTAGCTTCTGCCCGCGGCTTCGCCCGAGTTCAAAGTTTAAAATAAATGCTCCAATCGTCATCAAACTTTACAGGATTATCCGCTGAGTCAATCAAAATATTGTCTGAAAATTTAATTATAATTGGTACAGCCGTTTCGGAGTCTATAAGCATCATACATACATACTTTCTCTTTTAAATAGATATATATATAGGTATAGATTATGACCTAGTAATTAAGTTCTATGTTCATACCGTCTTACTAATAAAAGTGGACTAAGGTAAGATTAACTTTATTCCAAGCATTAGATTGGTACTAACAAATTTCCGTATTAATAAACACGGAATAAGGAGAGATTATACTAATCTGACTCTAGTCTTGGACTAAAAGTTATTCCATGGTGCTAGCTAGTTTAAGGTCGGAGTAAGGTTAGATTAAGAGTGTTTCCATGGCGACCACATTTATTATTTTTGATTGACATTTTGTTCGTTGTGATTTGATGATGAAAATTTTTTGTTTAATATAAATATATTGTACTAGACAGGAATCACTATTTCAGGAATTGGCATGAAGATGTGTTTAATACTTAGGTATTTTACTAACATTAGTATGAGAGATACACTCGTCATCAGATGTATCAAACCACTACGAATATTAAATACTAGCTGTTGCCCGTGACTTCGTCTGCGTAGCATTAGTACTCCTAATAGCCTATTTTTAATGTCGCACTAATTATATTGTGAGGGCCGCCTTACTTGAGAAATTATTAGTTCACCATACAAATTTCTACCTTCCTTGCCACCATTACATTGGATAAAACTATCGTATGTCCATCCCAGGGTCCCAAACTAACTCCATGGAGGTAATTATGTAATACATAATATCTCAATGACTAACTCCATCCAAAATCAGTTCAGCGGTTTAAGCGTGAAATGGTAATAGACAGACAGACAGAGTTCCTTTCGCATTTATAACATTTTATTATATGCGATTTAAGTATGACAGATGTCACTTTGTCAGCTAGTTTTCTTTCTTTTTCTACTTTATGTCATCAAATTTCTTGGTTTCATTCACTGGTTCACTCTTTTTACTTTTAAATTGAACTGGGTTGCCATAGCTTACGCACAAATCCAAGAGTAACAAATGAATAGTTAGTCCGAGGTTATTCCATGTTTATTAATATCATTGCTGAGCCTATTTTAATCCTTACTTACTCCGGGATTAGCTAGTCCAAGAGTAACTTCGGAGTAAGCTGGTAATACGTCATTTTTATTAATAAGACATAGTGTTTAAGTAAATCAGGATTAAGTTTCAAAATTATATAATCTGGCAAATTTTTAGGAATTCTTAGGTTAAATATTGTTTAAATTTTATTGTTCTACCATAAGCATATTCTAAGAGCTCCTACAGTCTGTGTTACAGGATTACCTAGTACAGGCAGGCTATTAGTTATCTTAGAATCAAACAGTGCTTTTATGGTTTCTAATTTCTAATTAAGGCAAGGGGCTTCTTCCTGAAGATCAGATACTTGGGGTCGCCACAATATTTCTTTAAAAAAAAAACAAAAAAAAAATGTTTGTCCTCCGGTGTTGGGAGCAGAGAGAGGAACCTCCGAACAATACGAGCCATGTCCAGAATTTCTGCTCATTATTATAATAATTATCTATGTAAATAAATTCTTCTTTCAATAAAAAAGATAGAAGTCTAAAACACATAACAGAATTAAAACGTTTTCGAGATAAAGACTCGACTACATTTAACCCATACTCGTATAGCTACGCTATAACACAACCACTTATAAATCTCTCTGCTTCTTCTGCTGATCTGCTTGTCACATCTGAACGTGTATACTTGGGCGAAGTAATCTTCGAGTAAGGTATCTTTATTTATTTTTTATATATTATATATATAAATAATAAATAAATAAATTATTATTTTAATTTGTTATATTTTTTTTTATAAATAAATAAAAAATAAATTAATTATTATTTTAATTTATTAAATTTTTTTTTGGTTCCAGCTATTGCTAGTTGATAGCGTTTCAAGATACGGTTTTCAGTGTTTTTTTGGAACGAAGTTCCTTATCGCGCGTTGCGAAAGAGGGCTAGACGGAAAAAGATCTAACGAAAAGTTGTAACAACACTTTTTGCTATAGTTGTAAGCCGTGCGGCGTGCGCGTGTTTCGTGCGTGTTCTAACCTATACGCTGTTGTGTTTACGAAGTCGAGAGAGTATATATACATATATATATGTGTATTTATATATATATATGTATATATACATACATATATATATACACATATACATATGTATATGTATATATATATACTAAAGGAACTTCGTTCCATCCGGGTGTCCCTTGACACCTCTCAAGTTTTTTTATAAATAAATCTTGAGAAACTATCATAATAATATTAAATACCACTTTAATTTAGACTCCCATCCTGCTTGTATCTTGAACCAATTCCCTTGTATATTCACCATATTAGTTGCCCGCGGGAGTATTGCAATGACCGTTAATTAATGAAATTGCATGTCACGCTATGAATAGCTGCTTATTGTTATCAAATGTCCATTAAGGCGCGTCCCCGAGCAAAGCGCCGCGCTAGTCGAATTTTGTGCAGTTTTTAAGAGCTATCTACTCTTTATTTAAAAAGGAGGAGGTTCTATGTTCGACATTATGTTGCTTTTTTTATATGTTCAGCGATATCTCCGTCAATTGTGGACCGATTTAAAAAATTCTTTGAACATAGATTGTTTTTTAATCCCGAAAATGTGTCCTGTGGGGTGGTCCAAGGGAGCGCAGCTGTATACTATATGCTATAGCTGTATACATATAGTATCAGAAATATGTATACTATATGTCGAGTTTAGTTAATAGTACGGACGTCAAAACAAATCACAAGTACGCCATCTGGCGGAAAAGCCAGAACAACTACGCATTGGTGCGCTTTTTCTAGCCGCTTGCGCTGTGGACAGCAGAATATGGCAGTTGAGTACTGACAGCCTAGAATTTAGTCGTCGTAGAATCAGTGTCGATCCGTAATATTAGTAAGCAAGAATGTAACTTGTGTCTATTTGAATATACTCAGTGTATCGAATAATTTGTGTGATTTCATTTTCACTGACTTCCCCATGGTTTACATCTATCGGCCAGCCTTGATGCGACATATATAATATTATAAAGAGGAATGATTTTTTTGTTTGTTTGTATGTACCGAATAGGCTCCGAAACTACTGGACTGACATAAAAAATACTGGACCGACTTAAAAAATTCTTTCACCAATAGAAAGCTACATTATTCCTGAGTGACATAGGATATTTTTTTATCCCGAAAATGGGTCCTGTGGGGTGGTCCACGGGAGCGACGCCGCGGGGAACAGCTAGTATTTTATGGATTTAAACTTGGAAACGTCGGCACCAGCTGGCAGTTGAATTAGATATGGTAGGCATCATGCACCTCTGCCCTCAGCAACTTTCATTTTGCGAACCTTAACGTTAGGGAACACATTAGATGCTAATTCTTCTAAAAGGTGGTCTTCAACATATTCGGGAAGGCCGAAAACTACGACCTTAGGCATCATTTCATCTTTGCGAGAGAATGCGTGATACGAAATGCTCTCTGAGCTGAGACCCGCCTTCAGTGCTTGATGACCATCTGATATGTGAGGGTTTAGATAGATAGATAGATTTATTTATTTGCTTAGAATGTAGGTAAATAATACATTTAGATGTTACAATATTTTGGATCCTTATACATTCTGCCTCATGGCATGCAAAAATTTTAGTAACTTATACTACTACAGATTATTCTATTTACTTAAAGCTAATTAATAATATAAGAACATTAAAAATTAAATAGTCTTGTCATTCAAGAAATCCGATACAGAGTAATAGCATTTAGAAACTAGTAATTTTTTAAGGTACTTTTTAAATATTCTTAAAGGTTGCTCTTTAACAATTTTTGGTATGTGGTTATAAATAAGAGGAGCCATGCACATAACACTCTTTCTCAATAATGCAGTTTTATATCCACTTATGCATAACTTATCTTCATATTGAGTTCTTAAACTTGTAGTCCTGTTTCTAGTATTTTTTAAAGTTGGGAATAAATGATCATTTGTTTTAACAAAAATGGCTATTTCTAATATATATAGGCATGCAAAAGTTAAAAGATTATATTTTTTGAAAAAAGGTATGCAGCTGTCGGTCACATTGAGTTTAAACATAGATCTGATACAGCGTTTTTGCGCCTTAAAAATATTTTCTCTCTCGCTACAGTTTCCCCAGAATATAATACCAAACCTCAATACAGAAACAACTAGACTGTGGTATGCCGTCAATACTGTCTGAATGTTAACTTTTTTTGATAAACTATATAAAGCATAAGCGGCTGAACTTAGTTTTTTGCATACATCATCTGCTTGAGTTTTCCATGTCAGTTGGCTATCAATTGTAATTCCCAGAAATTTTGCTTCATTGACCTTATCTATTGTTTGTCCATTATAATTTATATTCATATTTGTGGCTAATATTCTTTGATAGTAATGCATTACTTTCGTTTTCTCTAAATTTATAATTAAGTTATTTTTATTAAGCCAATTTATAAATTTTTCAAGCGTAATATTAACATTAGCTTCATAAGAGTCTCTATTATGACACTTAATTATCAAAGTGCTGTCATCAGCAAAAAGGACCATTGGATTTGGCATTTCACTAGGCAAATCATTTACATACAGTAGAAATAATAAGGGGCCGAGTATGCTGCCCTGTGGGACACCAAATTTGATATTTCTTCGTGAAGAAGCGTACTTTTTTTCTTTTTTTGTTTTTACACAGACTCTAGAAATTTCTGTAAATTGTTTGCGTCCTTTTAAGTAAGTTTTAATCAGATTGAGCACATTTCCTCGTATACCGTATGATTCAATTTTATTTAAAAGTATGTCATGATCTACATAATCAAACGCTTTTGATAAATCAGTGAATAAGGCACATACAGGTATTTTTTATCAACATTGGGCATTATGATACTCAAAAAGTCGAAAATTGCCGTATTAATATTATTATTTTTTCTAAAACCCTTCTGCTCGTTACACAAAATATCAAATTTTGTCAAAAATGCGTATAAGGAATTATAAATCACTTTTTCTATTATTTTGGATAAAATCGAAATTAAGGAAATTGGTCTATAGTTTGAAATTTCATCTTTGGCGTTCTTCTTATAAATTGGCTTGACCTTAACAATTTTTAGTTTTTCTGGAAATTTTCCAGCTGATAAACATGCGTTAATTACATGAGCTAGAGGGGCAGCTATATAGCTACCGACATATTTTATGACCTTTGTAGAAACACCGTCGTAGCCAAAGCTTTTTTTGTCTTTCAAAGATTTAATTATGTGTATGATATCTTGAGGAATTACTGGAGGTAAAAAAATGGAGTGTGGATTTTCCTTTATAACATTATTAAACTGACGTGATACCGCAGCGACTTGATCTACGAAAAAATTATTAAAAGATTCAGCTAAGTCATAAGGATCAGTTAATACTGTATTATTATATTTTATTTGAGAGATAGGTTCACTTATACCTTTATTGTTATTTATTATTTGCCAGGCTGTTTTAGGTTTATTTTTAGATTGGTTAATTAAGTAATTATTTTGCGATTTCTGAGTCAATTTAATAATTTTCTTAAATTTACGCGAATAATCAAAGAATAATGCCTTATTTTCTTTGGATGGTTTTAGTCTCTGTTGCCAAAGTAAATGTCGTTGTTTTCTGCTACAAATACGTAAGCCTCGAGATATCCAAGTAATCTTTTTTTCAGATTTCATTGTGACTTTTTTAAAAGGAAAACATAAATTGTGTAATAGTTGAAAAATATCCATGAAGTTATTATACGATTCATCAGGATCTTCTGTATTGTACACGTCACAAAATGATAGACTTTGGAGATGATTTCTAAAAGTTTCAAGATTTCTTTTGGAAGTGTCTCTCTGCATGGCGTGCCAAGATTTTATGAGGCATGTTTTGTTTGTTTTCACATTTATTATTTGTGCAGTATGATCTGACAATCCAAAATCCTTTACTTTGTATTGACAACTTTGTTTAAAGTTGTGAGCAAAATTATCAAGACAAGTATTGCTAGCAAGTCGAGTTGCTTCATTAATTTGTAACTTTAGATTGTAGCTTAAGAGAAAGTATTTAAATTCCAAAGTATATCTATTATGTTTTAGAATATCTATATTGAAATCCCCGCAAATAAATATTTTTTTATTTTTAATACATATTTTTTTCAAAATGGCATCTAAATTTTCATAAAATTTATTTATATTTGTAAGCTTCGGAGGTCTATACACACATACTATAATCAACTTTTGTTGCGTAAGTTCAACAGCGCAACACTCAATTACTCCCGCTACAGAGAACTTCATGATCTCTGGCAATTCCTTATATTCGTAACCATTTTTTACTAATATACAGGAACCACCACGTTTTATATTACTTCTAGCATAGCATGCTGCAAGTCTATAATTCGGTAAATAAAGTAACTTTTCCTGACCAGACATTATGAAGTGCTCGGTTATGCATATAACATCTATCAACATTTGCTCGCTTGACAATTCCTGGATGTACATAGTTAAAAGATCCGACTTGTTTAAAAGTCCAGCAATATTTTGATGAAAAATACATAAATTATTAGAGAAAAAACTGGTTAGAACTAGGATCAATTACATTGTCTTGCTGTTGCACAGATTTGTTGTTGTTAACAAGTAGCAATAAGTTATTAAAAATGTTTTTCATTCCTCTGTTATTCAATTTTTTATCATACTTAGAGAACATAGAAAAATCGTATAATAAATCTAAATTAGAGTCCAACGGCATGGCGTAATTGTGAGATTGAAGATCCAAATGTAGTAAGCTGTTAAAAGTTTCTATACGCCAGTTAAACATTGTCGAATAATTGCTCAATTTAAAAGTCGGTACGCACAATATTATGTTTGTATGTTGTATTTTTTTCAATTCATTTCTAAGTTCTACTACAATCTCAACATAGTTTTCTGTTTTTTTGAAATCTTCCTCCCCAATTAAGATTACACAATAGTCGTCTATTGAAAAATCTTTAACCTTTTGATACAAATCACGAATAAGCTGTATGGTTCCACAATTTGGTGTGACATAATGACATATTTGTGAATATTGAAAAGTTTCCTCAGCAATTGACAAAACGTTTTATAGAGACGGTTTATAGAGACTTTGTTGTAACGGTTTATAGAGACTTTGTTGTTATCTTTGTATTCCAGGTGAAACCCTTTCGTGTAACGGGAAATCAATGTCTTCATGTATGAGTGGATCCATTCGGTTTCAGATTAATACAAATAGAACGTATCTTACCCGCTTTTTTGGTTGGGGTAGCTATACTGCTGCGGCTATGCGTTTGCAGAGGATTGCGAGATACATGTTCAATTGATAACTTACTGAACCTGTTGGTGGTGTTCACAGTTACTTCAGGTTTCAGTCATGTAGGGCGCGGAGGTCGTTTTATACCAAATTTCCATACATCGGGCTCGATTTCATCACTCTCGATCAGGCGCTTTGCGGCAAGAGATGGATTGGAAAAACTTCTGTAATTTTGTACATATTGAATTACTTGCAATCGATACTATTTCATCGATAACAGGTGCTTCCATCACTAGATACAAAGATGACGTAAATGAGGGGATAGACTGGACAGCATGCGACGACAATAAGCGCGTACGCCGAACTCAATTATGATCACTTTATCATCATCTGCCTAGCCTTTTCCCAACTATATTGGGTTCGGCTTCCAGTCTTACCGGATTCAGCTGAGTACCAGTGTTTTACATGGAGCAACGACCCAGTAACTGGGTAACTGGTACCCCTTGGCAAGACTGGTGTCAGATCTCAAGCTTCTGACTACCCGTAACGACTGTCAAAGATCTTCAAATAACGGCCGGGACCAACGGCTTAACGTGCTTTCCGAGGCACGGAGGAAATTCGGTATGTTGAAATGGTGACCCATCCACGGACCGACCTCGTCAAGCGTTGCTTAACCTTGATGATCGACCCATGCGGCTGTTATTATTTAGCCACGAGCCCCTCTATTATAATCACTTTATAATATTAGTATAATTTCGATTTTGTAATTTAAATTTAATTTTATAATTTTTAATGATTTTGTATTAAGTTCTGTAATTTAATTAGTAATGACTAAGTTTATTACGTCAATGTCGCTGTGGGTGGAGTTGCATGCCAAAATACAGGCTCTGATGAGTTCGGCTGTAGGGGACCCCACTGACGTTGTATTGTACTTAGTTTTTAAGTCACTAATCCAAATGTTCAAACTTTGGCTAATGCAAAAAATCTTTTTTATTTTTGACTTTTCAGAAAATATTTGCCGCAAAATGCAGTAAAGGCAGGGGATGTCATCGTATTTCGAAATAGGTAAAGTCATTTGATTCTACAAATGACTTTACCTATTTCGAAATACGATGACATCCCCTGCCTTTACTGCATTTTGCGGCAAATATTTTCTGAAAAATAAATACATCCAAATAGACTTAAGATTAAATTTAGACTTTTCATATACCAACCTTAAACGTATCTATCCTTTATTAACAAGCTAAAAATACTAAATAAACAAAATAACCAGTTATAATACAACAATATTGTGTCTTCCCAAAGCACGCAGTTACGGGAGCTCGCATATAAAATATAATTTCACGAGCTTGCCACCGAGTGCTGCGCAGTACACTGAGCATCAAAAGCAATGCCATCCTGACGCAGACTGCACACGATTGTCGAACTTATATTCACGCAACTAAGTACCAAAATCCCGTCAAATAATTGAGCAAAGGATAGATATAGCTGTGGTAAACTGTGCAGTGCAAATGGAACGATGTACACGTATTATAGTGAGTCATATTGCAGACGTTTACCAGAAGTTTTTATTTGTATTACTATGTAAATAACTTTGTCATTATAGTACCAAAGTATCGCAAAGGACCTGTTTCCAATAGCAGTATTATTAAACAAGACTGTCGAAACTTGTTCTGAACTTTCTTTCTGTCCGTGTTACGCCACTACGTGCTACGGCGTAGCAGCTACGCCGTAGCACGTAGCGGTGTAGCTGATGGCGCAGCTTCAACGCTTTCAACAAGTTTTTGGCGCCTGTTTTTTTTGTTCAAGAATTTATTTTTGTTAATAATCTCGTTACATTATTTCGAAAAATAATTCGATTCTAAACGATTGTAAATTTAATTGCCGCATTGTAACCGCGCAGTTTTTATAAGTGGCCATGTAGATAAGTCCTAATTTTTCAATACTCAGATAACTTTTACATCTATACTAATATTATAAAGAGGAATGATTTGTATGTTTATAAGTAACGAATAAACTTAAAAACTACTGGACCGATTTCAATAATTCTTTCACCGTTGGGAAGCTAAATTATCCCCGGGTGACATTGGCTACTTTTTATCCCTGTATTCCCACGGAAACGGGAACTAAGTGGGTGAAACCGCAAGGCATCCGCTAGTGAGGAAATAAAGTGGCGGTGTGACAACTTTGATATAGAAAATATTTCAAACAGCCTTATTTATTCTTAAGTTAAATAATATGAAACAATTAAAAAAGTTGTCGTTAGTAATTAAATGATTTGGGCATTATAAACAATTTACAGAAACGAAATTGAATAGCACTGCAATAAAATAACCGTTTTAATATATTAAAGCGATGTTTGTTCATTTAGTAATTTCACATGAATAGTTTAAAGTTAAACTTCCTAAAATCCTCTGCACCACAGCACGTTACGCGGCTGCAACCATAAAATAGTAACAATATGCTTCCAATGTTTGATAAAGCTATGTTTTTTGGGGTTCCGTACCCAAAGGGTAAAAACGGGACCCTATTACTAAGACTCCACGATCCGTCTGTTTATCTGTCTGTGTGTCCGTCTGTCTGTCCGGCTGTCACCAGGCTGTATCTCATGAACTGTGATAGCTAGATAGTTTATTTTTTTAAGTAACTGTATTGTATTTATTTAATACTTCAAGCACACAAATGTACAGAGGCGGACTTAATGCCTTAGGCATTTTCTACCAGTCGACCTTTGGGTGATGCAGAGACAAATAGTAACTAGTAGTAGTATTGTAATAGTAATTAGTATTTGTTGTTATAACGCCAACATAAATCTGTTGCCGTTATAACAACAAATACTAAAAACAGAATAAAATAAATATTTAAGTGCCGTACAACAAAAGTAATGTTTTGCCGTTTTTTGCGCTAATGGTACGAAACCCTTCGTGCGCGAGTCCTAACACATTTCAGTTCCTATGCGTTTCCTATGAAATTATGTTTGTACTTGTTTTTTTGGGTACGGCAGTGCAGCTGCCAAGTGCCCAAGTTTGTGATAATCTTGGATAGTATTTTACTACAAACTATTTTGCATGAAGCGTGCCGTATGTTCTTAAGTATGTCTTCACATTACATTTGAATTACGCTTTATTTGTACGTTTAACTATATCATTATTTCAGCTCAAAAACATCCTCCGCTGGATATTGGCATCCCCAAGTTATGATCCAACAGTCATTTGCTTCTTGCAGCCAGTGGAGTCCCACATCCCTCACCAGGTCTTCAGTGTATCTTGCAAAGACCACCCAAATCTTAAATAGTGCATCAAGTTCATAAAAATATTCGACTACTAGCTGTCCCACGCGGCTTCGCTCCCGTCAACTGGCTACGTACCTACCCTATTCTACCTACCCTACCCTACACCTACCGTACCCCTACCCTATACCTACCCTACAGCTACCCTACACCCACCCTACACCTACCCTACCCGGCACCTACCCTACACCAACGCTACACCTACCCTACACCTACCCTACATACATGATTGCATAACTGAAACCGTTTACGAAGCGCACGCAACGGAAGCCCTCAAAAAGTATTATTCTTTCCCGTTTTTGCAACATTTTTCATTTATGCTCCGCTCCTATTGGTCGTAGCGTGATGTTATATAGCCTATAGAACTCAGGAATAATGTAGCTTTCTACCAGTGAAAAAAATTTTAGAATTGGATCATTAGTTCCAGAGATTACCCCCTACATACAAACTTACAAACATACAAACTTACAAATTTTACCTCTTTATAATATTAAGTATTAGTATAGATGATTGCATAACTGAAACCGTTTACGAAGCGCACGCAACGGAAGCCCTCAAAAAGTATTATTCTTGCCCGTTTTTGCAACATTTTTCATTTATGCTCCGCTCCCATTGGTCGTAGCGTGATGTTATATAGCCTATAGCACTCAGGAATAATGTAGCTTTCTACCAGTGAAAAAGTTTTTAGAATTGGATCATTAGTTCCAGAGATTACCCCCTACATACAAACTTACAAACATACAAACTTACAAATTTTACCTCTTTATAATATTATAGTATATATAGTATAGTATACATAGCACTCAGGAATAATGTAGCTTTCTACCAGTGAAAAAATTTTTAGAATTGGATCATTAGTTCCAGAGATTACCCCCTACATACAAACTTACAAACATACAAACTTACAAATTTTACCTCTTTATAATATTAGTATAGATGATTGCATAACTGAAACCGTTTACGAAGCGCACGCAACGGAAGCCCTCAAAAAGTATTATTCTTTCCCGTTTTTGCAACATTTTTCATTTATGCTCCGCTCCTATTGGTCGTAGCGTGATGTTATATAGCCTATAGCACTCAGGAATAATGTAGCTTTCTACCAGTGAAAAAAATTTTAGAATTGGATCATTAGTTCCAGAGATTACCCCCTACATACAAACTTACAAACATACAAACTTACAAATTTTACCTCTTTATAATATTAGTATAGATGATTGCATAACTGAAACCGTTTACGAAGCGCACGCAACGGAAGCCCTCAAAAAGTATTATTATTGCCCGTTTTTGCAACATTTTTCATTTATGCTCCGCTCCCATTGGTCGTAGCGTGATGTTATATAGCCTATAGCACTCAGGAATAATATAGCTTTCTAACAGTGAAAATTTTTTTAGAATTGGATCATTAGTTCCAGAGATTACCCCCTACATACAAACTTACAAACATACAAACTTACAAATTTTACCTCTTTATAATATTAATATTATTATAGTATAGATGATTGCATAACTGAAACCGTTTACGAAGCGCACGCAACGGAAGCCCTCAAAAAGTATTATTCTTGCCCGTTTTTGCAACATTTTTCATTTATGCTCCGCTCCTATTGGTCGTAGCGTGATGTTATATAGCCTATAGCACTCAGGAATAATGTAGCTTTCTACCAGTGAAAAAATTTTTAGAATTGGATCATTAGTTCCAGAGATTACCCCCTACATACAAACTTACAAACATACAAACTTACAAATTTTACCTCTTTATAATATTAGTATAGAAGTATAGATAGCACTCAGGAATAATGTAGCTTTCTACCAGTGAAAAAATTTTTAGAATTGGATCATTAGTTCCAGAGATTACCCCCTACATACAAACTTACAAACATACAAACTTACAAATTTTACCTCTTTATAATATTAGTATAGAAGTATAGATAGCACTCAGGAATAATGTAGCTTTCTACCAGTGAAAAATTTTTTAGAATTGGATCATTAGTTCCAGAGATTACCCCCTACATACAAACTTACAAACATACAAACTTACAAATTTTACCTCTTTATAATATTAGTATAGATAGAGTCTTTGGTCAGCTGGACCCGCTCGCTACTGGACCCGCAATTCTACTTGATCACATAATTTATTTTCTGTATTTTATTGGTTACCTGGACCCACATTCAAGTCGTCTTTGCTTTCGCCCATAAATATAATAGTCTTTTCCTAAAGCTCGACGAGACCACGTATGGTCCGTCTGTTAAAGCCTTCCATTCCCTTCGTAAATAATTATTGTTCGAATCAAGTTTCGATTCCTGGACTGAACAGTGTAGATAGGTTTATCGATCTGAGGTTTCTCAGAAGTCACCCGTTGTCTGGCAATGTATCCAGTGTGTCTTCTAGTACTTTGAACATAATCATAATTGGAGTAACATGGGTACAGCCGTTCTATTCTGTTAACATATCACCGTAAAAACTTAGGTGGAGTAGTGTTTGAAGTGAAATTTTGCACTGATGCTGAGAGATACTACTGGGCTACTGGGCCTCAGATCCGGTTTCTTCGGGAGACTTTGGTTGAGCGCTTGAACCTGCATTTGGAAGCAGTCTCCAAATGGGGCAATGCCAATGCCAAAAATGCATTGTCAGATCGGAAAAAAAGACACGCCTTGATCTTCCCAGCCGTGTCTTTTTTTAAAATTTAAAACACGTTGCCCCACACTAGCAATTCACCCGGCTCCATCGTTTCGTGGTGTAACCGTGCCGATAACGGACTATCTCGAACTTCTTGGTGTTACGTTGACGTTGACCCTGAATTGTGGCCCATTCATTGAAGCAAAGGCTCAGTTGGCTGCAAAAAAGTAAAGGTCCTTCACGCCTGAACAGCTGCTCAACTTGTATAAAGCGCAGTTTCGGTCAAGCATGGAGTACTGCTCTCACCTCTGGGACGGATCTGCCAAATACTAACTTGATGCACTTGAGTCAATTGCCAGTCGGGCCAAGAGACTGATCTGTAAAGATGCGCTGGTCGACTCAAAGCTGCAGCCATGAGTTGCCAGCCTATCGGTTTTCTATTGGTTAAATTTCAGGGAATCTCCGATGGAACTGCACAATTTGATTCCGCCCAGCCCTTTCCATCATCGGACTACAAGACGTACGGCAATGTGCTATCAGTACATGGTGGATATCCAACCCATACGCACAATGCGTTTTGCAAATACTTTCATTGTGCGTACAGCTAAGGAGTGGCATTCCTAGAAGGAGTCTTGGTTTCCTGATAGCTATAACCTAGGGGTCTTTAAGGTAAATAGGTAACATCTAGGCAAGCGTCCTTCACCGTCGACCACATCATCACTTAACATCATTCGAGATAGTGGTGAAACGCGAACCTATCACAAATAAAAAAGAAAATCTATCATTCCATCTTGATTGGATAAATTAATAGCTCACTTAATGTTCACTTAATCTAAGTTTATATCTACAGGTTCACCAAAGACAAATAAGGGAATACAGACATGAATTTATTTTGGGCTTTGACATATTTACGTACTTACCGTAAAATATTGTTACTATAGCCAAGTATCCTCAGAGACTAGCGTTTATTAGTTTATTTTAGTTTGATATAGTCACAAGTTTTGTAAAAGTTGAAGTTTTAGTGGCCCTAGACTCAAAAAGAGCGATTTTCATTAAAATAAATAGCTTTAGTTTTAGAGCTTTGGATAAGCATAAGTTTCTGTTCATTTTTTTACATTTTGTGTTGATAAGTATAGCGACTACAATATAGAGATATTGTTTAGTAAAATTGCATCGTGATTTAATAAAGTTGCTTTATGAGAAAATCAGAAATCTAAAATATGCATTGTAAATAAAAGACTGAATCAAAAATGCTGAGTACTAAACCATTTCGTAACCCGTACAAGGTCATCAATCACTCCAGCAATATTCGGCCCTATCGGCCATCCGAGTAATTCTTTGGGCTATGTATTTCATTCAATCACACGGGGAATCTTCAAGCACAGCCATTCTAGCAGCATTCATACTGCCACGTACGAACTATAAAATTTTTTTTCTCAATTAAAACATTTTTTTATACAAGTTTTTTAGCTTAACTTTATAACTTCAGTTGCAACATTTGACCCAAACAACAAGGCAAGTTAATTAATAGCATGTTAAAAGACCTGACGTCACACGAATCCTACAGCGCGCAATCAAAGTTTTCCGCTCGATTTAAGAGTCCCTACAAGTTTCAGGAGCTTTAAACAGAAAACAGCTACTTTTTTAGCGCAAATTTCTCAATAACTACAAAATATATGACAAATCTTTTAATGGAACTTTTTGCGTCACATAGTTATCTAGTAAATGTACATTACATATTTTTGATAACTGCTCAATTTAAATATAAAAAAACATAAACTACTAACACACGTTTTTACGTAATCCCGAAACACCAGGTTTTTCAATTGCTTTTTCAGATTACTGGTGGCGAATAACAATCTGCAAAAAATGGTGTATACTGGGCATATAGTATACTCGTAAGCCATCAATTTTGTTTTTTTCAGTTTATTGTCACTGTACTTAAAAAAAAAAAAATTATCCACGCGGAAAAAAGACAATTTTATCACGTGCGAAAGCGTCGCCTACGTGTATGAATATAAAAATAACTGGTAAATAATTTCAAATTTGTGGTGTTTATCAATCGATTCCAATTTTTATATTTTATTTTTGATTACTTATTTTATTTTAATAAATTGTCTAAATATTGCCTTATAAACCGTTGCGCTCGCGCGAGACATTCAGTTTCGCTCAAGGGCTTGTAGACGACTGACCTGTGACGTTTATTTTTTGTAATTTTTTAACATATATCTTGTAGTTATTGAGAAATTTTCGCCGAAAATGTAGCTGTTTTCTGTTTTTGGCTCGTGAAATTTGTAGGAACTCTTAAACGTGCGACTATGCAAAAGGCCGTCAACAACCATTGGGGAGTTGACTACCAGACATGACATAGTCAGAAAAATATCCAGTTTCAGTGCAGTTTACGGGACTTAAATGTATACCTTGTTACGGATAACTTTATACTCTCTCCGTTGCCTTTTGGGTAACTTTATGAACATTGTTTTATTTTTTAATTCTTCTATAGTTTCACACACTACTGACCACTTCAAACCTCCTCAAGGAAACATTCAACGTTTTTCCAGTTCACGTTCATAGTTCAAAGTTAAAAGTAAATTGTTTCACTGAAAACGTTAGTTAATTCAACCGTCGGACGTAATCAGTGGACGGGCAGCATCTTGTTAAACTCTAATTAGCGTCCCCTTTGACAATCTGTGTAGTTAAGTAAGAAATTAAGTACGGGCTAGGACTTGGTAACACTGCAAATAAATTTAACCCTTGAAATTGAAACTGTAAGGTTGAGTTTGCAGTGGTGGGAGCTCAGAAGAAGAAGTCCAGTGCTTATTGGGTTTTTGGTTTATGTGTCCGGGTTTTAATTTTCGAGGTCTGGATAGATAGTTTGATGTTGAGACTTGAGAGTCAAGGATTTTGAATGATCCATAGTTTTGTTCATGAATATAGTGTTCCGTAGATCAAGAATAAATAAATTGATTTTATTTTATACCTACTAGTCTGTTCTATCCCACTCTTGGGTGAAGGCCTCCCTCCACTTCTTCCATTTTAAAGAAAAGGCTAGTAAAAAAACTACCTCCGAATCTTGTTGATGATGTACGGTCTCATCACCGTACATTTTTCTGCATACTTGCAACCTACTTTAGGCCAACGATATGCGTCATAATTTGACCGTATAAAACATCATAACAAAGCAACCAACGTAGATTATTACTATTACTATTAGTGATCTAATAGCCGTGTTGCTATCCAAACCAAGAGAGAGAAATAGTCGCCTTCCATCTAAGTTATACTGTAGTTTAATTAACTCAAATATATTTAACTAGTGGATCTAACTGTGACGTGTTTCTCTCCAACCAACTAACGGCGAATCAGTGTACGGACTTACGACCCGTACATTAAATGGTCCTTCGAGCCTTTGTGTATCTTAGTGTGTTTGTGTCTTTTGTTACGGTAGCGAATCGGTTCAGCTGGTCTCCCGGAAGAGGATCGCCCCAGTTGGATTGAGAAGGCGCAAATACCTAACCAGAGTACATTGAGTACCGGAACCAAACTACAACTATTGGAGGAGCTTTTAACAACAAGAAGTGCCTCTAACGACTAACTACAACTACTGGGAGTGTCTTCGACAACTAGGAGATCTCCAAACAACTAGAAGTGTCTCCGACAACTAGGAGAGCTTCAAACAACTCGAAGTGTTTTCGACAACTAGAAGAGCTTCAAAAAACTGGAAGTGTCTTCAACAACTAGGAGAGCTTCAAACAACTGGAAGTGTCTTCGACAACTAGGAGAGCTTCAAACAACTGGAAGTGTCTTCGACAACTAGGAGAGCTTCAAACAACTGGAAGTGTCTTCGACAACTAGGAGAGCTTCAAACAACTAGAAGTGTCTCCGACAACTAGGAGAGCTTCAAACAACTGGAAGGGTCTTCGACAACTAGGAGAGCTTCAAACAACTGGAAGTGTCTTCGACAACTAGGAGAGCTTCAAACAATAATCCGGAACTAATTACTGGCGAGTCTTTGACTACTAGAAGTACCTCCAACGACTACCTACAACTACGGGAAGTGTCTTCAACTACTGAAACTAACTAGAACTACTAGAGGAGTCTTCAACCACAAGGAGAATCTTCAAAACCTGGCAAGAAAACTTACCATACGGCATACGGTCATTGCCGAACTGTGACGGAAATCACGTGTTCATGAACTGCCGAAAGTTCATCAACATGGACTCATTTCAACGGAATGACAGTTTCGATATTGCACGTGTGTAAAAAACTGCCTATACAGTCATGGCAACACAAACTGCGCATCATCAAAATGCAAAGAATGCAATAGGAAGCATCACACCTTATTGCACAATGCTGACAAGAGAAATAATTCCAACTCATCGAATAGGTACAGAAAGAAACAATAATAATCCAGGTCAACAACTAAGCACATCCACGAGTAAACAAACTTCCAAACATGTTTCAACTAACGAGATGGAGATCTTGCTAACTATTGTGCAGCTTTATATAAAGTCTGCTAATGGTTATTATATGACGCTTCAAGCACTACTAGACCAAGGCTCGCAAGTTAACTTAATATCTGAGAACGCCGCACAGATGCTACGACTACCGAGGAAACGGCTGAATGCAAACATAACGGGAGTAGGATCAGCACCTGGTAGCTGCAAAGGGCGGCTTCAACTTACTTGCAAGTCTATTCACTCGGACTATGCATTCGAAACACAGGCACTTATCTTAAGCAAACTTACGAACACTTTACCCAACTCATCACCAACCACTTACCAACTCGCACATAGAAAACTTGAAACTTGCTGATCCGGAATTCATCGTATCAAGTCCTATCGATCTACTACTTGGGGAAGACGTGTATTCCGACATCATCTTTGACCGAGTCTTGAAAGGCAGTCAACAGTCTCAAGATCCTGCTCAACGAGTTTTACGTGGATGACGTAATTAGCGGTCACTACTGTCTAGAAAAAGCAAAAGATCTACAGAGTTCCCTTATCAAACTACTAAAGGGTGGCGGCATGAACTTACGCAAATGGACAGCTAACCACCCCGCGCTGCTAGAGAGTTTAGATTTGATTTCAAAACTGAAGACTCGACTAAAACGCTCGGACTCGGCTGGAACCCAAACCTCGACACGTTCATGTTTTACTGGAGTCTGGAAGAAAAATCAAAGGGTCGGACCACGAAAAGGCACTTACTGTCTGAAATTTCGAAACTATACGATCCTTTGGGCTGGTTGGCTCCCATAACAGTCTCGGCAAAATTATTATTTCAAAAGGTGTGGAACAGCAAACTTGCATGGGATGAAGAACTGCCGAGTGACATACTAAACGAGTGGGTCAAAATTAAAACTGAACTTCCAGATGCAAGAAAAAGGAACGAGAAAGTTACACCGACTGTAACTTTACTTGTCGCTAAAACAAGGGTGTCGCCTCTATCACAAAAAACTACGTTGCCCCGATTGGAACTATGTGGTGCACTACTACTGTGTAAACTTATGGCAAAAACTGCTGAAGCTCTATCTGGATATACTTTGTCCGTGCAAGCATGGTGTGACTCTCAAGTGGTCTTAGCGTGGCTGCAGCGAGATGCATCAAGATGGGATAGATACGTGTCCAACAGAGTTCACAAAGTAAAACAAGTCATTCCTTCCGACAAGTGGCGCTACGTAAAATCGGCACAAAACCCTGACCTCTGACTGTGCATCTAGAAGAATGATGCCGAGTAAACTCATAAACTTCGAGCTCTGGTGGAAAGGTCCGGATTTCCTGATAAGGGAAGAAGACTCAGACCTCATGAAAAACTCCACATGTTTGTTTACAACTAACCAGGAAAGGTTCAACTTAGCAGCGGCAACCTTAGAAGAGGTGTCAAAAAAACAATGAACATTTTATAAATATCCTGTTACACAAACATAGTTCATTGATGCAAGTAATTCGAGTAACGGCTCAGGTGCTGCGCTTTATCGCGACGGCACGCTTCAAGATGAAACCTGAAACCACCTACCTTACGGTTAGCGAACTCAAGTCAGCAGCTGATCGAATAATTACATATGCGCAAACTACAGAGTTGCAAAATGAATATAAACAACTGAAGGCAAATGGAACTGTAACCAACAAGAGTACTATATACAAATTAAAACCCTACATGGATGAAAAAGGGATTATAAGAGTCGGTGGAAGACTGAAGAACTCTGACTTGCCCTTCGAGATGAAGCATCCGATAATCCATCCACGAAAGGGACGACTAACTCAGCTCATAATCGAACAAGCGCATCTGACAACACTTCAAGGAGGTGCGCGGCTGACTTTGGCTCAAATCCGACAGCGCTACTGGATTGTTGGAAGCAACAGAGCTGTGAAAACTCAACTACGACATTGCGTGCGATGTCACCGCTACAAACCAACCGAAAGCTACCAACTAACGGCGAATCAGTGTACGGACTTACGACCCGTACAGATGATGTTCTTCAAAAATGCCAAGTGCGCAGTACTAATAATAATATATGACCAGCGTGCTTGTATGACTAAATGTATGAACTTACATGTAGAAATGTGGGATTTGTGGGGCAAGTAAAAGCATTAATAACAGTTTACTAATGGTTTATTAATATTATTTTCCAACAACGACACACTAAAAGTATTCTTATAATAATTTTGTTCATCCTCTCGACTTAGCTCTCAAACTTTAAATATCACCCCACTGACATTTTCTTGCTCCCTCCTTCTCTCATTCTCATTAGAATTCGAAGTGGTAGTTGGCGTGCTGTAATTTTTGCCTACCTCTATGGAAAAAGGCGTGAGTCGGCATGCTAATTAAGGATGATATGAACAGGCGAATGATAATTGCAATGTTTGTAAAAGGCTGCTTAGTCATAAGTACTTACATAACATAAAAGCAACATCGTACGCAATAAACGTTTTGACATTGACTTTTATTTATGTGTATATAGAAACTATGCGTTAGCTACTGTCCAACAACAAACTTATTTGCTAAATAACTGTATGGATATTGGATAGTAAAAATAACTAAAATTAATTGGATCATGCATCGTATTCGTCCCTTACTGAAGGCAGATGGAAAATTGGAAATAATATAGTATGTTGAAATGCTTACAGTGTTTTTAGTGCCGTAAATAAGCTTCCCTAAAAATAAACACGAAGTAACCATACTGAATGTACTCCTAATTAATAAATATAGCACAATCTACTCGTATGATTGAAATATTGCAAATTTATAATACGGAAGAGGTTGTGGCTGTCGTACATTATGTAGGTAGGTCAGTGTCCTGTCATTATAATAATATTAAGGTTGTGGGTACTCAATAAAAATCAGTCTTGGTCAACCCGTCTTTCATTTACAATATGGTAGCAGCGGTGCTGAATAAATTTTAGAAATTAACATCCAATATAGCCCGGTTTATGTTTAAAAAGACAGTACAAGTGATAGTGACTTCCATAAACAATTGAAAACAATGGAACGTATTCATATTCATTTACAACAGTGGCTACGTAATGACAGCAGCACGGGGATCTTCAACATTAAGCAGCGCTTGCCAAGGTCAGTCCACGGATGGGTGACCATCAATTACATACCAAGCCTCTTCCGTGCCTCGGAAGTACGTTAAGACTTTGGTCCCTGCTGTAATTTTAAGAACATCGTTACGGACAGTCAGAAGCCAGGGCGTCTTGTCAAGGGGACAGGCGTAAAGTTTTATCCATTTACTGGGTGGTGAAGATCAGAAATAAGCAGTCGCTCCAATATACAAGTAAAATTTAAAAATCTACCAACACATTTTTATTTCATGTTAATAATTTTATCTAGTAGTAGACACGCTTCGATCAACAATCTATTAAACAAGTAATTATGACACAATATATTGCGAGTTTAGCAGTCACCCAAAGGGCAATGGAGAGGGCCATGCTCGGAGTGTCCTTGCATGATCGAATTAGAAATATAGAGATCCGCAAGAGAACCAGGGTTACCGACATAGCCCGAAGAATTTCCAAACTTAAGTGGCAGTGGGCAGGGCACATTGCTTGTAGAACGGATGGCCGATGGAGGCCAAGTTCTGGAGTGGCGACCGCGAATCGGAAACGTTGCGTTGGAAAGCCTTCCATCAGCTGAACGGATGACCAGGTGAAAGTTGCGGGGATCCGCTGTATGCGGGACGCAAGGGATTGGTCAATGTGGCGACGCTTGAGGGAGGCCTATGTCCAGCAGTGGATACCTTTCGGCTGATATGATGATGATGATGATCTTGCGAAAACACCCCGATTCAAACAGTAAAACGCCCATAACTTTTGACCGGTAAAACCGATTTTCATAAAACATAGCTCAGAACACTCTCGATAAAGTCACCTTTTAAACATAAAAAGAAATCAAAATCGGTTTATCCGTTTAGGAACTATGATGCCACAGACAGATACAGAAACAAAGGTACACACGTCAAACTTATAAAAACCCTCTTTTTCCGTCGAAGCTAGTAGTACTTGCCTGAATCCGGTAACTGGCAGCAGACCCTATCATAGCTGGTAAAGGCTGTGCAGATCGTTTAGGAGCTATGATGCCACAGACAGATACAGAAACAAAGGTACACACGTCAAACTTATAAAAACCCTCTTTTTCCGTCGAAGCTAGTAGTACTTGCCTGAATCCGGTAACTGGCAGCAGACCCTAACATAGCTGGTAAAGGCTGTGCAGATTTATTTGACTGAATAGTTAATTTAAGTATTACAAATTAATATCACAAACACTGTCATAATGAAAAACATTCCTATAACTCATCTACCCCAACCCATGGGCTAGCGTTAAAAGCTAAAATAATCGGGTTGCACACAAAACTCATTCAATTGGCAAATTCCATTAATACATCCCGTTTATGCGGGTATGGGTTTAATCCAATTAGTGATATTATGCGTAAAGCGTTTGTGACGATTGTCAATACAACTGGTTGGTCAAGTATGTAAGGGGTTTGTGACTAACGATCTGATAGGCCATCATGGTAATCTGGGTCCCCTATATGTTTGTATTTGAAAGGTCTTTAGGTCCAAATCCCTACAATAGAGGATTGGACGAAGGGACTCGATCCACCAGAACAAGATAGTCTGGTGTGGTACACTGATGGATCCAAAATGGAATCAGGAACAGGAGCGGGCATATACGCAAAAGGCTACAAATGTAGCAAAAGCTTAGGGAAGATGGCAACTGTATTCCAAGCAGAAACATATGCCATAATAACCTGTGCTCATGAGAATATAGATAGAGGAACTAGAGGTAAATCCATATTATATTCTTAGTGACAGTCAGGCTGCAATCAAAGCCATGGTATCCTACAAAGTGGACTCCGGCCTTATTCTGTATGCTATCCAAACCCTAAAAAGGCTTGGGAAGCACAACAGGGTAAGACTGATGTGGATCCCTGGACACAAAGGATACCATGGTAACGAAGTGGCTGATAAACTGGCAAGAGAGGGCTCAGCAAATGATTATGTGGGTCCAGAACCATGTGTAGGCTGTCTAATACCGGTCTACAACACTCCAAGAAATGCCTAGGCTCTACGTTCAAAGCCCGGGAATGTATTTGGAACATGAGCAGGCTGCAAATCCGCTACCTACTTGGGGCCTTTACTGGGCACTTTAGAACCAACGACATGCTCATGAAGATGGGTCTAACCGCGACACCCATGTGCTGGTTGTCTGGGGAACATACGGAACGCATGGAGCACCTTCTGTGCACATGCGATGCACTGGCTGGTAAGCGAATGAGTCTCCTAAGGGTTGGATATCCATAACCAGAAGACTATAGGCTAATATCTCCCAGTCTCGTTGTAAAACTCATGAAAACAGTTTTCAACGAGATTGAGGAGAAGTAAGTTATCTAGGGGACCACAATAGATCCCAATGGTTGGAAGTGTCCGAGTTATTTCTCGGCCCCTCCTATCACATAGGCCGTGCTCGCCAGGCAGTTGGCCTAATTTTCACTTATAGTGTATGGGTCCGTATTTATGTAATTAAAATGTAGATAACATAGAAAAGTAAAATATTGTAATGAAAATTGGAGGAAACAATTTGAAGTTACTAATTTAACATGCTTGATTACCTATGTACCATGTGTATGTGTGTGTATGTCTGCGTGTGTGAGGGAGTGTGTAGAATTGCGAGGTTGTGAGTGTGTGTGTGCATGAATGATGTATGGAGTATGTATGATTCGTGATTGGTAGGGCGTGTTTTAATTTGAAATATCTCAATGAAACCTTTAATTGTTTCGGTAATTACGGCATTCAACCGGCTAAATCTGCATTGCTAGTCAAAATATACCACCAATGAAAGGGTTCAATGGTTCCTCAGAAACAGCTGCAAGTTATGAGGGCGGCCTTTGTCTAGTAATGGGATGATACAGACTGACAGTAACCAAAAACCAGTGAAATAAGCAAAGATCCACAGCGCAAGTAACTTGAACATAAAGGTGGAAATTACTCGTACAGTCAACTCATATAAGTTACATTAATCAATACAATTATAAGGTATCGACCTAAAGAGACCTACTATATTCTACTGTAGAATTGATTCACTAAATAAACAATAATAGGTACAAGTAAACTGTGTTGTCACAACAGAAAGTAAGCTCTACTGAATGTTGAAATAGAGCTTGCTTTATGTTGTGACAACACAGTAGACTCAACATTCATTGGTACACAGAGCTCTCTGTAAGGAGCTTGTCCAGTGAAGTACCTTACCTATTTCTGCCGTCAAAGAGCATGGCTGCGTTTCGGTTTGAATGGTATTTGGGGCCGACTGGTGTAATTATAGGTACTTATATCAATATTTCAGTTTTGTCTTTGTGTACCTATGGTCAATCACCAAGACAAAAGTACACATACGTACGTCCGTGCGTACGTAGTGTTTTTGTGTTACACTACACACAAAACCATTTATTTTCTATTTTTTTTAAGTTATACCTTTATTTATATTTACTTTATTGCACACAAAGATAAAAACAATAAAACATACGGAAACCTTAAAATAAAAACATACATGATGGAATTGCATAATCTAATTCCGCCCAGCCCGTTTCATAATCGGACAACCAGACGTACGGCGATGCGCCATGGTACATGGTGGATATCTCACCCATACGCACTAAACGTTTTGAGAATACTTTTACGCGTACAGCTAAGGTGTGGAATTCCCTGCCGGAGTTTGTGTTTCCCGATAGCTACAACTAAGGGGTCTTTAAGACAAGAGTGAATAGGTTACTTCTAGGCAAGCGTGCTCCATCATCGACCACATCATCCCTTACCATCAGGTGAGATGGTGGTCATGCGCGAGCCTATAAGAGATAAAAAAAATACATACAACAGGCGGCAGGTGGCTTTATTTTGTTAACACGCTTTTATTAGCTTGGTATGTATCTATGTACTCGTATCTATGTAACTATGTATCTACGTATCAATGTAACGGAATCTTTGAACGTGATTTTCACCCCCTTGAAAACGTCGCAATGATTTGAAACTTTGCACACCTATCAAGGACCGATGACAATGCAATAATTTAGTCAAAGTCAAAGTCAAATATATTTATTTAACTAGGCCAATAAGCGGCACTTTTGAAAGTCAAACAATAAATAAAATTTACAAGTACTAAAAGTTGATTCTGCCGTACGCGTTTAAATTGTTTGTCCCATTAGCCTTACCAAGATCTTCAGGATTAGCGACTTTTTAGTTCAATTTACCATTAAAGCGTGTTTTTAGTTTTTAGAACTACAGTTTATATTATTAAAGTTAAAACGAATATTACTTTTTTCTAAAATTAATTTATTGTATCATTACAATTTATCAAACCGTCAGTATCATTGTTTACCAGACCCTATTTAAAACTTTAAGAATACAAGTCCACACAATAGTAATTCATATTTAAATGTAAACACTACTCACAATCGTAATGTCAAAACAGCAGTAATCTAATATTTTAATATAATCAACACAGGTCCCCAATATCTAGATACAGGTTTTACTTAGTTTGGGGATCACTGTCCATACAAACTTATTGTTCAAAAAATAGTTACAGAGATGAGATGATTATTATATGCTACTCTGCTACTGGTGTAGAAGATAATGCCGAAACTTCCGCTTAAATGCATATTGACTGCTTGCCGTCCTGATATCGAGGGGTAGCGCATTCCGGAGAAGATTGTTAGACGAACGCAGATTCCTAGCGTGTGAAGAAATAAGATATGGAAGGGTGGGAGAGTAGGGTAGAGATTAAGTTATAGTTTTAGGATTCACTATGTAAAAATGAACAATTAAACTTTGTTCTTATTATTCTTATTTTTAATCAAACAAAAAATAACAAAAAGAAAAGAAAATTAAGTTCGACGAAAGATATTTAGAAAAATAAGGTCATTGGCAGCTGTCAATTCAGTCTACGAAACAAAAAATCACAGTATAAAAGTACTGATTCATACTGCTATTGAAAGATTGCTAAGAATGAGAACAAATTTATTAAAACCATTTTTACAATCATTTTTAACCATACTTAACATAAAATGAGTATCGCTATATTTATGCACACACTACTTCACAGGCTACTTTTTAAATAAAATAAATGAAAATAAAAAAGCCTTATGTTTCTTTGCCGTTACAATTTAAATAATCTAATCCTAAATAACCTACGTATTTTTCTTAACTATTATTAAATTCTTTTTATCACGGAAAATTTCATCGTTCCTGCAAAATAGACCACGGGAACGAAGCCACAAAAAAAACCACCATTTAGAAACATTCTTTGAAAACTCCCCCTTGTAACAGTAACTAACCAGGCACCCATGATTACAAGTATTATCATTGCAGTACAAAGTGAAGTTTCCTTATTTATTTTTTTAGCGATATATCGTCAGCATTGGATGCAACGGAGCAGTATATTGTTGTTTAGAGAGATTTATGTCGTGCCCTGAGCTCTGGCGCAGAATTAAACCACATACAGCGAGATACATGTTGTACAATTTATATACAATATGTGGTGATTTTTAAATGTTTGCAAGCAAGATGTATGGTTATCGATGCAAGAAGAAGATTGAGACTGTTAACGATCGGATTTCTAAGCTAATATACGTTGCTGACAAAGTGCGAGTTGAACTCGCGCACTGAGGGTTCCGTACAAACAGCTTTATTCACCAATAATTAAATTACGTTACTATAGTTCATAAAATATGAGGGCACCGGAAATTGCTCTAACTAATTGAGGGACAAAGCCGTTGGAAAATTGTAGTCCCCATACATCATCAGTCGGTCGATTCGGTCAGTTTACCAACTGCAAATAAGTTAATAACCTTTTTTTTTTTCGATGTTTGTACAAATTTACGGTTTTCGGACTTTTTCCTTTACTTATGCTACTCGTATAAGACATTGTTTCTTGCCGAATTTCATGGTTCTAGGTCAACGGAAAGTTTCCTGTAGATTTTGATGCCCTTGCGAGAGTGAAATACGCGTCATTTACGGCTGTTTCTTTTGATTGAGTTAATCTAGAAGTTTGATTTTTTCACAGCTGCAAGAGCTTGCAAATTTGAGTAAACGATATCAATTTCAACTCGATACCTTCACGCGTTCCCGAGTTAATGGGTCTTGACAAACGGACGGTGAGTCAGACAGACGGACAACAAAGTGATCCTATAAGGGTTCCGTTTTATCCTTTTGAGGTACGGAACCCTAAAAAAACAACATAAGATTACGCGTTTATTACCCTATTTTTATAATTAGGCTATACATGCATTAGTGTACTTAAAGTAAACCCTCATTTTGTATTTTAATTTTATGGGTTATAGACTCACGCTTGACCACTATCTCACCTGATAAGTGAAGCTATACGTTATTATACTAATTGTCAAAGGACCGATCTTTCACTAGTGTGTTAACTTTTAACTGAGGAATAAAAATGGCGGTTTGACAACTTTTGTATAGAAAATATTTCAAACGGCCATTTTTATTCCTCAGTGAAAAGTTTATCAGAGTATTAAAAAATCAGCCCTAAGTCCCATGTAATGAGGGGTAAGTAAAGGGCAAATTCAGGCTGGATGATAACGTTTTTCAGACTGACCAAGCAGCTTACTAGAAAAACCAGTGACACGCGATCTGAGGGTCAAACCTAACACCCCACACTAAGTAGGCATTTGCACAATTTTTTTTAATTTAATTTATTTGTGATGGGTTTGCTCTTGACTCTAGTCTAGGTCAGAGGTGACAGAGACAGAGTCGACGATTGAGTGAGCTTACCCAGAAGAAGCCTGTTCACTCTAACTTTGAAGAGATTCGGGTTGAATGCGTTCGGAAACATAGACGCAGTTAGTGAGTTCCATTCATTCGCTGTGCGCATTATGAAGGATGTTTGGAAGATCTTGGTGCGAATTGGTGGTTTGGCAACAAGGTAAGGATGATACACTATTCTTTAGTTTAAAAGCATAAACATGTAAACGCATCCACGATACAGGCGAAATACCTAGTATCCCGCAAAAAAATATTATTTAAGAAAAAAGATACAATCTGGAACGATTATCGTGTAGACACATACAATGAGTAGGTATGTATGCAGTAGGTACATTCACACATAGGATAAGATAAGATAGATGGACCCTTTTTCCGCACTTAGACTCGCATTTGATCCGTTGTACGTGCAGGCCTCCTCTCTGTGAGAGGGAATGGGCCGTAATCCATCACGTGGGCCCAGTGCATTTTGGTGGATGTCACATGACTGTCTTCGATTTTTTTTAGTTTCCTCACGATGTTTTCCTTCACGGTTTTTGAGAGATACATGGTACATTCACACATAAAAGCTTTTTGAAATAATTAAATCGTAGAATACATCAGCAAAGTTTTAACGTTTACAATAATAATAGAATTACAACTATAGTTGCCGGAGCTAATTTAAATTTAACTCTTCCTTCATACCACACCCAAAACGTTCAACATTCTGGAACTACGATCATATTTCAGCCCTGTTCATGAATTTTTAACATAACAATATCCCGTAAAGTTCTACTAGCAGTAGTTATTGTTCATGAGCTGACCTATAATCTACACTAGAAGTAGCCACAGGGTGTGAATAGAAATTAAAGAAACCGGCCAAGTGCGAGTCGGACTCGCGCACGAAGGGTTCCGTACCATTATCGCAAAAATCGGAAAAAAAAATACACGTTTGTTGTATGAGAGCCCCACTTAAATATGTATTTTATTCTGTTTTTAGTATTTGTTGTTATAGCATCATCTGTGGAAATTTCAATTGCCTAGCTATCACGGTTCATGAGATGTAGACTGGTAACAGGCGGACAGACAGACAGACAGATCGCGGAGTCTTAGTAATAGGGTCCCGTTTTTACCCTTTGGGTACGGAACCCTAAAAAATGGGGTAGATTTAGAATGGGAATTATCTGAGGTGCGATCCGACAAAACGTTTTCATGGAAATAGTTTGCTGGATTAGATAACTTCTACAAAAAATGGTTGTCACATTGTCGTGTCGCGCCAGTTTGCAGGAACCTTAACCAATCCAATGAGGTGAATGGCAGCTGAACTTAACTATGTCTATTTCTGCTGGTACAGAAAACCACAAACGGCGCAAATATGCAGCAGTATGCAGCAGTAGCAGTTATATGTTTGAGCCGTTTGGGGTTGAAACATTTCATTAAGTACATGGGGTCCGAGGGTTCATCGAGTGTTTCGAGACAAAAGTAAACAGTTAGTCGCCATTCAACGTGGCAATGCTGCCAGCGTTCTGGTCACGTTTCCCATTGACATCGGTGTGGACGAATTTTTTGATGCGCAATGAGCCCTTTTCCCCCTCCCCTTTGTATATAGGTTTGTTTTGTTATTAGTCTGAATTAAATTTAAATTAATAGGCATAAAAAAACTATGTCAAACATTATATTCTTTGTATTTATGTTTATTATATTCGTAATATTATTTGTTGATCAAGATGCCTGCTTTTCTGGGTGAAGTAAAGGTTAAACAATAAATCAAAATCGAAAGGTGGTCGCTTGGATTGACCATCGGCCGACTATGTTTTGGGGTGATCATTTTAGACTGCTGAGACCAGTCTTGCCGAGGGGTATTAATAATGCAGACACTTGGACGTAGAGGTAAGATTAGCAGTCATCATCATCATTTCAGCCGAAAGACGTGCACTGCTGGACATAGGCATTATTTCTCACTATTCTAGATTGGCAGTTGTTCCATGTAAAATAATGCTTTTCTCTGCATCCAGGTTAGGACCTCAAAAGAGTTGAGATATGACAGGTAGATTATAAACTGCTGATATTCAATAGACTGTAATCAAATAGTTCCCTTAGATTCCTTCCAATGATCATAACTCGATTCAAGGTATGATTGTAATAGCAATTTAAGTGTTGTTGTGCATTTTTTAATATCCTTATTTGTTCATCGTCTATCGCACTGAGGTTTGCTCTAAGATAATCTAAGATTCTTAAGCCCGTCTTTGTACATAAGCTCTCCTATTGTAACGGTTATATTTCCCGCCCCGATCTAGTTCAAAACAACCCGCGAAATGCTGAACTAATTCAAATAGACAAAGTGGAGTTTCTTGTCAGTTCTTCTCCACAGTAGGCACTTTCCAAACTGATGGTAAAATCAATAATAGTCAAGATCCAGCCTGTCCCCTTCCTGTCCCTTCCAGCGACGTCCTGAGCCGAGGTTCGTACTCCACAGGGGGTAGCACTCAGCGTGGTCACTTAGGTTTAGAACTTATGCCCTGGCTGGAAGCTTAGGTTAGTCTCCACATGATATTCCAGTTAAGCAATAGCCAATCACTTTGGTTGAACTGTGAGGCGCCACATAAAAAAAAAAACTGGCCAAGTGCGAGTCGGACTCGCGCACGAAGGGTTACGTACTACTATCGCAAGAAAAGCACGTGTGTTGTATGGGACACGGTTGGCGTAGTGATTGAGCGATCGGCTGCTACACTGCGTGTCCCGCACGGAACAAATATTTGTATGGTCTACAGATAGTTGTTCCGGATCTGTGTGTCTTGTGTATGTGAGTTTAAATGTTTGTAAACGCACCCACGATACAGGCAGAAATTCCTAGTGTGGAGCAAAGGTATCAAAAAAAAAACAGCAATTTTGTATCCAGAACATCCATCATTCCATATAAATTCTATGTAATTACAAATAAAACATACGCAACAAAGTTATTCCTTCTAACCCTAGACGAGAGGGGTGAAATATAATGAAAATTTAATAAGTGCCATTATTACTGCGCGGTAAGAGGTGCGGGGCGAGTGGGAAGCGTCTAACCACACTTAATTAATACACTACAGCGCGGTTGAAACAGTTTTGTGAAATTGACGCTTTTGAACGGAAATAACTATTCTTAATTTGGCTGATTAATGTCTAGGCAACCGACCAGATGACCTGGTGAAGAAGGCTCGCTGGATGCTAGAAGCACAGAACCGGTCGATATGGAGAAACTTATGACCAGAAGAGGACGTCTTCCGGTTGGTGATGATGTCTAGACAAAAGATAAGTAAGTAGTTAAAAGATTTCGCTTGTCACTAAATTGATTGGATCTGCAATTTTTTGCACTGGCAAT
Source organism: Orthosia incerta (assembly GCA_948252205.1). NCBI lineage: Eukaryota > Metazoa > Arthropoda > Insecta > Lepidoptera > Noctuidae > Orthosia > Orthosia incerta. Next base: position 3,622,947 of record OX411743.1, read on the forward strand.
TTTACATAGAACTTACATGCAATTTGGGTCTATGTGACAAGTACAGGCACTAGGCAAGCATAAATTACTAAGACCTACTTGCACGAAATAATTAACTCAGAATTAGTTGCTAACACGAGGTTGAAATGAAAAACTGTCAATTTAACTTATGTTAGCAACTAACTCTGCGTTAAGTTTTCCACCTAAGATCGCGAACGTGACCAATAATAAATCGATCGATTCAGAACCATACATGTAACACGTAGGTACCAGGGAAGCATGACTTACTAAGTAATCACCAATAATAAATCAAGGCACAAAAACACATTGTATATCCGTGTAACTCACCATAATTAAGTATCATTTTACAATAAAAGCTCTTACCCTGACATCACCTGCCATCGCAGCATTATTAAAACGACTGCTGAGCCTTTGCGGCGTGACTCGCAAAATATTGCCTGCCGTAAAATTTATTGCACCAAAAAGTATTAAAATTAAGGGATTATACCGCCAGTTGCATGAATATCATTTTTCATTAACTTGCAGCGGGTTTATTGTTGACTCAGTCGCTATTATGTCGTTCGCTGCATATCGCATCATGAAAATGAAATAATAAGTTGTCGTAGAGAAAATTACAATAATAAGCGGATAAAGCCATATTGTGGTATCCCCTTTTTTATCCAATGAAATCATATTTCATTGTGTATTCGACGGATTTGTGCACTAGTACTGGATTTACTGTTATTGAAACGTTTATTTTTTTTGTTCTTTATTGTTATTATGATTAATATTTTTAAAAAGAACTTAAGATTTTTTTTGAGAAAAAATTGCTATGAAATTGTTCAACAATAGATTTGATAAAAAATAATCACGACTAAAATGTCACGCTTGAAAAGTTTCTTCGCAATCGAAAAGAGTTTTAAATAAGCTCTTAAGTCCATAAAAATAATCCTCTCCTTCCTTAAAAGACTTTCTCAACCTTGAACCTTCATCGGATACCTGGTAAAGCACGTACTTAATGAAGATTGCGCTTTTCAATCTGTAATCAAGTCTTTAATCTCTTAGCTATGAACACTAAAGAAGATAGGTGCAGAAGGACAGTTCCATTTCTTCGTCTTCAACCTGTATCCATCCAGTACTAAGTTGAGGTCAACTCTTTTGCACCGACCTAGGTTTCCCTGCATCTACCTGTTGCCTGCTTATAACTACTTTGAGTAAGTCATCGGTGCAACTATATCGTGGTCTTCTAACGCTTCCGTCTCTATTCTACTCCATCTACCATGTGATTTGCGCATAATATGTTGCCTGCCCACTGTCCTCTTCCGTGTTACCGTTTTAGCAGCACCATACAACGAGCAAAAACAGGCGCATGACATAGGACATGCATTCATATCCTAGGATTTGTATACAATTCCTAAATGGTTCAAGGAAAAGTGTTTAATAAAAGATTTAATGAATAAATAAATGCAATAAGACTCTCAGTGCAATATTTTCAATCCTTTAGGAATATTGCTATGTAAAGATGGTCACCCATCCACGACAAACCTCAGCAAGTGTTGCTTAGCCTTGAATATTGACCCGTGCGGCTGTTATAATTTAGCAAAGAGTTCCTGAATCAGAACACTATCAACCGTGCACCTTTTATAAGTGCCCATTTAGGCCTATGTGAAATAAAATAATAATAGTTTTGATTTTGAATCATCAATCATCAAGCGAATTAAAATCCAATACACTGCGCGTCATCGTTTCCCCCGTAACGGCTGATATTCTGTTTTTAGCAGATTTCCTATTGCCGTTTAGGAATTTTATAGAATTCCTAGGAAATGTGTGAAAAACAATTTATTTCATACTTTTCCGGTCGAATTTCGGAATTCTATACATTGCCAAGGAATTTCATAGAATTTCTGATTTCATACATTTCCTATTACAGATGTCTAGTCTCCGCTGTTATTGGCCGCAAAAGCCTCCGAAATTCACCTATATAATAATATAGAGCATGCCTTCTGTACCTAATTTTTTATGCTGTAAGCAAGGGTCCTCTAACTTTTTAAATTTACGCCACTTAGCCCTCGCTATTTTCCGTTGTGCCAACTTCAATAAATGCTGGTAATCGAGAAATAACCATGCTATAATAGTAACGTTCTCTTTTTAAATTAAAGGAAGTATACCCTCTTACTCCTTGCAGTACCAGGGTTTCATGAGTTGGAAGTAGTAAAGGTTTACTTGGTATCTGTGTAAGCAGAACGTAAAAAGGTTTAAAAGGTCGTGAATATGAAATTAAGCCTGATCAAATAGTCTATTTTGTTCTAACGGTCTATTTATTTTCATGCTCGTCTTTTCTATTTTCATCGCGTTGAAGAATAATTTAAAAAAACAGCAGTGCAGGTACAATATACACAGATAGAAGATGGAATTGGTCATTGGTCGTGACATATTATGTCACCCACAAGCACAACGACTACTGGGTAAAATTCTCCACACGATGAATTGCCTGAAGATGGATGGTGCGGTGCGTTAGGGTGCAAGACGCGTTGTGATGGTTTATTAAATATGGAGCAGAAGAAGATATCCTGAAAGGCTATAACATGTTTTTGCCCAGCAGGGACTGTATCGTCTAAATAAAACAAAAAATACCACTACAATTAATTCTAAACAATTCCAGCAAATAAGTATGAAGCATTTAATAAACGAAGAACCCATACAAAAAATAACTTCTTATTTTTATCGAGTTCTTTAAAAATAGGCACTTATTAAAGGCGATGACAGGCATATAGTTTAATACCAACGACGCCATATTTCTGTCCAAATTGACACTCGTAAATACCAGTGATGAATTACGGTATATTATTTTCAAATTTTAATATGCGTCGACAAAACTGACGCGATGAATAAGAATTTCAAAATATTCATTTATTTAAATTTTTTACATCGAGTTGGCAAAATTGAATTTTAATTTCCTGTATGAGATTTAAATTATAATTTGATATCTTTATTTATTGTACTACTTACGTACTTGGAGTTTGCATTTTATTTTCTTGTTTAAATATGAAAACGGTTTTAATTTACTAGTTTTGTACTACTTTATTATTTTTTATTTATTTATATATACTTTATTGTACACCAAGATAAAAACAATAATACAAACAGCAACCTTAAAATAAAAACAAACATAAAAAGGCGGCCTTATCGCATCTGTGCATCTCTTCCTGGCAACCTAGAATGGAGAGAGATAGTCTGGTCACGACATGGAGTTGCACTTGGTGCAATTTTAAATCAAATAATGAGCAACAATAGTACTTTATGCCCTTCAAGTTAAACGGGAACATTTACAAGTCCGTGATTAGACCTGTCGTACTGTATGGATCAGAATGTTGGGCTGTGAAAAAGATAGGTGAAAAGAGATTGCATATAGCAGAGATAAGAATGTTGAGTAGGATGTGTGGAGTGACGAGAATGGATAAAGTGAGAAATGAATATATTAGAGGAAGTTTGAAAGTGGCGCCAGTGACAGAAAAGTTGAAAGGAATCCGTTTGTCCTGGTATTGTATGAATATAAATATGGATGGATAGTGGGAAAATGACGGCCAAAGAAATGGAAAAAGAAAATATGGACTGTGTGAGGAGTGGTATGAAAGAAAAGGGAGTGATAGCGTGACGGGGACAGCACGATATGGAAGAAGAAAACGTGTTGCGCCGACCTCAAGTAACATGGGACAAGTGCAGGAAGATGATGAAATTTATGCTTTGTATAGACGGTATGGTATACATTTAACCTTGAAAAGGGAGCCCTAGGGTGTACTGTAGGTGCACTTTTGCCCTTTTTTTGGGTTAAAACAGGTGTGATATTATATTCTACCAAATATTAAAATCAATTTAATAAAAACATGTTTGACACGACTCATTTTAGTCTTTTTATCATCAAATAAATGTCACTCACGAAAGCACAAAAAAATGTTACCTAGCTACTGTCCTAACTTGCCAAACTCCGGTTCGGCAATGAACTGCTTTAAACTAGCTCACAACACTAGTTCGTGCCTGTTTCGTACTAAGTACTCTATGGTCCGGGCCAGAGTAAACGCGTGGGGACTAGGGCGGCAGCGGACGCGGTAACGAGTGCTATGACTTGGCTATAGCAGTAGAAGCTAGATGTATTTCCTCACGGTAAAACAATAGACAATCGACCGCTAGCTAGGACGTTCTGAAACATCGCGTGAGGTGTCCGCCACAGGCCACGTCCAGAGCGAATACGGAGTGACTAGGTGGCCAAAGTGGCACTCTTAACGATGATAATACTTCTTAATGATTCTGACCTCCGTGTATATTGTGTGAGAATTTAAATCTTATAGTGTTATTAGTTGCTGGTTGAAGGAACAAACTCGAGGTTGCATGCGTCGAGATGGACAACATTCGTATATTTAGGTATACCGTAATTCAATATTGTGAACCTTGAAGTTCAGTAGTACAGTCCTACAAAACATACAACGGCTGACCCGCAGGCTCATTACGTATCTTGCAAGAGCAAAACGATAGCGATTATTGCGCAATAATTGCTCTTCAATACAGAAGTTTTAGTGATTTCGGCGGTTTTTTTTTAGAAATAAGTGCATTTGACTAACAACGAGTGATTAGCAAACGCTTGTGTACGACCTACCATACCTACACTCTAGGTAATTCCGACTTTAATGACATTGATTTTTTTTATGTCGTGGTGGCCCAGTGGCTAAGATCTCGCCTCTCGTGCTTGAGGTCGTGGGTTCGAATCCGGGCAAGTACCAATGTGACTTTTTCAATTCATATGTACTTTCTAAGTTTATCTTGGACATTGCTGACAACGGTGAAGGAAAACATCGTGAGGAAACCTGGACTTATAGTGAGTTTATTATAAGATTGTGCTCCATTGGTGTAATTTCTGCAAGGCGTTCCAGTGCGAAGATAAACGAATAAATAATTAATAAAGCGTTTAATCGCGCGATGATTGCTGATTGCTACTTCTTACGTAATAAGCCTGCCGATATTTAGCAATCTCTATCAAAAATCCAGTTTCATATCTTTGATACTTTGCACCCGCTTCAGTATCATCGCAAGCTTCTTACCCAGTCCGGAAACTATAGTACGACGAGTGACATATGAGTGACAATACATCTGAAAGTCAATTAAAATGTCAACTTGCGCTTCAAAATTAATTAATTTTTGCAGCAGGTTATTAAAAATATGTTTTAATTGAAATGTTTTGTTGTAACAGGTGCAAAAATGAAGCTTGTACGAAACCAGTAATTGCTTGTTGTGGGGTTTAATTAATATAAAGCTGGTACAATTAAAATAGTTATTTATGCTACAAGTGCGGAAGGTAGGTGACTTCCGATGAGTGGTATATATTATTCACGAGCGAGCGAAGCGAGTGATTGGATTAATCGACATAAGTCGGAAATCATCTTACGTACATGTATCATAGAACATTTTACCATGCATTGTGCGAGGAAATAAATTTTAAAGTTTTCTCAAATAATAAAAACTCTACGCGGCGGGCTGACGTTGGAGTTAAAAATTAAAAAAATACAGGAAAGTAAAAAGCACTTGTAAAAAAAAGTGACACTTTCCGCACAATTTGGCTGCTTGGAAAACGCTCTTTTAGAGGACATGCATTGTAATAGTTATTTATGCTACAAAAAAGTAGGTGATTTCCGATGAGTGGATAAATCGACACGAGACGGAAATCATCTTACGCACGTGTATCATACAACATTTTACTATACATTGTGCGAAAAAAAATATCTGGACCAAGCAAGAAATTAATAAAATGGCGCTTCTTCAAGGGCGCTCAGCCTATCCACAGATTAACTAATAGTTCATAGTTCATCGGGCATACCTACTGCGCATGTGCAAATAGCTGTCACGTCGTAACGCAAAAAGGCACGAGCAAAATATTAATTCTGCCAAACATATTTAATGAATGTTTAAAATTAATTTATTGATCAAAATGTAAATCTAGAGTAATTAAAATCGCCTTATATAAAGTATTAGTTTTGTTTTACCTTTTATATGAATGATAATCTGTACTTAACTAATTTTTTAAACTTTTTCAAATAATAAAATCTCTATGCGGCGCGGCGGCGGTCTGACGTTGGAGTTAAAAATTAAAAAAAGTACAGGAAAGTAAAAAGCACTAGTAAAAAAAAGTGAGACTTTCCGCACAGTTTGGCTGCTTAGAAAACGCTCTTTTCGAGGACATGCATTGTAAAAGTAATTTTTCGCTTTGTAGTGTTTTGTTTTGGAAGTCGGTTTAGGTTTTTTGTTAAAAAGTTTTTTATTATTTTATCTTTTAAGTTTTTGTACCTTATATCATCATGAAAATCATTTATAGTCAGAGGGCTTCTCATAACAATTCCAACAAGCCTAAACACGAACGGGATACATTGTTTTATTATGGAGTTCCAGTGCCTACCTTCCGGCTTCATCACCACATCAGTTCGATGGTACCACTTTCATAAGAACCATTTATTAAAATATGTTTCATCACAGTTATTTAATTATTCTGGCTATCTTATACCCAAAACATACTTAAAATTGAGAAGTTCCAGTAGCAATCTCTAGTCTTCATCATCAGTTCCACTTCACCAAATGATATTTTCTAAATAAAATGTCTGCCAAAATCACTATATATATGCCTATAAAATTTGAGGATTTCCCTCGATTTTCATGGGATCCCCTCATCAGATCCCGACTTGGAGACAATGAGACCACTTCGTAAGTATACCCTTTTAAACAAAACTTATTTTCAAAATCGGTTCATAATTGACGGACTAATTGGTGAACATACAGAAAAAAAAATACAAACATAAAACCGACATAGAACCTCCTTCTTTTTGAAACATCGGTAAAAATAGACATAAATTGAAAAAAAGTATATTTTCCTGAGTTTCCCCATGTAACTTGAGGTCAGCGCAACGCGTTTTCTTCTTCCATTTCGTACACACATACTCGTAGCTAGTAGTAATAATGCATTTTCAACAAGTCTTGGAAGGGCACGAAAAGTTGGCTTGGCTATGGCATGATTTGAAATACGAATAAGTCAAAGAGATCAAATGCTCTACTCTTCTCTATACGAATTGGCAATCATCCCAGTTCCAAAACACAATCAGCAAAAAAGGCATGTTGCGGCAATTAAATAAAACTGAAAGATTCTGGTCAAGGCTGCGGGCGTCCGGTGGATGCGAAACGCACAGGACCGATCAGTTTGGCGACGCTTGGGGGAGGCCTAAGTCCAGCAGTGGACGTGTTTCAGCTGAGATGATGATGATGAAACAATGAAAGTATGTTTGGATGTTAGTTAATGAATCACTGAACGAATTCGGACAAAACTTAACACACGAGAGACGTTGTCCTGAATTAGGACACAGGATATTTTTTATCACGATTCCGTGCGATAACTTTCGACCTGCGCTGGATGGACGCCGCTAACAAAAGCTACAATGAAAATAAATGCAAAATTATGGCAACCAATACAACCTAGTTTAAATAAGTTCCAATAACGTTATCGGTGATCGTAAAATAACAAAAGTACCGCCAATACGACTAACTGCCAGATAAAAATACCGCCACATCGAAAATAGCGCTTCCAGTGCAATACAATGTTTACAGTCATCCGGAATGGGCTATATCAATCTGTAACGTGTATTGTTTTCGATAAAATAGGTATATCAGCATAGCATATGCCTAATGCATTTTAATTTTCTATAATGAAACGGATAAATAAAAACCGGGCAGAGCTTTGTTCAGATCTTGTATTCACAATCGAAAGAGACAAATAAATGATGGGCAATCGCTTATATTAACACAGTCCTCGTTGCAGACATGGCTTGACTGGAGGGGAGGCTTCAATATGGCGGCTTAGCTTCGGCGGGCTCGGCGGGTATTGGTCGATTGCACGTAGGCCGACGTCACATCCGTTACATTCGGCCATCCTGGAATCATTGCTCCCGCAATGGGAGCAAAACACATTCATTAGCTTTCATATAAATCAATTAGGTATTCAGTGTCACTACTATTGTTACTGTCTGATATAGGTGCTTTACTTCTATATGGCCTTAGCGCATTTACAGTCTAAGCACCCGTGAGCTTTTGGAACCACGTTCACCTTTTATGTCTATAATCCTGTATATATAATATGCCACTACTTTACATATTGCATTTTCAATATGGACTTAACAGATTCTTGCAAACCATTGTACCAAATTCAATGTAAATAATGGCTATAATAAATATGTCATGGCTATGGGTTTGACATTGACTTTAGTTACTATATTATGTCCTGAATAATAGTCATCCAGACTTTAGTTACTATATTATGTCCTTAATAATAGTCATCCAGTTTGTATTGACTCTAGCTGCACTAATAGTAGTCATAAAAACAACCCTTTTGTACAAATTATCACTCTTGCGTTATCTGAAGTTTTATTTTTACATTCAATATTTGACATTCAATATTTGACATTCAAAAGTGCCGCTTAATGGCCTGGCTTGCCTGGCTAGGCTGGTTTGGCTGGCTTGACTAGCTTGCCTGGCTAGGCTGGTTTGGCTGGCATGCCTGGCTAGGCTGGTTTGGCTGGCTTGCCTGGCTAGGCTGGTTTGGCTGGCTTGCCTGGCTAGGCTGGTTCGGCTGGCTTGCCTGGCTTTACTAGGCGTAATAATAGGCCCTTCTAGGCGTAATACTAGGCCCTACCAGGCGTAATACTAGGCCCTACCGGGCGTAATACTAGGCCTTACCAGGCGTAATACTAGACCCTACCAGGCGTAATACTAGACCCTACCAGGCGTAATACTAGGCCCTACCAGGCGTCTAGCCTCGACTCGACTTTACTTTACTAGCCTCGAAAAGACTTTACTTTACTAGCCTCGAAACGACTTTACTTTACTAGCCTCGAAACGACTTTACTTTACTAGCCTCGAAACGACTTTACTTTACTAGCCTCGAAACGACTTTACTTTACTAGCCTCGAAACGACTTTACTTTACTAGCCTCGAAACGACTTTACTTTGCTAGACTTTACTTTGCTAGACTTTACTTTGCTAGACTTTACTTTGCTAGACTTTACTTTGCTAGACTTTACTTTGCTAGACTTTACTTTGCTAGACTTTACTTTGCTAGACTTTACTTTGCTAGACTTTACTTTGCTAGACTTTACTCTGCTAGACTTTACTCTGCTAGACTTTACTTTGCTAGACTTTACTTTGCTAGACTTTACTTTGCTAGACTTTACTTTGCTAGACTTTACTTTGCTAGACTTTACTTTGCTAGAATTTTCTTTGCTAGACTTTACTAGGCTCGGCTTTACTTGACTTGGCTTTACTTGACTTGGCTTTACTTGACTTGGCTTTACTTGACTTGGCTTTACTTGACTTGGCTTTACTTGACTTGGCTTTACTTGACTTGGCTTTACTTGACTTGGCTTTACTTGACTTGGCTTTACTTGATTCAGCCGAGTACCAGTGCTTTACATGGAGCAACTGCCTCCTCAACCCAGTAACTGGGAAACACGATACCCCTTGACAAGACTGGTGTTAGATCTCAAGCTTCTGACTACCCGTAACGACTGTCAAAGATCTTCAAAAGACAGCCGGGACCAACGGCTTAGTGTGCTTGTCGAGGCACGGAGGAATCTCGGTATGCTGAAATGGTCACCCATCCACGGACCGACCTCGTCAAGCGTTGCTTAACCTTAAAGATCGACCCGTGCGGCTGTTATTATTTAGCCACGAGACAACTGTACAAATACCCCTTTCTTTTTTAACAAAACTGACCTAAATGGTTTACATGAATCATAAGCATTGGTTCAGACGGTTTAGGAATTTAGATGTAATGTTCTTTCTTTCATACACTAACTGCCCTTGCCATATGCACAATGAAGACGTGCGGTCATGTATTTTCTAATGAATTGAGTCAATTTTGGTAACCAATATACTAATTAATTAAAATCATGGTGACCAAAGTCATCATGATGCATTTGCACTATGTTATCCATCTACCCAAGCTCCGAAGCTCCTACCAGTCTACTGCCATTTAGGGTTTTTCTATAAAGCTTCTCGTCAACAATCAAGTAGTTGCTTATTATGTCCGGATCGACGGTGTTGGTTTTTAGCTGGTTAATTAGTGAACTAAATCTTGTCGTCATGGCATTGTAACGTATATAACCAGTATCAGTGACTTAGAGACGGTTTTTTTTATTCATTGTATCGACTGGATTTCTGCAAAGTGCACCTACATGTTTCATACGATGGGCCGGCCTATACTCAACACTAATGTTATAAAATTTTATCAAAAACCACTATCCTGCGATGCGTGATCGTACCTTGGACCGCTGCACAATCAATAACAACCTTTACATGACATATTTACCTATAACATACACGCGAAATCTACGTACGAGTCCAACAGCGAGAGTTTGAAGCTCATAATAATGGTCCATGCTATGCTCACTTGTAACCAGACTGGTCGTAATGAATTTTATTTGCAGTTTGTTTTTGCATCAATATACCGGCGACACCTAACTTACACGCATCCGTATGTACTTCTGTAGGAAGCGCGGGGTCATACAATGCGAAAACAGGCTTAGAACCCGAAATATTTTGCAATCATTCAAAACTAATCCTTTAACGGGTACACAATCAACGCGAAATTTGGAATACCCTTCTCAAAATAACTGCACAATCCGATAAATTGACGTACCCACATGACACACATTATTAGGCAAATGAAACTTGAAACTGCCAACTAGGCTGTCTGCCACTAGTGGCAATTTGACCTGACCATTTAAGCGAATTGTTTTTTTTTTCAAAACTAAACTAAGGACTCGCACTTGGACATTTTTTTATGCTTTCACATCTAAGCCCCTTAAACGATTTTTATTTAAATTCAATATAGATATAGCCAAAGTCTTGGGAAAGGTTTCATAACCTTTTCCAAGACTTTGGCACTACAAGCTTCACGGCGTGAGCTACACTCTGCCATCGACCCAACTGCACGCCGAGCAAGACTGCATCAAACCCTGCGCTGCGTGTGACTGCAAGGAGAGGTCCTAACAAGGGCCGAGAGCTGCCAGGAGCCACAGCCAGTCTGCCAGGAGCCACAGCCAGTTTGCCAGGTACGTTGTCTTTCTCATTTCCATATTCGAAATATCGATAACTCTAATTCTATCCAGGCCATAGCCATTTGTTTTATTCGTCGCCATATTTTCAATAATAAAGATAAAACTAGTTTGCATAACCAGCATCCGTGTATGTGCGTGTATGACTATGTTTTTACGTAAACGAAACAAGAGTTATAAGGATAGTAGCAGATGGCGTTCTGTAGTTTGTCTACCCTCATGGGAAAAAGGCGTGACTTCATGTATATGTTCCCTGATCTGAGGTGCTTATAATTAACTCTTATTCTAGCCAGGCCATAGCCACTTAGTTTAGCAGTGGGAATAAATAGATTAACCAAACACAAATATTGTTTTAGTCCTAGTTCATGAGTATCATCTGGATTAATTGCTAACTTTGGACCATACTGATATGTAACAGTTAAAGTAATCTTCGCCAGATAACTCGAGAAACTTGATCATCTATATAAGGTAACGGAAATCTTTCATTTCACAGGGACATTTTAAAGCGAGGTAATCAACACAGAGGCACAAAGTATGTAAGCGGCGGCGTTCTATTTTGTGACAAAGCTTAATATCGACGTTCTTTTTTTACTTAGTTCACCGAATAAACGTAACTGGATTCAGATTCCAGTATCCAAGGATGTCTCATGTCTATACTCGGGTTGATCAGTTGTGTGTACCCGAAGCAAAACAATATTTGTGTTTGGTTAATCTATTTATTCCCACTGCTAAACTAAGTGGCTATGGCCTGGCTAGAATAAGAGTTAATTATAAGCACCTCAGATCAGGGAACATATACATGAAGTCACGCCTTTTTCCCATGAGGGTAGACAAACTACAGAACGCCATCTGCTACTATCCTTATAACTCTTGTTTCGTTTACGTAAAAACATAGTCATACACGCACATACACGGATGCTGGTTATGCAAACTAGTTTTATCTTTATTATTGAAAATATGGCGACGAATAAAACAAATGGCTATGGCCTGGATAGAATTAGAGTTATCGATATTTCGAATATGGAAATGAGAAAGACAACGTACCTGGCAAACTGGCTGTGGCTCCTGGCAGACTGGCTGTGGCTCCTGGCAGCTCTCGGCCCTTGTTAGGACCTCTCCTTGCAGTCACACGCAGCGCAGGGTTTGATGCAGTCTTGCTCGGCGTGCAGTTGGGTCGATGGCAGAGTGTAGCTCACGCCGTGAAGCTTGTAGTGTCGTTCCGTTCGTGAATAACACAAACTTCTTAGATTTTTCTTCAGAGTCGGGTGATATTGCGGTTGTGGCGTGGATGTGTTATTAAAAGAAGATTACTTTTTGTTCATACCACTTCTGAGTGAAACGGATAAATAAAAACCGGGCAGAGCTTTGTTCAGATCTTGTATTCACAATCGAAAGAGACAAATAAATGATGGGCAATCGCTTATATTAACACAGTCCTCGTTGCAGACATGGCTTGACTGGAGGGGAGGCTTCAATATGGCGGCTTAGCTTCGGCGGGCTCGGCGGGTATTGGTCGATTGCACGTAGGCCGACGTCACATCCGTTACAATAATATTATTATTTTTAACGTATTGTAACGTATGATACAAAACAAAGTGTCTACAATTAAACTAAGATTATAATGGCGTATAATTAAACGAAAAAGAAGTACGAAAGAAAGAAAAAAGAATTTAATTGCGCCTGGCACGACACAGAGCATTCAAAAAAATATTTAAAAACAAAAAACTGAAAAATTATTCTTTGTTGGAGGTCATTCTCTGGAAGTACTGATTCTATTACAACTAGTGGCTCTATGATCTAGACCTCGTGCACTATAATATTATAATTATAATATATATACAATACCTATTATAAAGAGGAAAGGTTTTTTGTTTGTTTGTTTGTACCAAATAAGCTCCGAAACAACCGGACCGATTTAAAAAATTCTTACAATTATTTATAGCTACATTATTCCGAAGTAACATAGGCTACTTTTTATCCCAGGAAAAGAAACGTGGTGAGCTACGAAAGCAAAGCCGCGGGAAAATTGGTCTATTATAATTATCGAACATGCTCACAAAATTTCACAAGAATCGGTTGAGAAATGCGACGTGTAGATTTCTCCTCTACAGCCGGACATCCGGACAGGCACACGAAAGATTTTTTGACCAAGCTGAAACGGAGACGCTTTGCGCTCACTTGGTCAAAAAATAAAATATGTGGATAAAACTAGTTTTATAGATCTACTTATCTGCGCTCGCTGCTTTGCCTGCATGGAGTTTTGATATAAAGTATCATGAGTAATATAGATATAGCCAAAGTCTTGGAAAAGGTTATGAAACCTTTCCCAAGACTTTGGCTATATCTATAATGAATTTAAATAAAAATCGTTTAAGGGGCTTAGATGTGAAAGCATAAAAAAATGTCCAAGTGCGAGTCGGACTCGCGCACTATGGGTTCCGTACAAACAGCTACATTCAGCAAATTAATTAAATATAATTACTGAAGTTCATGAACTATGAGGGCACTAAACATTGCTCTAACGATAAGATAAACTAAATTGAGGGACAAAATTAACACTTCCGTTAGAAAACTGTAGTCCCCACACATCGCCTTAAGTCGCGGTCAGTTTATAAATTGCAAATAAGTTAATGATCTTTTTTTTTTGATGTAGGTACATGTGGTTAGTATTTGGTTCATAGGTGGTGAGTAAAGTACCCGGTAGATTTTGATTCCCGTGCGATTGTAAAATTTACGTCATTAACAGCTCATTATGGAGAAAATAAAACAGCGAAAAACGTGGCATCAATCTAGCTGCCCTGAAGACAAACGAAAATTGAATAATCTAACAAAAAAAATAAGAAGATTAATCCAAGACTTTAAAGACGAGTCAACCAAAATCTATATTCAGAGTCTAAGTAACGCTCAAAGGACAGACTACTCTCTTTGGAAGACTACTAAGCACTTAAAAGGCCGATTACACATATCCCACCTATCAAATGTGAAAATGGACAATGGGCAATAACTAACGAACAAAAAGCGAAGAGGTTTGCAGAACACCTAAAAAATATCTTCCAACCAAACGACGGGGAAATCATTGAAGATCACACTTTGCCTAATATGGTGACATCGGTAAATGAAGTTACCTTAAAACTAGTAACACCGAGAGAAGTCGCGCGAGAAATAAAATACAATATAAGCACACGAAAATCACCAGGGTACGATTTAATAACAGGAGAAGTTCTTCATAACCTACCAAGAAAGGGTCTGGTTAAATTAACGACCCTTATCAATGCCGCACTAAGGCTTAAATATGTACCAGACTTGTGGAAGGTGGCTGAAGTAATAATGATAGCTAAGCCAGGTAAACCGGCTCACGAAACATCATCTTATAGGCCTATTTCCTTGCTACCAATAATGTCCAAGCTATTTGAAAAGCTGTTACTCAGACGACTAAAACCTATAATAGATTGCAAAAACATAATACCAGAGCACCAATTTGGTTTTCGAGAAAAACATTCTACTATTGATCAAATGCATAGGATCACAGATGTAATTGAAAACGCCCTAGAAGACAAGAAAGTATGTTCTACCGTATTCCTAGACGTGGCGCAAGCGTTTGACAAAGTATGGCATGAAGGCCTTATACATAAATTAAAAAACTTGTTACCGAAGCAGTTTGCAGATATATTGGAGTCCCACATTCTAAACAGAGTCTTTAGAATAAGACAAGAAGATGCTTACTCAGAACTGAAACAAATAAATGCTGGCGTACCGCAAGGAAGTGTGTTAGGTCCGGTCCTGTACCTACTATACACTTGTGATATTCCTGAATTAGAGCAAAACACGATTGGGACCTTTGCTGATGATACAGCCGTAATGGCTGTAGGAAACAACCACGTCGAAGCAGTAGAAAAGGTTCAAATGGCTGTTAATAAAGTTTATGACTGGACCAAAAAATGGAGGATTAAACTAAATGAATCCAAATCTGTTCACATAGATTTTACCAACAAAAAACACCAGTATTCTCCAGTTTATATTAATAATAAACAAGTTCCATACGAGAATACAGCCAAATATCTCGGTATGACCCTTGACGCAAAGTTACGCTGGAAAGCCCACGTCAAGAAGAAAAAAGAAGAACTCGACTTCCGATATAAAAGAATGTATTGGCTGCTTGGAAAAAACTCCATGCTGTCTGTGCAAAACAAATTATTGCTATACAAACAAGTCCTGATGCCAGTTTGGATTTATGGTATTTAGCTATGGGGCTGCACCAAACAGAGCAACATATTAATTATACAACGATTCCAGAACAAAGTGCTAAGGGCAATTGTAAATACACCTTGGTACATACGAAATGATGACCTCCATCGGGACCTAAAAGTTGACTTCATCGAAAAAGTGATCAAAAAATTTGCAGAAGCTCATGAAAAGAGACTTCATCAGCATGTGAACGTCGCGGAAATCCAGCTTCTCGACCACACAAACATAGTGAGAAGACTAAAAAGAACAAAACCGTTCGAGTTAGTGTTTAGTGAATGTGAATAGTGTAACGTACGAAAGTGCTACCAAATAAACACAAGAACTACAATGTCAATGACAATGTAATAGTTTAGGTTATAATTAAATTACTTATTAGTCTTTTTATAAGGCTAGATTGTAATAAGATTGGGTCCATCCTATTGATGAACCCTAGAAAAGGAGAAAAAAAAAATTAACAGCTGTATCTCTTGATTGCGTTGATCTAGAAGTTTTATTTTTTCACAGCTGCAAGGGGATGCAAATTTGTGTATACGATATTCATTCTAACTCGATACCTCCACGCGTTCCCAAGATAAATATAATTTCTTGACAGACAGACTGACAGAAGACGGACAACAAAGTGATCCTATAATGGTTCCGTTTTTTCCTTCTGAGGTACGGAACCCTAAAAACAAATGGACAGACAGAGTTTCGCATTTATAATTTAATTGCTGAAAATTAATATGCCTTTTCTATTATGTCAAGCCGATCCAAACCTTTTGCCCTGTGTACAAAAGATCATCATAAAGATCTAAATACACACATCAACACGGTCTAGGGATATTTTAAAAAAAGCGAATTACTATCAATGTGTTAATTATTTATACGACATGTATATATTTAAAAGATACGTTATTTAATATTCTATCATTTTTTAATAATGGTTAAGGTACTTCGATTAAAATTTCAGGATTTTATGGAAAAAAAAAAAAGCATAGACGGAAACCGTATATGAATTAACTTTTAATTTATGAGTAAAAACTGAAAAAAATAGAAAAATCATTTAATTTGTGTTTATAAACTTGAAGTTAGTAGTCTGAGAAAGCGCCCATGATGTTCATAACACATCGGCATCGATTCGGCATGCTCAGAACAAGGTTGTCAATGTCTTGCTGCGGAATATTGTCCCATGTCCTTCTGAGGTGCGCAAAAAGTTGATCTTCTGTAGCCAGATTTTCAGGAAATTCCTTCAGAGCTCTTCTTTGCAGCATATCCCACGCATGCTCAATGGGATTTAGATCTGGCGATTGAGCAGACCAGTCTAAGGCCCTAACATTGTGTGTATGTAACCAAGCTGCAACCGTTCTCGCCGTGTGTGCCCGGGCATTGTCGTGCATGAGCAGGAAATCTTGCCCCATTTGTGTTCTGTGGGGCAAGATTACGGGCCCCAGCACCTGTTGGACGTATCGTTCTGCCGCCATATTGCCCCGCACCCAAACGAGATCCGTCCGTCCTCCAAGACGAATTCCTGCCCAAGCCATAATTGTTTCTCCTTGGTATGGGTGAACTTCCTGAGGGTTCTGAAGACGACTCCATCGTCCAGGAACTCGCCAAACACGCGTCCTTCGTGAATCTGGATGGAAGCCGAACCTGGATTCATCCGTGAACAGCACATTGGACCATTGCTCACGGCCCAAGTCCACGTGGTTCCGAACCCATTCTAATCGTCGTCCACGATTGCCTCTCCGTAAAGGTGGGACCCGGAGTGGTCTACGAGAGCGTAGATTGCTTTCATGCAGTCGCCTTCTTACAGTTTGGTTACTCACAAGCACTTGGTGTTCCACTCGCAGCCTTTGGACCAATTGAGTCGCCGTTGCATTTGGTTAAGCTCGCGCAGTAATTTGCAAAAATCGGTCTTGTCTGGGGGTAGTGATGCGACTTGGCCCCCGGTGCCTCTCCGCTACTTCACCTGTGGCACGATAGCGTGTCCATAATCTTGAAATTACATTTTGGTGGGTCCCTATGGCCTCAGCAACATTACGCTGAACACACCCAGCTTCCAGCATTCCCACAGCTCGTAACATCTCCGCCCTCGTCAAATGTTGGCGTTGCATGGCTACAATACCTCAATTTTAACTTTATCTTTCGTTTAAAAATGAAATAAACTGTAACTAAACGTAATTCGTATTGTTTTCTAAATTTCGCACAAATGAAAATTCCGTCTCCTACACATCAATACATTTTTATGCCACCGAAACAAAAGAATTTTAATAAAATTGAATTTGGAATTAGTCTGAGATAAATTACAAACAAATCGGTGTATAAAAGATTCCAATGCGGCCAGTACTTTTCGAGTTATTTAATTGAGTATGAAATATCCCTAGACCGTATTGATGTGTTTATAATTATTTTATCGATACAAATAAATTAAACGCAGACCAATTCAATTGTAACAGATATCAATCATTGGTCCTTCGATCCGGGCAGATAATTATTAAATAATTAATTGTAACCATTGTTGTTTCAGCTCATTATGCCATTGTTTTACGTTGCCGTTGTTATTATATTAACTGCTGATAATGTGCATGTATTGTTTGGAATAGGATGTTATCATTAATTGACGATATTACTTTAGAGTACATTATGATTATGTCTGTAAATTAGTCTATATTTTATGTGGTCGCCGGTGAATATGCAATTCCAGTATGGAGCCACTCTGCCAACTCCAAATTAGTGGATACAGCTCTAAATGGGACGTGCCGGATTGCCGCAGGTTGCCTCAAACCGACTCCTGTACGAATGATGTATCCACTTATTGGCATCGCACCCCCGGCTATTTGCAGGACTATAGCAAGTCGCACAGAAAGGGCGCAACTACAAAACGACCAACGCCAGCCAATGCACTATTACAGCTCAGTGCCTCAGCGCATAAAAAGCTGAAAATGTCTATGCTGCGTGGGTCTATCTGATGGCAACTCCTCTCCGGCGTTATGCAACCTTTCGCGAGAGAAACTGAAGCCTCCTGACAATTTCATCGGGCCATCGGAGAGCCTTCCACCTGGGCACACTCTGTCGTGGTAGATCTGGAAACCCCTAAGTAGACTCCGCACTCAGGTTGGCCGCAACAAGGACAGCCTCCACGGGTGGAGGTTCTCTGACGGCACTAGTCTTCAGTGCTTGTGCAGCATATTTCCGCATACCATGGGCCATCTCTCGGAGTGCGCACCTGTACTTGCAAAGACTTTATGACTGCGTAAACGATTGGTTTTGCCGTGGCTGAATTCTGGATCAAACAGAATATTTAACATTTGCCATCGACACGCCAAGAAGAAGATCATATGTAGTTACAATTTGGCAGAACTTGCAAACTGGAGAAATGTGTAGGTACTATTTGTAACTTTGCCTAAAGCTTCGGGGAATACTGCTTGAATTTATGTTATGTAGTAGCAATTTCTGTGTTTAAATGTTGTTATAAGTCGGATAATTGATATAACAACAAGATTTTCAGGTTTACGAGTTACAAGTTTATTACTAAGAACTTTGCAGAATTTTAATGTTCGGATAGTGCTGTACTTAGTTGGGTTGCGACAACGATATGCCCTCGTGTTTTCTTGGAAATTGTTCTAACTGTATTTTACAGAAATAAATATTGGCAAGACAAGACAAAAATTCTTTACTTCAACTGTAATAGGGCATTAAGTTGCACTTTTGAGCGTCAAAACTTTAAATTTAAAAGCATTAATAATTGATTCTACCGTTTGATTGGTTTGATAGGTGCTCAAAGCATAGGTGCCCTAAAAATAGGTGCTCAAACGAGAATACTTCGTCCATTCGGAAAAGTTATTATGGATAAGAACGGACAAGAAACTCCACGGCTTAAAATTAACTCTATAACAAAATAAGTCGGTGTTAAAATAATACAAAACTAAATATCTAATAGCAAAACCCTGTTTTGTTGCTAGTAAGACAAAGTTCATAAGTACCAATATGTTTTATGAAAAAGCGTTGTGTGCACTGTCACTTTGCAACTCTCTGCGGCAGCCCTTATGGAGTAAAGAGTTTTATGGAGAGTGGCATAGGCTTTTTATACCGGAAAACAGTTCCCGCGGGACAACGCGGGTAGCCACGCCGCGGGTAAAACAGTTCCCGCGGGACAACGCCGGTAGCCACGCCGCTGCGCTGGTAAAATGTTACTATTGATATTTAAAAGATCAATCTGCCTATCTATTCCCAACGATATTGGGGTCGGTTTCCATTCTTACTGTGATTACCAGTATTTTACATGGAGCGACTGTTGATCTGATCTCCACAACCCAGTAACTGGGTAACACGATACATTTGGCAAGACTGGTCTAACATTTCCTGGCTACTGATTATCTACTCGACGTTTAATTCATGATTAAAGACGTCACACGTACTTCCAATACTAACAAAGGCATCTCCTTATGTAAAGATGATCACCCTTCTACTTAACCTTGAAGATCAACCCGTGCGGCTATTACTATATAGCCACGAGTTCCTCATTTTTATCGATATTTGAAAGAATAAAATAACAAATTGACCTGCT
This sequence comes from Orthosia incerta, assembly GCA_948252205.1. Lineage (NCBI taxonomy): Eukaryota > Metazoa > Arthropoda > Insecta > Lepidoptera > Noctuidae > Orthosia > Orthosia incerta. The sequence goes on from OX411743.1 coordinate 3,642,858, forward strand.
TAACCAACTCCATTGTTGTCTTCCACCCGCCGCAGCTTTAGATAAAAGTTGGACTTTCAAACTTCTTGCTGCAGCGTTAAATAAATTTGAACCTGATATCGAAACTCAACTAGTTTTAATGAGAAGCTCTCTATTGCAATCCTAGCCGTTTAGTTTGTGCGCAGTTTGTGAACATGTTCAAGTCGGTAAAGAAAGATCCAACATATTGATAATATAGGTCATATTGCATGCCCATGGTAGTTCGCCAACAAGCTGTCACACCTGCATTTAACCTGTAATGTTTTTTTTTTTTTTTTTTTTTTTTCTTAACACTAATCCCCGCCAACAAAATTGGCGCCTTATGTGCTTAACCTCAGTCGTTCCGGTCAATCTTTTATGCCTCTCGTACATTCATTCCTCATCCTAATTCTTTCTTGCATTCATCATCTTACATTCCATGGGTGAAAGTCCCACTTTTATTAATCTATTTTACCGGCATAATTTATTACTTATAAAAATAGGTAAAAAGACAGTAATATACAAGGTGTTGCTAACACATATTGGGCAAAAGGTGCCATTATAATAAATTGTGCAAAAGGTGCTATATATAACAATTTGAGCAAAAGGTGCTGTTTATCTCAAATATACAGTGAGCGGTTTATCACAGAATATGTATACAATTCATATTATAATTAGGGATTAAAACACAAGCTCAGTTATAAAAAATATCACAGTATTATTACACAGTTTATAAACTTAGGTACTAACATGAAATACTGCCGGCTACACGTGTCCTTGCTGCATTCCGTGCTTACATTTAAATATCATACAAAATACTAATGAAGCACGGTGCGCTTCAGGTTTTGTTTCGACGTATAACCGCAGTGGCTACTCTAATGCAGTACTCCAGAAATTTTTCCCTAGTTTTCTTGTTCATGAGCCCATGCAGGCTCTCCCTCGTTATTTTCCTGTCCAGCTCACATTCAAGTTGGTAGCGTTCCCTGATGAATAACGGGCACTCTACAAGTATGTGCTGGACAGTCTCTGCCACGCCTGGATCGCAGACGCACGATGGCTCTCCTTACACTTGAAGCGATTCAAGTATTCAGAGAACCCACCGTGCCCCGTCAAAACTTGCGTGAGGACGCCTTCGGGCCGCACCTGTTGTACAATACGGAAGGCCGCTATTGCATCCGGAAGAAACATTTTCGTCACAGAAGCAGTCTCGCCCGACACATATCTTCGATTCCATTCATCAAGCGATTCCAAACGGATCTGTCGCTTGATAAATGAAACCGGACACTGGTCGTAGTCCGGCCTTCTCCATAACGACAATGCTGCCTCTTTAGCCAACTCGTCCGCTTGCTCATTCCCCGGCAGGCCCGCGTGTGCCTTGATCCAGAACAAAGACACAGCTTTGCTCTGGCCCAGAGCGTGAGCCAGGTTGGCGCGCGCGCGAACCGCCAGGGGATGGAGAGAGCCATGGTTTGCAAGCGTCTGCAATGCGGACATTGAGTCGCTGTACAAACCATAGCTCGCCTCTTGCCGCTTGAGGATCACTTCGGTCGCTTTGCAAATGGCCAGGAGTTCCGCCTGGTAGACTGTGCAGTACGCGGCAAGGCTAAGTTTGAGGTTCCGGACTTCGCCATCATTATCCCAAATGGATAATGCGGCTCCGACCTTCCCCTCAATCTTGCTGCCGTCGGTGAAGATTCGCACCGCCTGCACATTGTTACTGTCTAGTAACTCTTGGTCTTCCAGGCACATGAACTCCAGGGGCAATTGTGTAGCTGGATGAGGGGCTTCTGCAAACCTTACCGCACTCTCGATCTCTTTGTCTCCTGGCACAAACCGGGATGACCCTCTCCTCGCTTCATACAGGGCGGCTGCCTCTTGTATGCGCAGGTCTAGAGGTAGTATCCCAGACAGCGCCAGTGCCGAGTTCAGAGAGACAGTACGGTAAGATTTGCAGAGCTTCTGAGCAAATCCTCGTTGAACAGAGCCTAGCTTCTTCCGTATACCCAACTTTTTTGTAGCGGGTGCCCAGGCTGCGGCTGCGTACATTACTATGGGCTCAATCGTTGCTGTGTAAATTGTGTGTATGACTTAACCTGTTATGTTAAAGTTCTTTGTATGTCAAGCTTCTAATAAAACAAAAAATTTCACCGACTAGGGATCAAACTCAGTAGTCAAGTCTTCAAGCTCAACAGTGTGGTACGCAGAAGTGTTCATATACTAAAACTGATTGTTTTAATAGTTACAGACCAGATAATAGAGATGTTTCCTCGGTATAAAAATGATAATTCTATTAAGTCCGTGAGTCTTCTTCTTCTTCGTCGTATCACATCACATCATCAGCCTATTAATGTTCCCACTGCTGGGACACAGGCCTCCTCTCTGTGAGAGGGAATGGGCCGTAATCCACCACGCGGGCCCAATGTGGATTGGTGGATGTCACATGTCTTCAAATTTTTGGTTCAAGGACATGCCGGTTTCCTCACGAGGTTTTCCTTCACCGTTTTGAGAGCAGTGGTGATGTAATAATTTACACAAAGTAAAGCGTCTACCTGGGCTCGAACCCACGACCTACAACTTGTAAGTCGCGGCCGATACCACTGGGCCACCACTGCTTTCGTCGTATCGATGATTCCAAAATTAAATATATTTTGACCAGAATTCAGCCACGCCAACAACTTTGTCATTTGCATCACAAAGGCAAAAAAAAATAAAAAAATCTTGGACACGTATTTTTTTGCTTTACCAAATCAATAAAACAATACATAGAAAAGCGCATCAATGTTCAGGAGTGGGGGCTTGTGACGTCACTAAGGCACTATAAAGTGTACTAGCGGCGTGACGTTTCACGATATTTCAACGCATTATATCGTCGTCACTTTATGTTTACGTGTCAAAAGAAAAATACGTGTCCAATATTTTTTATTAATCTACAAACAATAAATTTTCAGTAAAATTGTGTAATTAGGTCTAAGACTCACTTTGTAACAGTGAACTTTTTTTTTACCTTATGCGTTTAAATAGTAGTCCGGTCATTAGTTAAAGGTTTCAAAATCAAAATATTTTATAGGTACTTTTGAATTGTCAAACAAAATATGAATCTAGTTGCACAATCGCATGCGTCAGTAAGTTTCTGTGGAGAAGAATGTGCACGAAACTCCACGGACACTCTTTTCCATCAGTTTTAATTACAATTATTTACCTCATTCTTGTTGAAAAATACATATGTGAGAACGATGTAAAGAGACGTGCAAGCGTCTAAAATAAAACAAACAATTCAAAAATACAATAAATACTTAAATAAGTAATTAAAAGCAGGCCGAGACAGCTAAGTTATGACCAATACCAACTGATGGCGTCCGTTCATAAACATGACGCATGGATTGGCACCACTCAGCTCATCCATCATGAAGGGAACCGTTTACAATAAAGAGTATTCTATCTGTCAGAATTTAGCGGGTTATTTATGAGTTCAAGTCTCAAATAATAAGGGGCCAATCTATTGCTAATAACCGGGCACATACCCTAACTCACTATTAAGAAAATCCAGGTGAAAAATCTCAAGAAAACTTCGCCCGACCAGCCTAGGATCTGCTATTATAATATTAGGCAACTACCTAATTAAATACAGTGAGATATATATTGTATAATATCGCCATAGTATTGAAGACTATTTGCATACTAACTACATAATTTAATGGCCACACAACGATTAATTATCTGAATATTGCGTTATGATACATCCAATTATAATGTACTTCATTTAATTAATTAATTATTGTTTAAGCTGCACCAATACAATGGCTATATCGTAATGACAAAACTAACAGTACACTAAATATACTAATAACTGAATATCTGCAAAGGCAATGAAAAGCTACGCTCGGAGTTTTCTTGCGTTATTGAATCTGAAATGAAGACATAGCCCGAAGAATTGCAAAACAAAAGTGGGAGTGGACAAGGGACAATACTTGCAGATCGGATGGCTGATGGGGCCGAAAGGTTCTGGATTGGCAACCGCATACCGGAAGACCCCGCTTTGGAAGGCCTCCCCACCAGGTGGACCGATAACCTGTTGAAGGAAACGGGAATCCGCTGGACGCAAGACGCACAGGACCGGTCGATGTGGCGGTGCTTGGGGAGTCCAATATTCAGCAGTGGACGTTTTTCGGATGAAATGATGATGATCTGCATCCTAGCTTTTTTCCAAAAATGCTGAGTCGGAAGACTTATAGCTGTATGTTTACATGGAGTCCTGCAGCAACTGCCTAGTTCCTGCTGACCTAGTACCTAGCCGTAGCTCGTAGCGGTATACGATAAGGCCGCCCGTTGTATGTATTTTAGTTTTAAGTTTCCTTTTCTATGTTTTAACTTGGTGTACCTACAATAAAGCCTATAAAAATAAAATAAATATATATACTAGATAACACATTACACTTTAGTCGCCAGAATTTTGGGCTTCTTACTTTATACTCTGACCCGTAACGACTGTGGAAGATCTAAGAAGAATAAAAACTTGAGAGGTGTCAAGGGACACCCGGATGGAACGAAGTTCCTTTAGCATAATATATATGTGTATACATATATATATTATATATATATATGTATGTATTTATATACTATGTATATATACTCTCTCGACCAGGCGCGGATGTACTTTAAGTTCACTCGTGCGCTGAACTGCCAGATTTTAATAGGTTTAGAAAAAATAAAAATGTTTAATAATATCTGATTAACGATCTATTCAATATTCACGAAATTATGACGAACCAATTTAAGCTCTTTACTAAAGTAATAAGACGTATATTGCTGTAAAAAATATTCTGAAGCGCACGGCGAGAGTTCATACAACTTCTACGAGAAACAAGCGAAAACCCCTGGCTCGTGAGACAGAGATAGTTCAATAGAAAATGTATGGCCAATTTCGTGCGCCGCCCCAGCGAACCGAAGATTACCGAGAGCGGGCGAGGTTTGACGAAAGCAATTTATCTTCGGGTCGAGTACCAACATTACAAGTTGTACAACGACGTAACTAGATGGCGTTGGCGTCGAATTAGAAGTCGCTAGCGAGATTGTTTGCCGATTTACATAGGCTCCTGTGAATTTTAGTAAATCTAACACAATTGTCCAGTGAGACCGCAAAATGCACTACTATTTCTATGATCCACCAGCCGCCACTGCTCTCGACTTCGTAAACACAGTAGCGTATAGGGTAGAACACGCACGAAACACGCGCACGCCGCACGGCTTACAACTATAGCAAAAAGTGTCGTTACAACTTTTCGTGAGATTTTTTTCCGTCTAGCCCCTTTTCGCAACGCGCGATAAGGAACTTCGTTCCAAAAACTATAGACATTTCTACAAGAATATCTTTACGTTAACTTTTTATTCTAAATTCTCATAACTATTTATGCTTGTATTCTATATTCACATTATTACGAAATAATATGTTTCACTCGAGTCTCAAGAATAGATTAAATTTCATTTATACCAATTAAGCGTGTAGCAGGATAAGCGCGGCTTTTGCCTCCCCGTATCATCTTATTGTATATATCTTTGTTTATACAATGTTCTCGTGTCCCGGGTGTATTATCTCATTTCTTGCTTATAACAAGTATAAATGTGGAAGTATGTAGGATACATGTGGATGAATGTTTGTTTACTCTCGTTATAATAACGCCTCAACGGCTTAACACATTAAAGATAAAACTAGGCACACGGGTAGACTATGGCCTGCATTAAGACATTGCTTTCAATAACTGCGGCAGTTTCGTGAACTTTGAGTACTTTGTTTCGAGTTGTATGGGCTCCAATTTTTGCAGTTTCTTTTGGAGTGCTTGCAAAAAAAGACAATTATTACGTATTGAATTACCAGGGTGACATAACGTAAAAAATGAAAAAAAAAACTATGTACTGGTGCTCCCACACCGTGTTAGAAAATGTTTGTAATAGTTATTTATGCAACTGTTGTATAATAAGGGGTATTAAAACACGAATCTGGGTTTGACATGAGTGTTTTAAATACCTAATCATAACAGTTGCATACAAGACTTTATCTACACCCATGATATGAATCCTCTATAAAGGTTCTGAAACCACTTTTCTGGTAATAAATGGTTAGAAATGTCCTTTTCTGCATTAGCAATTTCTGGTGGTGTATTATCAAAGCTTGTATCACTCATTTTTGTAAACAACAAAATATATTTTTTTTCAATACTATTATTGAACAAAAATGGCGGGATACGACGTCAATTCAAAAATTCGAATAAGTTTTTATTTAAATTACGGCGCTGTGGTAGTGAAACGCACGTGCATGACAATGTTCTTTTTTTGAAATTCATAAAGATGCCATGATAATGTTTGCTGTTCGATGAGTAAAAAAGGAGTGGCATTATGAAATTTAGTACAACATTATAACACCCGTTTGGATGATATTATGGTTACTGTGACACTGGCTGTTTTAATGTTGGCAATAAGCTAACTGTTTCAAGAACTTTTATAGAGGATTTATAGCATGGGTGTAGATAAAAAAAATTAACAGCCGGTGTTGGAGCACCATAAGCGTCCGTTGCAAGTTTGAACCATATTCACCGGCTCTCATACATATATTTAAGAACAAGTGTAGAGCCTGGATAAAGTGGAAACAGTATGAAAATTTATCAGATTACGAACAGTTTTCGCTTTTCAGATCCCGATTTCATGTTGAGTGCAAAAATTGTTATGACCGGTATATCAATACGGTTGAGGACAGTATTAAACAAAATGTAAATTATTTTTGGAAATTCGTCGCGAATCGATAGTCATCTAAGGGGATTCCCTCTACTATGCGTTTTAGAAATCAATCCTCGAACAACCCTAATGAAATCTGCAATCTATTCTCTGTGTATTTTAAATCTGTCTATGAACCTTCCTCCTTGTCAAATGATTTTTGCTCAAACGCAGATTGTTCTGAGTGCTGTAATGTTGTGGACAATATTCAATTCTCAGTTCAGCAGGTTCTGAGACACCTGGAAACTTTGGATATTTCAAAGGGCCCTGGTCCCGATGCACTTCCTGCAATATTTCTCAAAAATACTGCCAGCAATATATGCGTTCCCCTACAAATAATTTTTTATCGATCCCTGTCACAAGGAATATTTCCTGATGCTTGGAAGCGAGCAAACGTAACACCGGTGCTTAAGTCGGGCTCTTCAGATGACGTCGAGAACTATCGCCCGATATCAATATTGTCGACCCTGTCGAAAGTCTTTGAAAAGCTTGTACATAGTGTACTTTATCCGTTGCTTCATAATATTATTGCTCCACAGCAACACGGTTTTGTTAAAAAAAGATCTACGGTAACTAATCTAGTAGCATATTCAGAATACATTTTTAATGATATGGATGCTGGTGTTCAGTTGGATTCAGTCTATGCTGATTTCCAGAAGGCGTTCGATAGGGTCGACCATGAGTTGCTATTGAGAAAGATTGCGTTTAATGGCATACGTGGGAACCTGTTAAGGTGGTTTTCATCGTATGTTTCCAACAGGACGCAACGTGTTGTGATAAATGGTTATCAATCATCTTCTGTAGTCGTGACATCGGGTGTTCCTCAAGGATCGATTTTGGGACCTTTTCTTTTTATACTATTCATTAACGATATAGGCAAATCTTTCAAAAATTCAAAATTTCTTTTATACGCAGATGACTTAAAAATATTTAGGTCAATTAAAAACCCTAGCGATTGCCTTGCTTTGCAAGGTGACTTAAATAGACTGTCTGAATACTGCGAGTGTAATAAACTAAAACTAAGCGTGCCTAAATGTTGTTATTTGAGCATTACCAAAAACAAAAACATTCTCAATTACCAGTACTCTCTAAATGATGTCACTTTAAATAGAGTTACCATGGTTCGCGATCTGGGTATCATTTTTGACGAAAAACTTCATCTTGATGTATACATCAATACAATTATTAACAAGGCTTGGCGCATGTACGGATTTGTTATGCGATCAGCCACTGAATTCGTGCGCCCTCAGACCTACCTTTATCTATACAAGACCTTAATTAGATCTCAGTTGGAGTATGCAGTAGCGGTGTGGAATCCCCTATATATGAAATATTCTAACTGCCTAGAAATGGTACAAAAGAAATTTTTAAGATCTATGACTTACAGATGCTTTCACTCTTCTGCGTTCTATGTCGATTTACTGAGAAAATATAATCTTCTAAGCCTTACGGGCCGTCGTATGTTTCTGGAGACCATGCTCCTGTACGACTTCTGCAAAAATACGTATGACTGTTCCGATATTTGTAATAGAATTTGTTATTTAGTTCCCAGGAGAATACATTTGCGTGCAGCGCGCACACAACCGTTGTTTGCGGTGAGAGCATGTAGAACAAATGCTGGTGTTCGAGCGCCATTGCGACGTATTGTTGACAATTATAATAAACACTTTCTTGACATCGATTTATTCTGTGCAACACGTGGACAATTCCGAAATTCTACTCGCAATGTGATCATTGCGAGTAGAATTTCGGTCTGTCTTTTTTTTTGCATTAATATTTTTATTACTTTAAATATTTCTTGAAGCGTGTTATTTATATATTGCTTGTATGCTGTGAATAACGCTGTTGATTACATAATTGTTAATTTTAAGTTTTATGTATTTATGCTTTATTATGTAATTGTTTGTTGTTCCAAATAAAATAAAATAATAAAATAAAATATTCAATTTAAATGAGGCAGTCGTTTTCGATATTTCGAAAATAGAGCTGATTTAGTTTTTATCGCTTCTTATATGATAGATTTCTTTCTCAGAAAAGTCATACCTAGCCACGATAAGTTTGTATCTACCACCACAAAACCCTGCAAAATCAGAGAACTGGTATCTTTTAGCCTGTATCATCCCACAGCTGGGAAAACCCTCCCCCCTCCTCCATAACTTCTAGCTATTTCGGCTATTTTGTTGTGACTTTTTCAAATTCATATTTTATGTACTTTCTAAGTTTATCCTGGACATCGCTGATAACGGTGAAGGATATAATTTTAAAATCGCCAACCCATCTGGAGCAAGTGTGGTAATCAATGCTCGTGCCTTCTTTTTATGAGAAGATGCAGTGGGACCGTTACAGAATAGTATTATCATTGACGATCAAGGCAGCAAAACAAAGTGAGTTTCTCGGTACCCTATGATCCCGGATATTTGACAGGCAATTATTATTAATTATTAACCAATTATAATAATGGCAATATTTATCATGGCACTCCAACGGATTGAGCACAAAAACAATGACAAAAATAATAATCTCAATTTTAGTAACTACAGCGAACTTTCCACTTATAGCAAAACAATTAAAATATACAAAGTAAAGAAATAGTCAATAATCATAAACAAGTAATCAATCAATTAATAATTTAAATATACAAAACAAAACACGTAATTAATCAATAATAATTAGTAATCATTAATAATAAACATAAATCTTCATCAAAAATAAAAAGATACAATAATTATGGAATTACGCATGATGGAATGAAACAGTTTAAACCGTTTTTAAATATTTTATTGTAAAAGATAGGAACGTACCTTTTCAGTAACACATAACATAGTCCACAGTTAACCAGTTAAACACGTTATCATACACAGAAGCTTTTAAATCAAGTAAGAGTGATCCTTCTTAGAAGTCACGAAACCTATTCCTTTACTCTACAATTACCGAGAAAAACATACGACCATCCACTCAGGTAATTCATCTCGGTTTCCTCAAAGATACTTCCACCTGTTTGAGAATATTATCAATTATTGAACATCTAACATTTATTGTAAGCAAACATAGAAAAGCTTTTACCTCGGCGACCGTATTTGGGAACTCAGTTAAATTAAAACTCTCCTCAGTTTTGGAGAAGCTTTTTTTAAGAAACAAACATAAATATAGCCGCCCGCCGGCTAATTGGTTTGTTTATGGTGTACGGGGATTTCGTTTTAGTAAATATTACCAGGGTATTAGAGATACGGCGGCGGTGCTTGGTAACAGGAGACAATATTTTTGGTGAGATAATTAGGATATACGTTTTATGTTCGCGTAATTCGAAAAAATGTATCGGGCAGCCGATTTTTTTCCTTATTCAATTAAAGGTTTGATCACATATTACCATCCCATATTATTAAAGTAGAAGTCGCCCTGTTATCAAGTCGGAGAAAATCCTCATAACACATTAGGATTTTCTAGGTATTTCTCAATAGTAATTGAGGAGTCCTCGGAATTCGCGGGATGGTGATGTGGCTGGAGTGTGGAACTGTGATCGGTTTCAGCCGAAATATATCGATTACTGGACATAGGCTGCCTCAAATGTCGCCACGTCGACCTGGTCTGGGCTCCTCGCATTCAAAGGATTCGCGCGGCTTACCAGAAAACAGTCGACATCAGCCTTTTAATGTTCCCACAGCTGCGAAACAGCCCTCCTTCCCTTGATAGGGGGAATGGGACTTAATCCACCACACGGGCACAAAGTCAAAGTCAAAGATTTATTTGCAGATAAATATGGTTACAAAATTTCACAGAGTGGGCCCAGTGCAGGTTGGTGTATGTCAAACGTCTTCGAATATTTGGTCTTAGGACATGCTGGTTTCCTCACGATGTTTTCTTTCACAAATGAAAACAGTCGGTATCGCAGATATCATTACTCTAGCACATTTTCTTTATTGAGGATATCAGCACACGCCATTATCGTAAACGAGTTCAAACACAACACTAGTTTCACAATACAAACAAAGCATAAGCTTTCCTTATGAGTAGGATTATGAGCGACTAAGTCTAAAGCACGGTTACACTAGCCGAGAATTAATCCCGCTGAACTAATACCCGCTATAAAGGAGCTTACGCACTGGCTGTAATAGGAAGCGCATGGTGTACTTTGCCCGTATAGTTTTAACGGAAAAACAAGTGAAGCAGTCTCTTCTCTCTTTCTGCATGCCTAGTAACTTAGGACATGGAAGATATTATGGTGACTGGTAAAATAGTGGTTAAAAACCTAGAGGCGCTCCAACGGTGCTTGTAAAGGGTGTCTCAGTAAGAGTGCACTTTTTCATTTTAAAATAAAAACAAGTATTTTATGACAGAGTTGTGATATTTTTATTGTATTGTAAAGAAGACTTGTGCCGATTAAGTCTATACTAATATTATAAAGAGGTAAAATTTGTAAGTTTGTATGTTTGTAAGTTTGTATGTAGGGGGTAATCTCTGGAACTAATGATCCAATTCTAAAAATTTTTTCACTGGTAGAAAGCTACATTATTCCTGAGTGCTATCTATACTAATATTATAAAGAGGTAAAATTTGTAAGTTTGTATGTTTGTAAGTTTGTATGTAGGGGGTAATCTCTGGAACTAATGATCCAATTCTAAAAATTTTTTCACTGGTAGAAAGCTACATTATTCCTGAGTGCTATAGGCTATATAACATCACGCTACGACCAATAGGAGCGGAGCATAAATGAAAAATGTTGCAAAAACGGGCAAGAATAATACTTTTTGAGGGCTTCCGTTGCGTGCACTTCGTAAACGGTTTCAGTTATGCAATCATCTATACTTTATATTATAAAGAGGTAAAATTTGTAAGTTTGTATGTTTGTAAGTTTGTATGTAGGGGGTAATCTCTGGAACTAATGATCCAATTCTAAAAATTTCTTCACTGGTAGAAAGCTACATTATTCCTGAGTGCTATAGGCTATATAACATCACGCTACGACCAATAGGAGCGGAGCATAAATGAAAAATGTTGCAAAAACGGGCAAGAATAATACTTTTTGAGGGCTTCCGTTGCGTGCGCTTCGTAAACGGTTTCAGTTATGCAATCATGTATGTAGGGTAGGTGTAGGGTAGGTGTAGCGTTGGTGTAGGGTAGGTGCCGGGTAGGGTAGGTGTAGGGTGGGTGTAGGGTAGCTGTAGGGTAGCTGTAGGGTAGGTATAGGGTAGGGGTACGGTAGGTGTAGGGTAGGGTAGGTAGAATAGGGTAGGTACGTAGCCAGTTGACGGGAGCGAAGCCGCGTGGGACAGCTAGTATGGAATAAAATATCCGGCAAATGACCCCCACGGCTCCGATGACAGGCCACTACTCTTTTCATGAAATTTTCCATGACTTTTGCACAGAGATGTGGCTGTATCTCATCGATGCTGCGTTGGATTTCCGATTTGAGCTCACGAATTGTTTCGGGTTTATTCGCATAAACCCGAGATTTCATAACCCCAAAGAAAAAAATCGCTCGGTGTTAAATCGCACGATCTTGGTGGCCAGTTGACATCAGAATTTTGTGAGATAATGTGTTCTGGAAATCGTTGCTGCAATAAGTCGATTGTTTCATGCGCGGTATGGCAGGTTGCGGCGTCCTGCTGAAACCACATGTTGTCCAGATTCACGCCGTCCAGTTGAGGCCACAAGAAGTCCGTTATCATATTCCTGTAACGAATGCCGTTCACAGTCACTGCAATTTCGTAATGAGTTTTCACAATTATAACGCGTTGTTCTTTCGAAAAGCGCTCCATTTTTAATCATCGGAATAAACAGAGGTGACAGTTGTCAAATTTCAGAGTTGCCATTTGCATGAAAAAAAAAAAACAATTTTAAAAAGTGCACTCTTACTGAGGCACCCTTTATTATATCGGAGCATCTGGAGATAACTATCAGCGCCGCACTCTACCACGCTGCTGATCGTAACAGATGTCCTGTTTTCCAAAGTAGAGTTTCCATTGATTCATCATTATCTCAAAGCATCAATAAATTCATAAAATAAAAGTACATCCCTTTTCTGACGTTGGTAACCAATAAGAAAAGATATTTAGAAACTTCGAGATGAAAGTTGTTGATTAAAGATATTTGTCATTCTTATATGATAGGATAAATGGAACCCTTTTCCGGACTTAGATTTCCGTTTGGTCCGTTGTGCGTGTAATCCACCACGCGGGCCCAGTGCAGGTTGGTGGATGTCACATGTCTTAGATTTTTTGGTTCTAGGACATGCCGGTTTCCTCACAATGTTTTCCTTCACCGTTTTTGAGCGCAGTGGTGATCAAATAATTTACACAAAGTAAAGCGCCTACCTGGGTTCGAACTCACAACCTACAACTTGAAAGCCGCGGCCGTTACAACTAGGCCACCAATGCACTCTGTCTTTTCTTCTCACATTCTTTAGATCGTATAGCGCTTTTTCATTTCGTGACAATTTCTACCAGGTAACCCCCACTGCAAGCTTTAGTTCGAAAAAATTACAAGTCAACAAGTCATTTAGTATAGTTCGTTCAATGTTCAATCCACGAAGACGCGCCCCACCACTATTCCTCTTTGCCGTTTGTAGTATATGTGTGCAAGCCTCCGTCAATGTTTGACTGTTATCGGTACACACTAATTACCTATGAGTGCACACGCACACTACAATGAATAGACTAATCATTATATAAAGAAGAAGAATAGACTAATCATATAATTGGTGGGGCGCGTCTTCATGGATTTTACGAACTATATGTAAAATTGCTTAAACTTCACGTCTGAACTAAAGTTTCTATGCATAAGTTTACTTTAATGAGTAGCACTCTGCTAGATTCAAGAGTGGGTACTATTTTAAAATTCACTTGCATACGTGTGCAGAAACACGTAACAAATTGACTGCTTACCTTAGAAAGAGTAAGGCATGCATACCAAACTATTTTAGAATATACTTTGTATTTATTTACATAATTGAAGTCTGGACCTGGTTAGAATGTCATAATATATAGATATTGTTTATATCATATCAAGATTAGTCATTGGCGCAGTGGTTGAGCGATCGGCTGCTGCGCTGCACACTGCGTGTCGCGGGTTCGATTTCTGCACAGAACAAATATTTGTATGGCCTAGGACAATGTTTCTAGGGATGTTTCTTGGGTAGTTAAATAATAATTATATTTAGTCCGCCGGTGAGATCATTAACCGATTTCAAAAAAGGAGGGGGTTTCTCAATTCTACCGTATATATATATTTTTTATGTGTGTTCGCGGATAACTTCGTCGTTATCAAATTATATTGCACACGTATCTTTTGCTTATGAAATCAATAAAAAATTACAAAGATAAAGCGCATCAAAGTTCAGGAGTGGGGGCTTGTGACGTCACTATGTCAGTATACAGCGTACTAACATCTTGACGTCACACGATATTTCAACGCATTATATCGTCGTCACTTTAGAGAAAAATGTTGGACATGTATTTTTCTTTTGACACGTAAACACGTGTCAAAAGAAAAATACATGTCCAACATTTTTTATTAATCTACCTGACGGACAAAAAACTAATTCTATAAGATCCAGAACGTGGGTATCAATCAATCTGCCTACTCTTTTCACAACTTTGTTGGGGTCGGGTTCCAGACTAACTGAACGCAGATGAGTACCAGTATTTAAAGACTGACTATCCGACCTCCACAACCCAGTAACTGGGTAACATGATACTTCTAGGCAAGACTGGTGTCCGATTTGCTGGCTTCTTACTACTCGTAATGATTGTCAAAGATGCAATACGTATGACGTATTTTATTAGATTGTCACGACTTTAGGTTCTAGGACCTAAAGTCGTGACAATCTAATAAAATACGTTATAAAAGTCAAACTTGATGCTTACGAATGATACTCGTTGTTATAGTGTATGGGTAACATAGTAATTAATTAGGATTATGAATTTGATTTTTCGTAATACCTTCGTATAAAAAAGTTATCGCGGCATGTAAAATGAGAAAAGTTATCGGACTTCTTAGATTGCCACGATTATAGGTAGATCTTATCTTATCTTGTGGCGGGGCCGAGAAATAACTCAGCTATTTCGACTCATTGGGATCTTTTGTGGTCCCCTAGATAACCTTATCCTCCCCAATGTCGTTGAAAACATTCTTCATGAGTGACGAGACTAGGAGATATGAGCCTATAGTCTTCTGGTCTTGGATATCCTGTCCCTAAAAGACTCATTTATTTATAAAAACACGCTCCAAGCGTTCCGTACGTTCCCCACAAACCTGCACATGGGTGTCGTGGTTAGACCCATCTTCATGAGCATATCGTTGGTTCCAAAGTGGCCAGTCAAGGCCCAAGCAGGTAGCGGATTTGCCCCCCTCTCATATTCCAAATGCTTTCCCGTGCTTTGAATGTAGAGATCACGATTTTCTTGGATTGTTCCAGACCGGTATTAGACAGCCAATGTGTCTGTGATCTGCAAACTTCCTGAATGTGGCATTATAGGTAGATACATACTTCCTTATAAGAAATTACTTTTGTAGATCTAACATCGCAAACACGTAATGATCAAGCGTGGGGATCAAATCTCTTTGTATGTCAGGGTTATGAGCATAACATCTGCATTGGGACAATCACTGACGATCACCACATTTTACCATCCATATTAAAACCCACATGAAAACACACGCATATTTCAAAACCCTTTTCATTGAAATATGACATCAGATTTGAATCGATAGCATTCCCCATTCAGTCTATATTGACGCTCAGTTGATTCTGTTTTCAGCCGTTGAATCATTTCGTATACAGTTTTTTTTGTAACGATTCAGTGAACGGGTTAATCTTGTTTCATAAATTCATTGTTAGGACACGGTTAGGTGGTCGGCAGTTCTGGGGCGTGTTCAATTTGGGCGGCTCTCCTAAATTGTTAGTTGATATAGAATTATGGTTTTATAGAGATAATATAACTTTATTTGCATCATAAAATAGTACAACCATATAATTAGGTGTTTTTGACATTTTGTAGGTAGACATTACATACATAAACAAAGAGATTCCTGTATTTAAACAATAGCTTTCAATGCGATATTTCTCACCTTTCGAACATTTTATAAGTGTTTCTCGTTTAGTATTTACATCACACTGATAATTATTTAGTATGTATTGAGTCACTAACCACCCACTGATAATTACTTACACTGATATTGTTATTTAGGTTGTAGCATTCGATTCACACTGTCCTCCGTACTAGTCGAAACTGTATCACGGTAGGACAGTCTTCCTCTTACACAATTAACCAGTTCTAAACGCAAATATAATTCCACTATTCTTTCACAGTATAATAATTATGTATCTATAGGTATTGGGTTTAACACCTACCGTGTCAAATCAAATCAAATTATTTATTTTTGCAGAAACACTGTTACAATGGTTTTAAATACAAGTTTATATAAAAACTATGTTCAAGCAACCATTTATAAAATTTAGTTTTAAACAATTCTGTATTTAATGTTTTAAAATGCATCGGTATTTTCTATTATAAATTCGCACACACATTGCTAGGCAGTTATGATTTTACTTAACTAGCCTAGGCAAATCATTCAATTATAATCTATAGGGTTCTCGTCTGCTCCGAGGATTCACATCATTTGCAGTCTTAAATAATTGTTTATTTTTCATTACAAACATGCATACTTCGTAAATGTAAAGTGACTGTATTAAATGGATCATGTTTCAAGTGATTCGACCGAAAGGCATGCAAAATGTGTACAATCACGGTTTATTAAAATCAAGATTGACATTCAAACATAAAACTAGATAAAAATATTTTAAGATATTAAATTAATGTAATGTCCTCCTTAAAATTAAATTAATATATAATTTTCAATAGTCATTTTTTTAATTCATTCAATAATAATAATTATCAATCTGTCGAGGCTGTCATTGGGCGGTTGGATCAAGGGTCTGATACAGAAGGCAGTACTCCTCGATACGGCTCGCATTGTGAGGAGGTTCCTGTTTCTGGAGCCCTAACCACCGGTAGCTTGGACCCTGTTCCCGATACCGGATGGCCTCTATTTTTTATAATTTTAAATATTTTTATGTTTTCCGTTTTTTAATATTTAAAAATGTAAAAAAAATAAGAAAGAAGATAAATAAAAAAATATTGCAGACTCAAATGTCCATAGTTTTGTTAGTATTAAAAATTACTTAAAATCTATGTTAGTAAGACACTTAGCCACGACATTTTATTTATATTGTTAGTATACACAATACTTACAAACTATGTTAGTTACAAATTTGTTTATGTTTTGTTTTAAATAAAGGAAATAATAATCAAATTATTTCAATGTCATTCCTAGCATTATTACAATATATTAACATATAAATTATTTGAAGATACATGCATAATTGTTCTATAACTTGATGCCAGTGTGAGGTCTTCAGTTTGGAAAATTTATCGTTTGAATTAAAATTGACATTGAGTAAATTTTTATTCTGCAAAAACGAGCCATCAGAGCAATATATAATCTTCACCGGCGCGATTCTCTAAGGGAACTGTTTAAGGACATTAACATCATGACGGTTCCTTGTCAGTATATTTATGAAAACATCATGTACGTGAGAAAGAATTTACATCTTTTTAGTAAAAACGGCGACAGACATAATTACATTACTAGAAATTGGGACCAATTAATTCAACCAGGTTTCAGACTGGCTAAAGTAGCTTCATCTTTCATGGGGTACTATACAAAATGTTACAATAAAATTCCTCCCCACATTCTTGAGCTGAACGAGACAAAATTTTAAACTTGTATAAAACGCACACTATGCAGTCTGGCATATTATAAGTTGGGGGATTACATCACTGATAAAAATGCTTGACTAAATGCTATTCCTGCTCAACATCCACTAGGGCGCAAAAACAAGTGATATGCAGAACATTATTGTTTTGAAGTATTGTTGGAACTGCTGTAGACTGAATGAATATATTTGTATTGTATAAACTCAATTTCCTTAGTATTATATAACTGCACGGCACGTGTGTGAGTACTATATACCCAACTGTAAATCTAACATTTACTGTACCTGTGTGTCGTTTGTTGACTTGTGTTTGCCCTGGCAGTTGAGTGTGTCATGCTCTCTCAAATGTCTCTCTGATGGTGGCGCGTGTGTTGGATCATCCGGTTCCCTTCATGATGGTTGAGCTGGGTGGTGCCATTCATGCGTCATGTTCGTGAACGGACGCCGTCAGTTGGGATTGGTCATAACTTAACTGCTTCGGATGTTAATGCTTTTCTAGCATCTATTATATAACTGCACAGTACATGTGTGAGTACTTTTATTACTTTATGCCTGTACGTACTATAGTGTGCAGTGCTATTCTGGGTGCATTGTCCTCACATATATGAATTTATTAATGTATGTACTTATGTAACTAAATATTGTAAAAAAATCATTTTCTTTAAAAGAGTAAGTATGGAGTTTCTTGTGCATTCTTCTCCATAACAAGCTACTTGCCGAATGCACGGTAGAATCAACTTTTATAACTTGTAAATTTTAATGTAAACGTTCAAAAGTGCCGCTTGGTGGCCTACTTGAAATAAAATATCTTTGTCTTTGTTTAAGTAATAATTGGAGCAGGGTGAAAAATAAGTTTTATTTTCTCATTCTTTTTTCGTTAGAAACTGTTGTATCTAACAGTTTCTAGACAAAGTAAGAATTTATCAGCTATAATCTCAAATAAAATTATTCATTAAAATCTTTTTTAAAACAAGCTTTTCTCGTATTCTTCTCAGCAAACCCATTCATTTGATACCCATATCATGGCAGTACATAAAAATAACTAGTCCGCCATCTTGGGCCGTCCGCCATATTGAATTTAGAATGATGTCACTTAAGTGTATGCAAATTTTCATCTTAATCAATTAAATTCAGTTGCAAGATTTGACCCGAACACACTTACATATATACATACATACATTGCAAGTTAATAAAAAAGCTTGTAAAATATTGACTTTTCAACAACGCATGTCAATATGTCAAAATATTTGGGATTGACTATTATGTGACACTTTGATAACGTTTGTCAATCAAAAATTTTGATTTAAGGCACTACCGCTGATGAAATTCTAGTTTACTTCACAGAATTTAATAAATTATACCAGTACTATTTTTTTCTCTTTTCAGTTAATGGTTTTTTTTTTGCGGTCGGGTTTTTGTTTTTATAATAATTTGTTTTCAAACTTTTAAGTTGCCCAAATAAATTATGTGGTACAAGATTATGAGTAAGAGGAGCTCGTGGCTAAATAATAACAGCCGCACGGGTCGATCATCAAGGTTAAGCAACGCTTGACAAGGTCGGTCCGTGGATGGGTGACCATTTCAACATACCTAGTTTCCTCTGTGCCTCGGAAAGCACGTTAATCCGTTGGTCCCGGCTGTCATTTGAAGATCTTTGACAGTCGTTACAAGTAGTCAGAAGCTTGAGATCTGACACCAGTCTTGCCAAGGGGTACCGTGTTACCCAGTTACTGGGTTGTGGAGGTCAGATAGGCAGTCGCTCCATGTAAAACACTGGTACTCAGCTGAATCCGGTAAGATTGGAAGCCGACCCCAATATAGTTGGGAAAAGGCTAGGCAGATAGATAGGTACAAGATTATGAGTACTTAAAAATATGGCTTTAGTGAATAAAAAAATATGTGACTGTTTTACTTATTTATTTTGCTTTCAAAGTTACGCTTATCTTGAATTTGTGCAAATATAATGACATAAATGTGTTACGATATATATATATATATATTTGAAATGGTATATTTAGTAACATTTCTATTGAAAAAAAAACCTGCAAAAGCAACCTGTTGTTGTAGACATACGGCATTCAGAGGATGACAACATTATTACATTTCCTGCAATTGCAATGGAGTTGCCTGAAACCGACAATATCAACAGTGTCTGGAAAACCCATTATCAGCAGGCTCCATATTACAGTTTGAAAGACCCAACATAATATATTCAAAAGCAAGCGCCGGCAACAAAGCACTATGAATACAGACGTTAATTTATTTATTTAACACGAATATTTTTCCATAGAGTTTCCAACTCAAACATATTTATTACCCCAGAGATACGGACGCGTTGAGCATAGACATTCTTTTCTGATAGTACATTCAAGTCATAGAAGAATGGTCTGAGACTCATATCCGGCTGTAAAATGTTTTCTTCTTTCATTCCGTCTTGTCAACTGTCACGTTATCACCGACTCCGTTTTCTTTCGTTTTATTACTCACACAAATACATTCATATTTTCTTTGGCCACAGTCGCCTTCTCCAACCTTCTTTTCTTTGGCCTCCGAGTAAAATCAGTGTGAGAGAGACAAAACGTTCTTGCCCGTGGTTGACTTCTTTTAGAATTCTGTTTGGTCCACGTCACAAACTTTCAATGTCACCTTCGTCACTATACGTCCTGCAGAAGAAACAAATATTCAATTCAGTTCAATAATTTATATTCATCAAAGCCATAAAAAACAGTCTTTAAATCCTGTTTTCTAAACTTGGTACATGCCTGTACCTTAGAAATATTGTATTTGTATTGGTAGCACAATAGTTTTGTCTCTTTCTATAGAGAAGTAAAGTTTGACGACGGTATTCAGTCCATTCCTCTGCGTCCATGAGTACAATAAATCATATTTTTTTATACCAACAAGTTATGCTACAGATTAAATGTGGTGCGTCGTAAATTACAAAGATGTAGATTCCTGACGGTTGAATATTTAAGCTTTGTCAACGTAAAGGGAACTGAAAGCGTATTTACTTACTTAGTTGGATTTGTGATAATTCTAGGAAGTTCTTATACCTTTCATCATAATAAAGTTTGGGTTGGCTATATGGGTTGGGTAGTTCTTCTTCAAAGGAAACTACGCTTCGGAACTGGCTATTATTAGCTTCAACTCTCTGGGTAATTAGCGGACTCTTTGACGATTAGGAAAAATACCCTATAAATAAAATTGTAAAATCCTGAGTTGAAGTCAATTGCTGCATTAAAAACTAACGTATATTTTCAAAGTACAAAAAAATCCTTCAAGCGAATTGAGAACCCCCTCCTATTTTTGAAGCCGTTCAAAAGAAAAGAAGTACAGGTCCTTAATTGTCCTTGCCCCAATTTCCTCGGCAAAACAAATAAAGAAAACTGACAAATTGTCCAGCAGCATGACGATGTCTAACAGAACTCCTAACTAACTACACCGATTCCAAGGTTAGCAAGTTTCTTCACTAATTGACTTCGGAAAAAACTACGGATCCACCATACCCATTAATTGTCCCGGCATTGTTTGTCCAAAGATTTCAGCAAACTGCAATCTTTCTGTTTTTCGACTTCTTTATATCTCGCAAGATAAATTACGGGCTTCCGTTGTACAAAATAGATATGTACAGAAGGTAAATAATAAGTATTTAGAAGGTTTTTAGATATATAATGTGCGAAAATGCACACACGGGACCCAGGTGTAAATGACGAAAATGTAAAACCATATCAAAACAAGTATTGAGACAAAAGTTTCATATAATTATGGTCACAAATGCTACATAATTATATCATCATAATTCCTTATTATTTTGATATAATTATGTTGTATAAATGGCTTTGTATACAATAAATGTAATCAATCTCTTCTTTCTATCAGAATATCAGCGCAGCGTTATTTCTTTTTCTGATATCGCTGCATATATGCTGGGATAGGAGCCTTTTTGGTCTCGCACGAGGCTTTTATTTTTATTATTGTTTAATTTTATGCTTTTTCTCGTGTGCGGGTCACAAATAAATATTTTTTCTTTCTTTCTTTCTAAATATTGCAACCTCCCAAATTCTGGCAAACTTTCATTTTCCCTATTTTTGGATATAATCAAATTTCAGCCTTTTGAATAGACGGAGCAGACAGAGACAGAGCAGTAGTGGCCCAGTGGTATCGACCGCGACAAGTTGTAGGTAGTGGGTTCGAACCCAGGCAGGCGCTTTACTTTGTATAAATAATTTCATCACCACTGCTCTCAAAAACGGTGAAGGAAAACATCGTGAGGAAACCGGCATGTCCTAGAACCAAAAAATCGAAGACATGTGACATACACCAACCCGCACTGGGCCCGCGTGGTGGATTACGGCCCATTCCCTCTCACAGAGAGGAGGCCTGTGTCCCACCAGTGGGAACATTAATAGGCTGAATATGTGTGATGTGATGTAAATAGGACCTCAGTCGAAGCAAAATGTCGGGCAACTGGTGCCCAACGCTGGATTTTAACTCTGACGTGACGGACGTAAAGCAATTTTATTTTTAATTCCTCTTGATGTAAGAACCTTCATAATCGGCCATCGCATTTCATCTCTAGAACGCCACATAGGAACAAACATACATAGACTGATAAACACAGTACCCTCCTTCGGCAGTCGGGTAAAAATAAGAGTACATGCAACTGTTTTCACTCATTGTAGATAGACTCAACCTTCTGCACCAATCCATTTTGCGTCTGCGGTAAGGAAACAATACAAACAAAAACTCGTTCAAGTTTAAAACTGTTGTGATTTATTTTCGGGACTACATTCAGTGTCGGATTTAAAACGAATAGCAATGGGATGCGTCGGGATTTCGGGATGCAACATCGTGTGTAAGAGGCTTTGGTTGTAAACTTCATTTTAGTTGGTAACACCAACTATCTTGCTGCTGATTTGTGGTTTGTGATTTAGTTTTGTTAACTGTCAGACGTTTTAAATGAGGATGTTAATTATTTCAGCTTTTTCGGTTGGAAGAAGAATAAACACTGCTTTAATTGTATTAGAGGCGCTATGTATTACAGATAATATTATGCCTTGCTGTGAGCGCTAAGCAGAACTATCGGCTCTCACAACTTTAGTTAACATTATCACAGGTCGTTAAGGGACTACATCCGCTTTAGTGCCGTAAAACGGTAACTTTCTAAAGCATACTCCTTAGTAACGGCTAAATTAAAAGGTTTGAAAAAAATGTGTATTTATTATTGTTTAATGTATATTATTTTTAACACATGGTTTTTTCGTATAACAAATAGTTTTGCTTTAAAAAAATAATTAACAACACGCTAGTTTGCAGCTACTTTTGGATACTCCTCCATAACGACTTGGATGTTTAAAAATATTTTTACACAGAAAAATTGATGGCTGGAATTTCTTCATAACTAACATAGCACATGTAAATCAAATAATATTTTGCAAACAAATCTGTTCAAAAGGAGGTTCAATATTGATATGTTGGCATCGAGCGTGCGCACGGCCAGTACTGCGTTTACATGTGGGGCGTTTATCTCGCCTTAAAGCATATGAGTGGCCTTCAATTTCTTTGAGCGTCTTCGTGACTTTAAGGCGCAGATACCCTTGAGTAGCTGATTTTAAAACGAAAATAAACTCTAAACGGCTTGTAATTTTTTGAAAAAAATATATGTCACATTTAGACAATTTTTTTGATAATTTGATCTGAGAAAATTTTGAGTTTTATTCGTATAACATAGTGTAATTAATTTGTAAAGTTATGTCTAAAACGGCTATAAGTATGACAATCGCACCAAAACCGTTGGGCGCGTTTTAATAAAATTGACACCATCTCAAAGATAATTTAATTATCTACATTTTTATCGTTGGCGTTAGTCGTCGTCTTAAGACGACGACTAACGCCAACGACCTTGAGGGAACAAAACGCACACTAGTTTGACACCCGCGCGACCCAAAATTTAGTAGTTTTTTGTACTTTCCTTATTATTCTATGACTTTAAAAAAACAGCCTCAGATAAAAATGTAGATAATTAAATTATCTTTGATATGGTGTTGATTTCATTAAAATACGCCCAGCGGTTTTGGTGTGATTGTCGTATTTTTGTCCGTTTTAGATATAAATTTACAAATTAATTTCACTATGTTATACAAATAAAACTCAAAATTTGCTTAGATCAAATTATTAAGAAAATAGTCTAAAATAACATATATTTTTTTCAAAGAATTACGACTAGCCGTTTAGACGTGATTCTCATTTAAAAATCAGCTAATCAAGGGTATCTGCGCCTTAAGGAAGCTTTCTCACGCTCAGTGCTAGTATTTACTCACGCTCAATCGCGTTAACGTAATCGACAATTTGTATTGAAACTGGATAAGCGCCGTCTGGTGACGGTAAGGAGAAACCTCTTTTTTTGAATACATTTTTTATTTTATTTAAACTTCATGTACCATTTTGTATAGGCGGACTTAATGCAGCAAGGCATTCTCTACCAGTCAACCTTTGGGTTAAAAAGGACACAACAGTGGTAGGAGAGTGTAACCTATTGTTGAGAAGTTCATTACCGCGATGTACGTTACTGCGAAAGTTTGCAATTGCGACGTACGTGGTCGCGAATATTCTTTACTGTATAAAATAAATACGAACAATAATTAAAGTCGGATATTAATAAACTAACTACTAATAAAATACATGGATAATTTCTAAAACAATAGACTAATAAATACCAAATTCTAAGTGAAACTGAAATTTAAATATATTATTAACTATGACGAAGACCCAGCTATGAAAGAGATGACAATAGTGCCGGTTTCTACGCTTAAATAAAATTTTAAATATAAGAGATCGTTTACGTTATCACGATCGAGAGATACGTTACAAAACTCTGAATAAGCCCACGGATGGCGCGATCCAATTTAAATTGGGGCAATAGACGATATCAGTTGGACACCACGGACGCGTATTTTCTAAGAAAATTGGCTGGTTTCTGATTTAAATATTTGAGGTTAAGAACGAGTTGAGTATTTGTCTTTAGCTTGAAAACCTGTCAAAATTTGACACTATGGCCGGTTTCTGATTTAAGTAAAGCAGCAATAATCAGGTGAGTATTGTCAAATAATTTAGGAAGCGTTTGAGTATTTTACGTTTCACAATTGAGAATCTACCTAGATCAGTTAAGTAAGTACCTACTTATGTATGGACCTGCCAAAGTTCCATTCACTTTCTCTTTCACCCTTACGTTCCATTTTACAAAAGAAATCCGAGACATCACAAGATTGCATAAATATTATTTATACATTTTATACAGCCATAAAAAGTACAATAGTATTATATTACTTTATTCAAGAGTAAAAAATCAAGTTAATAAAGATGTTATAATCTGTAATAACTTGATTTTTCATATTTAAGCAATTTCAAAGCGGTGAAGGAAAACATCGTGAGGAAACCGGCATGTCCTAGAACCAAAAATTCGAAGACATGTGACATTCACCAACCCGCACTGGGCCCGCGTGATGGATTACGGCCCATTCCCTCTCATAGAGAGGAGGCCTGTGTCCCAGCAGTGGGAACATTAATAGGCTGATGATGATGTGATGAAGCAATTTCAAAGATATCTATTTGAAATCTATACAACCTTATTATAAAACTATGAAATGGATCGTAGGCACTAGTCAATTACTTCAAGATTGTCATGGCAACCGTATTTATTTTGTCAATGATGTCTTATCGAAAGAAAATAATATCTAATATAATTTGTTATTGCCAAAATAAAGAATTTAAGCTTATAATTACTAGGAGTGAATGTGTTCAGAGCGAGCAGTTGCTGGTTCTTGTGATACCTCATAGAACTATAGAATATTTTACTCAGAATTTCACAAGATCTCTCAAGTGCCCCTTGTTCATCTGTATTGGAATCTGGTTGCAATTGTGATTTACCAACAAAAATGGACTATTGTGATGCAATTTTTAATGAGTGACCTGGGTTTTCAAGATCAAAGGCTTTGCTAGCCATCGAAGAGCCTCCGAAGAAAAAGAGTAGTAGCCAGGGTCGGTGCCATTGGATATTATGAAGGAGGACTGTGTTTTAATATGTGTTAACAAACAATATACTATCTGCCTACTTATTTTGTAAAATAATAAATAAATAAGACCTATCATGTTGTTTTTATCGTCTTTTATTATTCTGATACCAAAATCATATCATACAAAAGCCAAATTCTGTACACAATTTCATCGTTGTAACATCTTCTTGTCTTGTGGATCCTATTAATACCTATTCTATATAGGTATGAAAGTCTGTATGTTTGGCTATTTGTTAATCACACTTTAATGGTTGAACGTATTTGGAAGTATACACTTTGGAAAACAATTACACAATGATGAGAATTAGAACCTAGGATATAAATTAATATAATAAAATAGATTAATAATAAATACACGGCACGGTATAATAAAGCCTTTTATTCTGAAATCAGAGATATTAAACTGTAGTCTATACAATACATGTTTATAGTTTATAAAATGTCCCTAATCTCAGTGTGCCTCTTGGCATAGGCCTCCACTCCACTAACAGTTTCCACTGGGGTCTGTCCTGTACATCTTGGACCAGCGGTCTTTCCCATATTTCATTCGCGTCTTCCACGTCTTCTTTTCCCATCTCTTGTGTACCAGTTTGTCACTTTTTTCCATGTCCCTTGGTTATCGCGCATCACTTTTCACATAGTTCCTGTTGATCAAGACTCGGTTTTCGCGCACCACGCGACCACAAACACATTAACTGGCACTTTTTGAATATTTTTCTTGAAGATCTCACTCAACATCGTCATAATTTCTACCGAAAGACTGCTGGATACAGGACTTCCCCAGCGTCACCACATCGACCGGTCCTTTCATACATCGGATTCCCGTGACCAGGTCATCGGTCTACGGAGGCCTTAAATGCGTATTCCACCACGCGGTCGCCACTCCAGAACTTAACAGCCCCCATTGACCATCCGTTCTTCAAGCATCTGAGATTTATCAGGCATGAAATATTTGCATCCAATCTTATGTTTTCGATAATTCAGGGCGAACACTCTTCTTCCACGCATCGGTCTTCGTTGAGGAATCTCCAAAGAAGACAAGGATGTATCTTCGACACTCGTTTTATAAGTTTATATATTATTTTGTATTTATTTCGCTTGATCACCGTTTAAGCACAGGCTTGTCAACTATCAACTGCCAAATGTAACCAGTGTAGCCAGATTCGACGAGCACCAAATCGGCAAAAATTTCGTTTTTCCATTTATAAAAAACTCAAGTCGAACATTATTCACTAAAACCCTGAAACATTCTTCGAAACTTCAATGCGTTAAACACAATAATCATTATAGGTTCCATATAAAACATTTTTCAGCATTTCTCTATTTTCCCTGTGTTGTCGCGACTGATGTATAATTTAAAATAGTGATGAACAGTTAAAAGCATTTTGGTTTCCAGTTATTTTCATCATTCCTCAGATAATGTTGTATTAGATAGTCACATTCCGAAATCATCTAAAAACACCCCATTTTTTTTTCTGAGGTAGCCTAACTGCCACCACTCGTAAAAATTGGTCGCCCCGACACCCTTCCGAGTAGCCTAAATGGGAAAAAGTCGCACAATCTGGCTACACTGTTGATGTAACGTTGACAACGGTTTGAGAAAACTTTGAGAATTTGAGAATGATCAAATGTGTTTTTCTCAGTTGAGAAACCCAATTGAACGTCAATGAAGGTTTTTTGTATGACATAAGGTATACTTTAGCATGACTTTGACTAAAATACTCAAACCTTGCTCAGTAACGCAGAAAACTTAAAGTGGCAGATGATCAAGAGTGACAGATGCTAAAATCGAGATCAGCACATACTTAGCGTCGAATACTCAAATCAGAAACCCGCCCTAAAGTACGGTTTGACACGTTCTTAACCCCGAATACTCAATTCAGAAATCGGCCCAATGTCAAGTGCTGATCGGTCGAATTGCATTGCGTCAATGTGAATGGACTTGCAATTTAAATCGCCTATAATGGTGCGTCCACACTACACCTTTGCATAGACTTTACGTCACACAACGTTGGTGTTGATCATACGTCTTTATTAGTCTCTTTCTCTGTGTACATTAATTTATTCCTTTATTATACTATCTTGTAAAGATCAAGGTCAAATGTAACCAAAATAGCCCATTGTGTACACGCCACTTTGCCAGTCCTCACAGATTTAGATTTATTATCTCTCACATGTATCAATCAGTCGCCAACTTTGATTTCATTAATTCTTTACTTTATACTATCTAGTAAAGGTCAAGGCCAAAAATAACCGAAATGGCCCATTGTGAACACGCCACGTCGCCAGTCAGTACAGTTCCAGCAGCAGGTGCTATTAGTCTCGTCTGAACTCCTGATGATACACTATCTCTTGCAAATTGTTTGGCGTCATTTTCAATTAAAAGTTTTTGACGAGGGTTCATTGTGTGCGAACGGGAAACTACTTCGATTTGTACGTTATTGTCTAAATAATACAATTTAGAATTATGCGTGTATGGTTTTGTGAAAGTACAATGATGGCAAGTTATAGAGTCATCCTTTAAGGTTGCTTGAATTTGCTTCTTAAATGCATTTTTACTAAGAAAAATAATGTCGATTGAATTAAAAACTCATTATTATATGTTTCAACCAAACGATGAAGTGGTGAACGCGAGCCAGTGTTGGATTTACAGAGGCTAGTAGCAAATAGACATTGAGTGCGTACCTTACGTACATGAACTGTTCGAGGAACCGGGTAACACAGACTCCTAACTAGGTCCGGACAATCAAAAGATTGCGGCATACATTGAACAGAGTCATAACTTCCAGAAGTTTCCGTCTTGACTTTAAGGACGTACCCTGACCAAAAAATCAGCATGAGATATGAGCATTCCTATTGGCCTAGCGGCACTGTTGGCGCATGAATTACGGTAGTGAATACGCCCACATTTTAGAATAAAATCTTTATAAAATCGAATATTGGTCTTTTGAAAAAAATAAAACTTACAAAATGTGCGTTATCAAATTGTCTATCCATTAGTCTTAGTATAAAAAATAATTAATGAACACTTTACGAGGAGATGCATGCTATCAATAATTATTTCACATTTGTATGGTTTTGTTGGAAGGAGATTAATGGAACATACACCTCTTTAAAAAAAAAGTGTACTACAATTTTAGAATCAACATTATGTAGAAATTTAATGTAATTTTATTAATTGATATTTATTTTTAAATAAAGAGTAGATAGCTCTTAAAAACTGCACAAAAACGACTAGCGCGGCGTTTTGCTCGGGGAGGCGCCTTAACATAATTATTTAATATCATGTCTGTATTACTCTAACCTAACCTAACCAATCGGTTAGGTAGAGGTGCATTCTATGGTTCACGCATATCTATGGTTTGTGATGTAGTATGTAAGTACCTATTAATTCTATGTGTGTAACCAATAAATAACTCGTGTAGTGTCATAATTAAAGGCAGTCTAGTACTATATTTTGTGATGTTTCATTCAATCTGACACCTGGACTTACATGGCAACCCTGCCACTAAACAGGGCTTGAATCATGTGCGCGATTAGTGTGGACTTTGCTCTGCGCGGCACCTGTTTAAGTGAGAGATATATTAAAAGTGACTTACAATCATGTGTAACTCAAAAGTAACTAATGAAGAGGTATTTCTCAATCAAAATAGCGCCGCTAAAAACACCGCGACGGTGGAGGAATTAAAAATACAGTTGTCGGCCATAAGTATCGTGGTAACAATAAAATTGTGCTGATGCACGATTTTATTCCTTGGTATGCTATACCTCATGTATAAATTTTACAAGAGATGTCATGAGTCTTGGACGAGAGAGCAGATAACTAGACATATCTTAAGGCTTTCTTTGGATCGACACCTGACCTTACAGGTTCACAAATATCTATGGTTCACGCATATCTATGGTTCACACATATCTATGGTTAACACATATCTATCATCATCATTTCAGCTGAAAGACGTCTACTGGCTGGACATTGGCCTCCTCCAGGCATCGCCACATTGACTGATCCCGTGCGTATCGCATCCAGCGCCTTCCCGCAACCTTAACCAGGTCATCGGTCCACCTAGTGGAAGGCCTTCCAACATTATATCGTCTTCCGGTTTTCGGCCCCATCGGCCATCCGTTTTGCGAGCAATGTGCCCTGCCCACTGCCACTTAAGTTTGGAAATTCTTCGGGCTATGTCGGTAACTTTGGTTCTCCTGCGGATATCCTCATTGCCTTTTGGTTGAATTTAAGCTTTCTGATAAGGCCCATTGTGAGCGACCACGTCTCGGTCCCATAGGTGATCACTGGCATCACACACTGATCATAGACTTTTGTCTTGAGACACTGCAGTAAATTGGACGAGAAGATACCACGCAACGTCGGATTTTCTCGATGTTAGACCTCCCCAACTGGACCGTTTTTCCCAGGTAGACATATTCGTCTACAACTTCGAGTGAAGAGTCTCCGACCTTGATAGGAGTAGGTGTTACATGGACCCATTCTTTCGGACGCTCTACTGAGGTCATCGAGTATTTTACTGAGGCTCTCCATGGTCTCAGCCTTGACCACTATGTCGTCAACAAACCGAAGGTGAGTGATGTACTTGCCATTATCGTTGATGCCGCGCCTCCTCCAGTCCAGAACCTTTAGGACATCTTCCAGCGCAGCAGTGAACAGTTTCGGAGAAATGACGTCTCCCTGTCTCACGCCGCGCCGGTGATTGATTGGTTTCGAGGTCTGATCCTGAAGACGGACTGACATGGTGGCGTTTTTGTACAAACACTTCAACACCTCAATGTACCGGTAGTCGATCTGACACCGTTGGAGAAACTGCAGTACAGCCCAAGTCTCGATCGAATCGAAGGTTTTCTCGTAGTCTACAAACGCTAAACAAAGGGGCAGTTTATACTTTCGGTTTTCTGTATAACCTGCCATTGCGTATGTATGTGGTCTACGGTGCGAAAGCCATTACGGAATCCGGCTTTTTTGGGAGGCTGCAAATCGTCAAAACTGCGCGCGAGACGATTCGTGATGACTCTTGAAAACAACTAGTAGACATGGCTAAGAAGTGAGATGGGCCTATAGTTCTTCAGCCGGGAATTGTCGCCCTTCTTGAAGAAGAGTACACCCACATCCCTGCACCATGCCTGTGGCGTTTTGCCCTTAAGTATGACGGAATCAAACAGCTTTTGAAGGGCCTAAGGACCGGTTTGCCACCCGCCTTCAAGAGTTCGGCCGTGATTCCGTCATCACCCGTCGCCTAGTTGTTTTTAAGCTGTTTCAGAGCCATCCTAATCTCGTACAGGCTGTCGTCCGGGATATCTTCGGTATAGTGTCGGGCCAATCTAGCTCTTGGGTCATTTGCTAGATTTGCAACGGGCTTGCTGATTGATGTGTACAACTGCCCATAGAATGTCTCCATCTCCATCAGAAGCTCCGGTTTGGCGGATACGATCCTGCCATCGTCGGTCTTCAGTTTCGTGAGCTGGTTCTGCCTAATAGCCAGATCCCTTGAAAACACCTTGGAGCCTTTATTTCACTCAATCGCGACTTGCGCTTATTGTAGCACCATAATGCACATACAGCATGGTGGTTGTTGTAAGTTTGGTTTACCTCCTACACACACACTGTAAAAGTATTATTTTTATACAGTTCTGTATTGATACCAACCATAAAGTTTTCTTAAGCCAGAATGTACTATTTATGTAAGTTGTTGCATCATCCTGAATTTCCTATTGGAGTCAGTGTGTCCTGGCTTTTCCTGGCGATCTTTAAGTTAAGAGTGAATAAGTTATTACTAAGCAAGCAAACTCCTCGTTCGAACACACCATCAGGTGAGATAGTGGTAAAACGCGAGCCATCTATCCAAAAAATCTTTAAGTTGGTTCCGAAAGTTTTGTAAAAAAAATATCTAACACCTTATTTAGCACTCCCCTCACGTTAGCACAAAATCTAGTCTAAACCTTCACAAAAGAAAGCCGGTAACACGGTTATACGTCAGTGGCCGTACGTGTCAATAAGAGGGTAGTTCTGCTTTTTATTCAGCGCCCGTATTGTCCATTGTACGACAAAGGTTCGCCCAGCCCTTTTGATCCTTTCTAGCCTAGCTCAACTCCTCATCTACATAGTCTCAGAGAGTGACGAGAAAATATGTGGGGACATCAGAGTCTGCTCACTCTTGCGATTTTCCAATGAATTTGGAACTACAAAAAAAAGTATTTTATGATGTAATACGGTAAGGTTGTGGTGCACCAACAACAGTTATATCGGTGTACAACATTTATTTAACATTTTCACAAAAATAATAGTAAATAGTTCATTCGAATCCTTCTATGAGAATAATGTCTTACACAACTAATATAAAGTGGCAAAATTTGGATAATGCTTTCTCTGATAGAAGGCCACCCCTTTTTTTTGGTGTCGGCAATCATCCCGCTCCGCTCCCGCTCTGGGTGAAGCGGAAGGGCGTGTCAGACTTATACTGACTAAAAACCACTCGTGTTCCTTCAGTTGCTTGTGCCAGGACCACGGTATCTCTCTTTCAAATTTATCCGCGACCCAGGACGCTCATGTCGTGTTTTGTTATGACTAAGTTCTTTTTATCCTGGAAAAAAAACGTACTTCAGTTGGAAGCACAGTGTTTTATAAAGCCTTATCGGAGTTTACGGTACCAACTAGTTATTATACCATTGATAATGTGCCATCTTCATCATCTGTTACAAGCCTGATTGTTCTCTAAAAGAAACAAAAATACAGTTTCCTTTTCGTGTGTCAAGTAATTAAGGTGAAAAAATATCACATTGTTACAATAACAGATTCGATTATTTACAAACATCAGCCGGAAAATAACGATCAACATTTTATTTTCCTCATTCAAGCTCATTCTGAAAAGAATCGTTCAAGAGAACGTGAATCGTTTTGCTTCGGTTTGTTCTGTTTTTATTTTATTTCAATGGGCAGTGGGCTGGGTCAAGATTAGGGTTTTTTAAATTATGTTTTTAGTTTACAGTATGTGAACTAAAAACATAATTTGATGAGGCCTATGTTCAAAAGTGTTCGCATTTAACAAAAAATGTTTTTATTCTTTATTGTACACAAAACATACAAATGCAATAGTTTATGTTTTTGCACATAAACTATTGCATTTGCGAACTTAACCCACAGTTGGGTTCTCTAACAGCAAACCTCAGTTGCGTAAAGAAATATGCATATGAGGATAGTACATCCATGTGCACAAAAAAAGCTTATTAAAAACACTTAAGAAATACGTGTAGAACACACAATGCATACTATATAATACATAACTAAAATATTCATCATCATATCAGCCGAAAGATGCTGGGTATAGGCCTCCCCCAAGCGTCGCCACATTGACCGGTCCCGTGCGTCTCGCATACAGCGGATCCCCGCAACATTCACCAGGTCATCGATCCACCTGGTGGGAGGCCTTCCAAAGCAACGTCTTCCGGTTCGCGGTCTCACTCCAGAACTTAAATATTATAATTATAAATACATAAAATAATGTGTCACTTGTATTTTATTAATAGGCAATGTTCCCTAATTCTTCTCTTGAATAGAAGTTAGTGTGGTATTTTTTAATTCGTAATTACTTACTTATGGATCTTTTTCATGAACTGCAGCGAATATTGCTTTACATTTTAAAACAGGCTTAGTTCTGTCGTTTGTAGTATCATCATCGACCTGTTTCCAATATTTAAAATACACTCGCGAGCAATGAAAAAGTTCCAGTGACATAGCACCAAATTACTCCTAAACAGGAAAGGCTAGGTTAATGACGCCGTCTGCAATATTAAAGTACATTTAAAAGCGCATCAGAATATTACCCACTAAAAACGTAAATGTTGTATTCAAATTTTAAATTAAATGTTTTAAAAAATTGGGGCCATTTGGCAAATAAAACCAAATCTCTAAGTAGGGGTTTTATTAGGTGTAAACGTAGGTTTTGATAACTCAGTACCTGTTGTTTCCTCCATGTGCTCTCAATACAGCTACGCAATTGGGCATGCTGAATACCAGATTCCTCAGCTTATGCTGAGGAATGTCCTCCCATTCTTCGATGAGCGCGTAATTCAAGTCACGAAGAGTAATTGGAGGTGGAACTCGTTTTCTCACACGTCTGTCAAGCTCTACCCAAGCATGCTCAATAGGATTCAAATCGGGACTCCTTGCTGGCCACTCCATTTTGTGGATTCCTACGTCCTGAAGATACTCATTTACAACTTGAGCACTGTGGGCCCGTGCATTATCGTGCACGAACACTGCATTGTCGCCCATATTGGCCAAAAACGGACCAGCATGTTCATTGAGAATCTCATTGATGTACCTCACAGCAGTTAGGTTCCCGTTCTCGATTGGAACTAACGCTGTTCGACTCTCTGCAGAGATACCAGCCCACACGTGAACGGTACCTCCGCCGTGTGACACTTTTTCTTCAAAACATGCTTGTGCAAAACGTTCTCCTGGTCGTCGGTATTTTTTATTTTTTTTATTGTCTTTAGGCTTGCGCTTGACCACTATCTCACCTGATGGTAAGCGATGATGTGGTCGACGGTGAAGCACGCTTGCCTAGAAGAAACCCATTCACTCTTGACTTAAACACCCCTAGATTGTAGCTATCGGGAAACACAGATTCCGGCAGGGAATGCCACTCTTTAGCTGTACGCATAATAAAAGTGTCCCCAAAACGTTTTGTGCGTATAGGTGGGATGTCCACCATGTACCGATGACGCATCACCGTACGTCTGGCAGTCCGATGATGGAACGGGCTGGGTGGAATTAAATCATGTAATTCCATCGCACACTCCCCGAAATGTAAACGATAAAAAACCGACAAACTGGCAACTCGGCGACGATGTTCAAGGCTCTGGAGCTTTGACTTGACCAGTGCCTCATTGCCGATGAGTTTCTTGGCCCGCTTTTCGATCGACTCTAGTGCATCAAGCTGGTATTTGGCAGATCCGTCCCAGAGATGAGAACAGTACTCCATGCACGATCGAACTTGCGCTTGATACAAGTTGAGCAGCTGTTCCGGCGTGAAGTATCTTCTCACCTTCGCAAGGATCCCCAACTTTTTGGCAGCCAGCTGAGCCTTTGCTGAGGCAAAGTATGGCCCAAAATTGAGAGTCGATGTCAACGTAACGCCAAGAAGCTCAAGATGGCCCGTTATTGGCACGGTTACATCACGGAAAGTTGGAGCCGGGTGAAATTGGCTCTTTTTAGCGGAAAAAAGACACGCCTGGGTTTTAGCAGCATTAAACTTGACCAGATTAGCATCGCCCCATTCGGAGACTGCTTGCAAGGATAAGTTCAAACGCTCCACC
This sequence comes from Orthosia incerta, assembly GCA_948252205.1. Taxonomy (NCBI): domain Eukaryota; kingdom Metazoa; phylum Arthropoda; class Insecta; order Lepidoptera; family Noctuidae; genus Orthosia; species Orthosia incerta. The sequence goes on from OX411743.1 coordinate 3,677,796, forward strand.
ATGGCCTCATGGAGAGACCGGATCAACGACCCGGTAGCCCGTGCGTTGGACAAGTATCTCTCAGCAACAGTGCTGTCGTCTGCATACCCAAAGGTGCCGGGTTTTAGCAGATCGTTAATGTGCTACAAGAACAATGTTGCTGAGAGTACGGACCCCTGAGGGACCCCGGCATTAATATCCAATTGGTCCAATGAGCAGCCATCGATAACCACTCGAATGGACCGATCTCTCAGGAAGTCTGCAATCCAATCACACAGACCACCGGGCAGACCAAATGAAGGAAGCTTACTGATAAGGCTTTCGTGCCAAACCCTATCGAAAGCCTTCGAGATGTCGAGGGAGACGGCAAGCGCTTCCCCATGCCTCTCGATGGCCTCACTCCATATGTGAATGGCATACGCTAGAAGATCCCCAGTATACTCTTTTCCTCCCATCATGATGGTACAGCATAAATCTTGACTCATCAGAGAAAATCACTCTGCCCCATTCGTCCTCACCCCATTTTGTATGCGGGCGTATCGCAATCGGGCAACTTTATGATGCCGTTCCAGTTTTGGGCCTTTTGCTGGCCTGTAAGGCTTCAATCCTCTTTCGGCAAGACGTCTCCTGACTGTCCACAAGCTTATTGGCTGCCTTTGAACTTGCAGACGTTGTTGTTGAACCGCAACTCCCGTCTGATGTCGATTTCTTAACATGGCTGCCGCACTGAAACGATCTTCTCGGACTGTTGTGCACCTTGGCTTGTCAGTACCTGGTCTTTTCAGGTTTATCCAGTCTCCCTAAACCTTTGGATCACTCGTTGGACAGTATCATGTGTCACGCCCATTATTCTGGCCGTATTTCTTTGGCTGGTCCCCAATTCCACCATAGTGATGATTCTCGTACAATCCTCGGGTGATAGAGGCATGATTTATGGGTACGAGAGCCGTAAAACTTTACAATTTAAGAATTCTTTCACAACGGCGAAAACAAGGATGAAATCAAAAGCAAAACAAAAAACGAAACAAATGTATTCCGAAATTTTCAAACCCCAAAATGTTGTTTTCTACTTTTTATATCCATGGCTTTAAAAAGACCAGTATTGAAAAGATTTTAAGTTTGTATAATAAAATAAATTTCATTATACTTTTCAATTTATGAAGCTATCTACGTCTTAGGAAATATTAAGGTGTTTGTCGTCATTTTGTGGGTGGAACTTTTTCATGGCTCGGCAGTTTACAATGTACAAGCTTTTTCTCGTGAATTCGCGCCCGTGATCTAATCTTACAGAAACCATGCACTTTTTTGGGGTTAAAGAAGCTAGGTAAACCCACTGGAAAAGTTTATCTTATAATCTAAAATATTTGTTAAGAGACCGGTATCTTACACGGTATACATATCAGCCTGACCACCACAATCCATTTATAGGCTAACATGATCCTGTTTTGTAAGTCTTGTCTTGGTAGTTAATCATTCCATAAAATATTGAAGGAAACCGTACCAACCGTATTGTCGCCGGATCGCGTCGTCAGAACCGGATAGACAAATGAAGTTATGATTGAAGCACCGGCAGTTCGCCCGGAAATCTGACGGCCGGCAGATAAATCTTTAGAGCTATTTTCAGTAGGTTGACGCTGCGGGCAAGATAAATTTAAAAGTGGCTATAGCTCAGAATTTATAGCTCGGATTGCTGAGCGAAAGGTCGTGACTTCGTTCTACATTTTATTGCAGTGACGTGAAATAGAAGCTCAAAAATCTACATAAAAATGCTAATAATTTTAAAACCAAAGGCAATGTGAGCTAAGCTAAACTATCTTAGCTTACCCTACTTTGGTGCCATTTGTCAAGTTTCCAGGATAGAGTTTAACAAATACTCAACTTTCAATTCTTAATTCAGAAATCGGGACTAACTAACCCCCGATTCATTTGAAGTTGAGTATTTCTCAAACTGTGTTTTAGCCTGAAAAGCTGTAAAGTTTTGGCACTTAAGTAGGGTTTGACACGATCTTAATGTCAGATACTCAAATCAGTAATCAGACCTAAAGCTTGATTGTCATTACTCTAAGGGACCCAGGACAATCCTTCAAACGCTAACCTAGCCATTTCTTATGACTCCTCCTAACGGTCTCCCCCGCCTTACAAAACACAATTGCCGATCTGTTTCACCAAAACGTTGGAAATGCTTACTTCATTATCATTTCTAGAGAATAATCAGTGAAACTAAAGCATCATGCGATCAATTATTGTTATCGACTAAAATATTTTTTTTTGACCTCAGCTATGCGTGCAATGCTAATCTAGCTTATCTCTAAGGGTATTTATTACCTAATAAAAATAAAATCAAATAATCTTTTTTTCTGACAAGTAACATCCAAATGGTTAGTAAACGAGAACACTTATATGTCGCATCAAGGCTGGCCGACAGGATGCAAACCATCGGGAAGTCAGGATGCATTCCCTTAGGTTAAGACATCGTGTGTGGGCAGGTCGGTGGGTATAATCGTGCAAATGAAATCACATAAGTTATTCGATACACTGGGTTTATTCAAATAGACACAAGTTACATTATTGCTTACTAATATTACGGATCGACACTGATTCTACGACGTCTTAGCTCTACGGCTGTCAGTACTCAACTGTCCTATTCTGCACCACGCCAGTGCTTATAAAAGCGCGCCAATGCACAGCTGCTCTTGATTGCCGCTAGGGGCGTGCCTGTGATTTGACTCCACGTCCATACTATTGACTAAACCCGACACGGCCATCCTGCGAGACAGGCGTCCTCGTCTGTTCCTAAATGTCAGGTTTTAACAGTGTATCGAATCATGTGGAAATCCTCAATGGATGTCCTCAGCCCTTGGGGAAAGCTGAGGGGTCTGTCAGACTCCTACTGACTAAAACCACATGGTGTTCTCTAGGCCGTAATTCCTTTTGAGAGGCGAACGTGGAACACACACGTCGCCTTCTCGGGCCTCTCTCAGGTGACAGATCCCCAAATATATCACCCGCAGGCATCATCTTCTTGTCCTTGCTCCATGCAATCTCATGGTCAGCTCGTGTTGCACCACACGTCGTCTCAGTCCACTCCATCCTGGCAATCTCCCATCATACAAGGGATGTTTTTCTGAAAAATACAAAATTTTCAAACAGTATTTGCTCGTCCAATCCTGACTCATACTCTAGAGTGAGGAAACATTAAACAATCAAACATGATTGTTTAAATCTCTCTGTTCACTATTGCAAGGAACGCGTAATTCTATTTCCAATTTAAGGAAAATAGCCACTCAATCATTGATATGGTACCTAAAAGCACCCTATCTTCGTGATTACAAAGTTCAAGTACCACTGATAGTCCTTAATGTCACATTAAATGAAACAAAAGAAACAAGACACCAGGTATCTTATTCACGATCTTTAGCCACTATCTCATAACTCTCCTAGCCATGTCACAGCTCCCCTAGCTATATCATAGTTCTCTTAGCAATCACAATTGCTCTACTCGCACATCTCCACGATGTCGAGTCAATTCAACTCTCTGAACTCAGAACCTGTTCACACAGAGATTTAGTCTGTCATATGATACGTTAATTCATTATCTAATTCATCCACAATCTCATTTGGTACTTGAGCCTTGTGTGTCTTACCAACACGATTTACGCATAGTAATCAAAATTAGAAAACCAAAATAATTTTAATTTTCGCAATGAGGGCTTGACGATTCGAACGTCATCAACATTAACATGATCTCTCCACACGCGTGACTGCGAGTTTACTTTCCTTTAACCTCATGACTCAATAGGAACTTTCTGTAAGGTTCCTAACACAAACATGAATTTTCACACCAGCCATAGTGTCACACAGACTTACAAGTGCCATACAGGCCTACCGTTGCCATAACGGCCAATAGTTGCCACACAGGCCAACAGTTGCCACACCGGCCAACAGTTGCCACACAGGCCAATAGTTGCCACTCAGGCCAACAGTTGCCACTTAGGCTCGAAGTTGCCACCTAGGCTAACAGTTGCCACCTAAGCTTAGTTGCCACCTAGGCTCACAGCTGCCACACAACGCTCGGCTACTCCTGCCCTAACTAGATTATTGGATTCGTGAAAATAGGGAAATTTGAGAACTCTACTCTTTAACCAAATCATTACCCTGGGCCATGTACCACCAGTCGCTCCAAACAAACTTTAAAACTCTACTGCAGCAACAACTGCCAAGCTTATAGAAACCCTCGAGTAAAACCTCCAACGCCATGGCTCTCTAGCCGACCAGCAATTATATTGCTCTCACAACGGTCTCTCGGTCTCTCTCTAGACCCCGACCTCCACCAGAATCCACTGGTACGGTCAAACGTAAAACGTTCGATAGACTGATTACTCGACACCTTAAGCTTGCTCATTATCATCAAATCCTTTTGACATCAACATCGACTGGTACATGACCCGCTGGCATCTGCCCTAACCTACCTTGTGCATACTTGTAGGTTCCAAGCGTACCTATTTAAAGCTTTCGTTGTATAACGATCACCGTCCTGTCATAATCACCTATCGTGGGCCTAATACAGGGCCTATTTAGTTTTAGAACTAGAACCTCCCACAAAACACTATTCATTAGAAAAAGGTCCGACGATCAACAAGTTCAACAACTAAACAAAGTAATTGTAACAATGCTGTTACTCTTTACCATAATTCTTGCAATGCATACTCAACTCAAACCTCTTCGTAAACCCATCGCCACATGTTCCTCATGAGGTGCGGTCCGGAGCCTCGAGTATGAGTAGACATGTCAATCATATTTGGTCTCACTACCAATGTCATCAACTATGACATCCAATTCCCGAGAAACTTGGTGATCTGGGATCCTTCTCACAAGATTCACGCTTTCTACTCAAAGATCTCTGAATATACCGACCGTTCATATCAGGGGAACAATTAAGCCCGATATTATTTGCGTCTTAATAGCTCGTGTGAAGGAGCTTTACGAATTAATTCGGATCAATATTCTTAAAATCTCATCATTAACAGTAACCCTTTACTATCGTTCTCTAACTCAGTCTTTATGTAATGAAGACTGATCGCGATATCTACCACTATCATAATATTACTTTCAAAGTAAGCAAGTGAATTCAGATCTGAAGACGGTGGTTGTAAATCGTTACGCAACATAAGATCTGTTCCGAATACACGCAAATGACCAGTATCGTTACTAACTCGATACAATTGCCTTCGCCCAACGACTTTACTAACTCGCTTTGCCACTGAAGATGACTAATTGTTAAGTCACTTTGGATAGATCATCTTTTTCATCATCTGCCTAGCCTTTTCCCAACTATATTGGGGTCGGCTTCCAGTCTTACCGGATTCAGCTAAGTGCCAGCGTTTTACATGGAGCGACTGCCTATCTGACCTCCACAACCCAGTAACTGGGTAACACGGTACCCCTTGGCAAGACTGCTGTCAGATCTCAAGCTTCTGACCACCCGTAACGACTGTCAAAGATCTTCAAATGACAGCCGGGACCAACGGCTTAAAACGTGCTTTCCGAGGCACGGAGGAAACTCGGTATGTTGAAATGGTCACCCATCCACGGACCGACCTCGTCAAGCGTTGCTTAACCTTGATGATCGACCCGTGCGGCTGTTATTATTTAGCCACGAGCTCATCTTCTTATGGGATATTTAATCCTAAAGTACGTACTGAATCAAATGTTGAAACTATTCCGCCAATAGGAAACTCATTAACTACTTGCTTTTTAGTGTGTCTTAATTAGCTAGTGATAGTGCTAGATATAACCACGACCAACTCTGTGGTCAAACATGAACACTCTTAAATTTTGAAATAGCATCTCTTCACTAGAGAACATTCGACCTCACTATCGAAATAAAATAGAAGCGACTCACCGAGTATTCCATTCCAAACTTGCGCGCGCTTGACCTCACAGCTGTTGTCATAACGTTCGGCTACCACCGGCGAACTGCTAGCCTGCCGTTCCTCTTAACCTCTGAGATGTTGACACGTCAGCCATCTACAGCAACTGAACCGCTAGCCTGCAGCAGAGGCTCCACTACGACGCAATATGGTATCTGAAACGTCAAAAACATTACGAGAGTATATGTTCACACAGTTATCTTAACCATACTCAGATTTGATGGAAATTAACCGGTGCAGCGGTGTAGTAAACTAAACTGGCATAGCAAAATGGGTTATTGTGGACATGAACCACACATTACAGTGTCCCATGTGCCCAGGTAGGTAGATATATGGGCTTTATAGAATCCAATGAATGCCATAGCATTTTAAGTCGCAATTTCTAGGCCTGGTAGGGTTTACCACCTTTTAGACAGTCTGGCTTCCTGACTCGAAAAGAAGAATACCATGCTGATCCTCAAACTTAAGCCTCGCTGCATAAAACTATCACATTATCAAAACTAATCAAAATATTTCATTTGGAATTATCATAATTTACAGACTGAAATGTAAGGTAGGTACGTCACTGTCACCATATCGTTCTAAACTCCAAACAATGATAGTTAGCCAAGGCCAGCCAAGGGTTATTGTCAATGATAGTAGAACAATAACTCTTCAATAACACCAAAACTTGACTATTGATTGTAACTAAAGTGAAATTATGAACTGACACGGGCCACCCTGACAATCCACTGACCGCCATACCGTACACAAAATCAGAATTTTGAATAATGATTACTCTTTGCTATAGTCATAACAAAATGAAAACGACTCACCAGATGGCAGATTGGAATAAAGATCAGTGTGTATGGATCTTTCCACACGTCCACACGCTCCTCCTTGCTGCTCCGCTCCGGACTGGTTATTTTCATTATTTTGTTTTCGAGGGTAGTCGCAACTGACAACGATTTTTTTTTGCAAGAATGTAACCGACATTTTCACTAGCTTTGTTTTTACGTGTGATCTCATTAGCACGATCGAATCCCAATTCTGATGTCGCATCAAGGCTGGCCGATAAATGTAAACCATCGGGAAGTCAGGATGTATTCCCTTAGGTTAAGACATCGTGTGTGGGCAGGTCGGTGGGTATAATCGTGCAAATGAAATCACATGAGTTATTCGATACACTGGGTTTATTCAAATAGACACAAGTTACACTCCTGCTTACTAATATTACGGATCGACACTGATTCTACGACGTCTTAGCTCTACGGCTGTCAGTACTCAACTGCCCTATTTCACACCACGCAAGTGCTTATAAAAGCGCGCCAATGCGTAGTTGCTCTTGATTGCCGCTAGGGGCGTGCTTGTGATTTGTTTTGACGTCCGTACTATTGACTAAACCCGACATATTTATATTTAATATCTCCGGGAGGCCATGGTGGAGCGCTTGAACCTGTCCTTGCAGGCAGTCTCCGAATGGGGCGTTGCCAATCTGGTCAGGTTTAACGCTGCTAAAACCCAGGCGTGCCTTTTTCCGCTAAAAAGAGTCAATTTCACCCGGCTCCAACTTTCCGAAGTGTGACCGTGCGATTAACTGACCATCTTGAGCTTCTTGGCGTTACGGTGACATCGACTCTCAATTTTGGCCCATACATTGAGGCAAAGGCTCAGCTGGCTGCCAGGAAGCTGGGGATCCTTGCAAAGGTGAGAAGGTACTTCACGCCAGAACACCTGCTCAGCTTGTATCAAGCGCAAGTTCGATCATGCATGGAGTACTGTTCTCATCTATGGGACGGATCTGCCAAATACCAACTTGATGCACTAGAGTCGATTGAAAAGCGGGCCAAGAGGCTCATCCGCGATGAGGCATTGGTTAAGTCAAAGCTCCAGAGCCTTGAACATCGTCGCCGAGTTGCCAGCTTGTGGGTTTTTTATCGGTTACATTTCGGGGAGTGTGCGATGGAATTGCATAATCTAATTCCGCCCAGCCCGTTTCATCTTCGGACTACCAGACGTACGGCGATGCGCCATCGGTACATGGTGGACATCCCACCCATACGCACTAAACGTTTTGAGAATACTTTTATTATGCGTACAGCTAAGGAGTGGAATTCCCTGCCGGATTCTGTGTTTCCCGATAGCTACAACCTTGGGGTCTAAAAGTCAAGAGTGAATAGGTTACTTCTAGGCAATCGTGCTCCATCATCGACCACATCATAGCTTACCATCAGGTGAGGTGGTGGTCAAGCGTGAGCCTATATAAGATAAAAAAATAAAGTAAAATAATAGGCACGACAATAGTTCGCATGAGATCACAGGGGAGGTACAAGTAACACATACACAGTGAGTAAAACATAGCGAGTATCCTAGCCATGTGAGGACCAGCACGTTGCAAGTGCTCAATGCTTAGACCATCGTGACCATATTCTTTATAATACTTGACACCTGCTTGGCCGAAAAAAAGGAGGTTGTCAGTTGCGCTGTTCAGAACCGGTCTTGGTCTCTGAGAATAACTTGCCGGGTAGCTCATTCTGGAGGGTAGCGGGATCCGAAGCACGGTGCCAGCCGTTGGCCGACCGCAGTCAGTAGGGGGCCCAAGTAGCACACCAGCCACGTGCCAAAGGATGCCCCGCCAACTCATGAAAAATCCCGGTATGCTCCACCGTGCCAGCTGGCGACTGGATGGGAGGACCTGGTGGCCATATCCGGGGGGGTTCGGGCGTCCCCGCAGTCTCCAAATGAGTTCCCCATAGGTTGAGTTAGTTTTAGTGGTCCACTTGGTTATCTGAGCAGCGCCTCGATAGTTCAACTTTTTCCCCAGCAACTATAACAAAATGACCAAAGCAAAGAAAAGAAATAAGGTTAAACAACGGCTGCACTTCCTCCCACTTAAAGTGCACCTCATTAACATCAGGGGGTTGCACTCCAACCTTGATCCGGTCCACCACCACCTAGAGACCGAGAAGCCGCACCTGTTTTTCCTAACGGAGACGAAGATAACAACCCCGTCGGACGTGGCGTACCTCAACTACCCGGGTTACTCTCTTGAACACAAGTTCAAGAAGCAAGCTGGGGTATGTGTGTACGTCCGCGATGACATCTGTTGTCGGCGTCTCCGTTGCTTTGAGAAATCGGGTTTTTCTGCCATATGGCTACTTGTGGACACAGGCGTGGAGAAATCTATCTACGTAGGCGTATACCGATCACATAGCGGTGACCATGAGTCAACAGCGCTTTTTAATAGCCTTGTAGAGTCGACTGATGTAGCCCAGCAACGATACCCAACAGCGAAGCTTGTTTTTCTGGGGGACTTCAACGCCCATCATAAGGAGTGGCTGTTCCCGTACCAGAAAACCGACCATGCTGGGTTGGAGGCGCGCAAGTTTGCTTTAACGCTAGATCTTACCCAGCTAGTGAATATGGCAACGCGGGTACCTGATGTAGACGGCCATACACCCAATTGTTTGGATCTCCTGCTGACAACTGATCCGGGCAGTCATTCAGTATCGGTCTCAGCCCCGCTGGGAACGTCTGACCACTGTCTGGTGAAATCCGTTTCGACCTGCTCTCCTCCAGATAAGAGTCCTAGAGGCACGAGGCGAGTATGGCGATACGAGTCAGCGGACTGGGATGAGATGCGGCACTTTTTTGCATCCTATCCTTGGCGGCATGTGTGCTTCTCCTCAGGTGACCCCTCGTGCTGTGCTGACGTGGTTGCGGACGTGATTCGGCAGGGAACGGAGTATTTTATTCCATTCTCCGACATCCCGCTCGGTCGCAAATCCCGGCCTTGGTATAATGCAGAATGCGACCACGCTGAGAATCGAAAAGAGTCTGCCTACCAAGCCTGGGTCAAGGCCCGCAGCCGCAAAATTAGAGCACGTAGGGTTCGCGCGAGGAAAAGAGCCTTTAATTCTGCCGCCAAGCTCTGCAAGCGGGTTCTGCGTCGGGCACGTTTTGTCCATATTGGACGTATCGGGGCCAAGCTGGCATCGCACCCTCCGGGTAGTAAACAGTTTTGGTCCCTGTCTAAAGCGGTTGAAACTAATTTCTGTCGTCCCACTTTACCTCCAATGCTGAAACCTGATGGGTCGCTGGCTCACTCTGCAAGTGAGAAAGCAAATTTATTTGCGTCTCTCTTTGCAAGCAATTCACGTCTGGATGCTGGCTCTAAGCAACCACCTAATATACCTCATTGTGACTTTTCGATGCCGAAGATCGCAGTTCATACTAAAGAGGTTCGGAGAGTACTGTGCAGCCTAGACGTGAACAAGGCCAGCGGGCCTGACGGCATTCCAGCGAGAGTATTGAGGCAGTGTGTGCCTGAACTGTCTCCTGTATTGACACGCTTGTTCCGCCTCTCTCTTAAAAAAAGAACGGTGCCGAAATCCTGGAAGCTTGCAAATGTACAACCAGTACCCAAGAAGGGCGACCGTGCAGACCCTGCCCACTACCGTCCGATAGCCATTACCTCCATACTATGTAAGGTTATGGAAAGGTTACTGAACAGTAAGTTGCTGACCTACCTTGAAGATAATGAGCTCCTCAGTGACCGTCAATATGGCTTAAGCCGGGGACGGTCAACTGGCGATCTTCTTGTGTTTGTCACGCACTGCTGGGGCGAAGCCATCGAGAAACACGGCGAAGCACTTGCCGTATCGCTCGATATCTCGAAGGCCTTTGACAGGGTCTGGCACGCTAGTCTACTCAGCAAGCTTCCTGCTTATGGCATCCCAGGCGGTTTTTGCAGCTGGATATCAGACTTCCTCAGTGAACGGTCGATCCGAGTAGTCGTTGACGGCTGCTCCTCTGACCTTATGGCAATTAATGCCGGTGTTTCTCAGGGGTCTGTTCTCTCTGCTCTTTTCTTGCTGCACATCAATGACCTACTTCTGCCTGGTATTGTTGGATACGCAGATGACAGTACTGTTTCAGAGAGATACATGTCCAGCGCAAAAACCGGCGGGGATGAAGTTCGTTCCTTGAGAGAGGCTATGGTGGAGCGTACTGATTTGACCTTAAATCTTGTCTCCCGTTGGGGTGACGACAATCTGGTCTCTTTTAACGCCAGCAAAACACAGGCATGTCTTTTTACCGCAAAAAGGACTAGTTTCATTCAAACGCCTACTTTTCGGGGTGCATCTGTTCCTGTTACTGATCGGCTCGAGCTCCTTGGCATGGAGTTGACATCCAGTCTCAACTTCGGCGCCTCCTTCGAGTATAAAGCCCAAATTGCGGCAAAGAAACTGGGCGTCCTAAACAGAGTGAAGCGATACTTTATGCCTGGACAGCTATTAACTCTTTACAAAGCGCAAGTCCGATCCTGCATGTAGTATTGCAGCCACCTCTGGGATGGCTCAGCTAAATATCAGCTTGCCGCGCTTGACTCGGTGGAACGCAGAGCTAAGAGACTAATTGGCGACGTCAAACTGGTGAATGCCAAGCTTCACAGCTTAGCTCATCGCCGTAAGGTTGCCTGCTTGTCGGTATTCTACAGACTGTATTTTGGCGAGTGTGTTCATGAACTCCACGACCTCATCCCACCGGCCCCCTTCTACCATCGGACATCTAGACGCACTGCAAGTTACCATCCTCACCTAGTTGCTATTCCACCAATTCGCACCAAGCGCTTCCAAACATCCTTCATAATGCGCACTGCAAAAGAGTGGAACTCACTGCCTGCGTCTGTGTTTCCGAACGCATACAACCCGAATCTCTTCAAAGTTAGAGTGAACAGGCTACTTTTGGGTAAGCTCACTCCATCGTCGACTTTGTCTCTGTCACCTCTGACCTAGACTAGAGTCAAGAGCAAACCCAACTCAAATAAAAAAAAAAAAAAAAAAAACGGGCCAGATCCTAATCACGACAGCAGCCGTCATCGAGGACTCGCAACGACGAGCCCAGCTTTGCTTTATTTTACTATTAGATAACTCATAGTACATGCTTATTTGATCGCTGTCCTTTTCCCCCCAAATTACTTTATTACGAGATGTTTTATGATTACTTATCTTAGGCTTAATCTTGTCCAATCTAGATTCAACAAATACAGACCAAACGGACAGTGATCAGACCAAAACACATCTTGCACTATACCTATATCAGCAACAGTAAACTAGCAGCATGTGTGACAAGACAATGGTCAAGCCATCGCCTACAACCGTGCGCGTCACTGACAAAGGTATAGCTATTCGAATGTAGCTCTATTTTATCAATGTCCGCACACAACCACTTTTGTTCGTGACAGAAATCTAAAAGTTTTCAAAAAAAAAGACATACGGGTGTGAGTTGAAGTCCCCGAATGTATACAGTTTCAACGTTACCAGCTTCGACGATTGCACTCACATTTTATGAATTCTGCCAGATTTCACTAGAGTCAGTCGGCATATAGACAATGAACACTTTATGCATCTGTCCTCAAGCGAAACGTTAATCGCTGTCAAACGCGCACAACACAGCTGATAACCGTCACCGCCTCAAACGCACGCTTACGCCACAGGATCGCAAGTTCACAACGCCACCATACGGTCGTCCCTTCAATATTCCTGCTGACGTATCAACAGCTGACACAGACACTTAACTGCTTCAACAGACCGCTTCACTGATTTGCAGTTGAAACTTATAAATCTATTCGTTTGATAATTGCTGCTACCCATTATTATTGTGTCAATTTTCGTTTACAAAACGTCTAAAAGTAATTCCGTCGGGCCATAACTCATTATCTAGAAATAGTTCTAGTTTCATTTTAGGGACATACAACTTAAAGGAGTTGTACCTTTTTTCTGTTTTTCTGTTAATTTTTAACAGTGTCATCTTCCTGTTTGCTGTCCTTAATATAAGCAACAATATCGCTCTTATTAGTCGTTTTACTCACGTTGGAGATAAATAGTGGTAATTTGATGATGGCGGCCTTAAATTTCCCATCAGGACCTACGTGTGCTTTTTCCATTTTGCCACGAGATGAGAGCTTCTTGTGTTTCTTAATTTTAACAACATTCCATTTTTCCCCTACTATTTATTCACACTTGTTATTCGCCTTCAACACTTCTGCCATTGACTTACGCTCATTACCACGCGGTGCAGCGTTATTCGTGTTTAAGTTAGAATTAATGAGATTAGAACTCGCAGTAGGAGTAATGTTTTGTTTTCGTTGTTGTGATTGGCCGGTGTTGTTAGGAAAATACTCGTAATCACTAATAATCGATTGAGACCTAGACTTCGGTGATTTATCATTGCTTTTTGAATTTGAATGTTGTTATAGAGCCATTGGACCACTGTTAAAGTTATGAATATCCTCCAAAAATGCACCTCGCCTTCTATTGGCAAAGTCAAAGTTATTGTGCACTATTGAGGCACTCTCCAAATTGTCTACTTCTGTTCTCAACTCAAGCAGCTGAGAGGCCATGGCACTGTTATTTATTAAGACCTTAATATCCGATTTTAGCACGAGAATATCCTTTAATAGTTTCGTTGCGTCTATGTGGTCAAACCCAACTGGAGGTAGTTTTCGTAGATCCCGCGCAACGGAGATGGGTACTATCTCAGGATCAGTGAGCTTTAGAAGACATATCATATCCTCTATATCAAGAACGCCTCGTCCTTTACTTTTACGAACATTCCGTTTTGAGTTTGCAAATGAGTCGAAAAGCAACCTCTTCGCCGCCACAATTTCACTGCCCGTAAAACTATCACTGCATACTCGGGTCACGGAGACCTTATCCATAAAATCTGCCTGGTTTTGTATAAATGATAATAGTTCGTTTATCACAACATTACAGTTTGACCATTTAACAATATTTGACGCCATTGCACCGAAACTAAGTACGTATGCTAGTAGTACGTACGCTCACTCGCGTTCGCGTGCGAACGACGAAAGATGTGATAATGAAGAGAAGAAATTTTTATTTTTAGGAGTTAGAAAACGTTGCCCCACACTAGGAATTTCTTCCGGTTTTGTGGGTGCTTTTACAAACATATAAACTTACATACACATCACCCAGAGCCGGAACAACTATATATCGGTCATACAAATATTTGTTCCGTGCTGGAATCGAACCCGGTACACGCAGCGCCAACTGTGTGCCCAATTAAAATTGGGTATTTGCTAAACAAATTTCTATATGAAATTGGTCGATTTGCATTGCATTGCATTCATGTGAAAGTACTTGCATTTTGTTCGCCTGTCAGTGCGACATAAATCGAATTGCGTCATCATTAATGTCGTTTAATCTGCTAGAGGCTTGCTTTTTATTATTTAAAATCAAACGATTTTTGCAGAAATAATAATCTAACTATCCCAGGATAATCCTTCAAACGCCTAGCCATTTCTTAAGACTCCCTCGCCTTACGAAATCACAATTTCCGATCTGTTTCACCAAAACGTTGTAAGTGCTTACTTCATTACCATTTCTAGAGAATAATCAGTGGAACGAAAGCCTCAGGCGACCGATTGTTCTCGTCTAAACCCAAAGTTTTAATAACAGGCCTTTGTTAACTTAGATTAGTTATAGGTAACCCGTTACCGCGTCACGGCGCTCCCGTAATTATTTTAATATTAAATTTTCGTGTAATTAGTAGGCAGGTTTGGAGTAGATTCTGGTACATATTATTGAAATAGCAGCTTGTTATGTTAGTAATTTGTTCTTTGTGAAGGCAGTTCTAAGAAGAGGCTTTTAAAATGACATTTTTAGTCAAGGTTTTGTAAAAAGTCGTCTTTATGTAATTACTTGTTAATTTCCTTTTACAAAACATAAAATATGCATGCTCAATATGGGGTGCAATGGAGTTTTAGAAGTAGGTATGGATATCAATTTGATAAGGTAACCGTATACCGTATAGTCGGTAAAGTAATATCGTAATAATGCACAGGTTTGCAAAACTAAATAATGCCACCATTTTAATAGGTAATCAGGGGGGTGACCATACGCTCTTAGAGCGGTATCAATTTGAGATCGAATAAGGGACAGATTGGGACTTGTATACATCTGTCATTTATTTGATCTAAGAGCTTATGTCATAGGTCACCCCCCAGGTAGTTAAATTGAAAATGTTAACAGATAGTATAACGTTTTAATAACCCAATATAAAAATAACCATAAATGAAGCCCAAAAACCCACCCTAACTTAACTTTCCACCACCTCATATTTACCACTGACCAAAGTGACCAATGAGTTCAATGACCATCAAATGAAGCAGAAAAAGTCATCTACATAAAACAGAAAAGTTGACCCAATGAGGCGGTATTCAATACTACCCTACTATGACCAGAAAAAGGTACCTTCCCGTCTATTTATGGCACTGATCCCACCCTCGTGGTTAGCACCCATTTGACAGGTCAATTAACCCCGACTATATATTTTTGCCCGAAGAAAATAGGTCAGTCATAATCTGTTCCTGTTCCTATATTTAACGAATCGTTTGTTTCACGAATGATAGTTAACAAAGTTGTGATCATTTTTAAGTATAATCCCTTTTTTTTTTTTTTTTTTTTTTTTTTGGGTGGGAAATCATTCAATGACTTCTCCCGCTCTGGGTGAAGCGGGAGGGCGTGTCAGACTTTTACTGACTAAAACCCACCCGTGTTCCCTCAGTTGCTTGTGCCAGGGCCGCGGTAACTCTCTTTCAAATTTATCCGCGACCCAGACAGGCATCGGCCCTAGCGGACCCCGTCAACTTTTGCTGACATCTCTTTGAGGCGCGCGTGGAACACTACGCGCCGTTGACTCGGGCCTGGTCCTTACCGGACAGCGAGCTACCCATTACTCGCCGTCCGCAAGCCCGCGCCTACGGTGGCCGGGAATCGGCTTGCGACTCCCGACGCCCGGGGCGTCTCCTGCGGTGGCTAGGGGCGTGAGGGCGTCTCCGTTGTGTCTCCCTCACGCGTTCTGCCTCCTCCTTTGCGAGCATTACTGCTTCACTGAAGGAGGTGACAACTTCCCATGCTTTCTCGCTCCGTACCATGGCCTGAACCAGGGCCGGACGCGAGAGGTCGCCACCACTGATCGCCTCTACGAGGACACGGCGGTGCTTCGCCCAAGCTGGGCAGACCTCCACCGTATGCTCCACCGTGTCCTCCGGGCGATCCACACAATGGTGACACCCGGGCGTTTCCTCCCGCCTTATCCTGAACAGGAACCTCCCGAAGCAGCCGTGTCCGGTGAGGACCTGCGTCAGGCGGAAGGTGAGGACGCCGTGGCGCCTCTCGAGCCACTCCTCAAAGAGGGGCCTTATCGCCGCAATTGTGGCGTGCCCAGCACTGGGTTGCGACAGTCGCTCTCTCCATGTCGCCATGAGATCCTGCCGGAGCTCTGTCCGCCGAGCCACGATTTGTCGCGGCAACGGCATTTCGCCCCGGCGTTTCGCCTCCTCGCGCCACTCCCAAATGTGCGCGAGGACTTTTGCCTCCAGATCCCATGGCGGCAATCCGGCAAGGAGACTCGCCGCCTCACCGGAGACCGTGCGGTATCCCCGGACCAGCCGGATGGCCATGACTTTTTGGGACGCGTTCAACCAGCGGGCTGGTCGCCGCCTCAAGGAACGCGCCCACACCGGTGCGCCATAAAGGGCCATGGACCGCACGACCCCCGTGTAGAGCCTCCGGCAGGAGGCGTTTGGACCCCCTAGATTGGGCAGGAGTCGCTTGAGGGCAGCCCCGGCCCGCTCCAGTCTGGGAGCCAAACGTCGGAAATGCTCCACGAAATTCCACCGGCTGTCGAGGACGAGTCCCAGGTACTTCATCGTCGACCCGACGCCGATGTGAACCCCTCCTACCGTTATTTGGGAACCCGGCGGTGGCGCGTTCCGAGGACCATGAAAACACATGGCCTCGGACTTGTGCAGGGCCACCTCGAGTCCCAATTGCCGGATCCTCTCAACGACTGTCGCAACCCCGCGTGTCGCTAATTCAGCCGCCGCCTGGTGCGACCTCCCCTTCGCTAGGACCAGCGTGTCGTCAGCGTAGCAAATTACGCTGACGCCACTAGGGAGGTCGGCGCGCAGCACCCAGTCGTACCCGATGTCCCACAGATGCGGCCCCAAGACCGATCCCTGTGGGACACCGCACGACATCTCTCGCCGGTTCCACTCTCCCTGGTGACCGGGGTAGATGACGGCTCTGTCCGTCAAATAGGCCTCGACCACGCGACAGAGGTAGGGCGGCACCCGGTGATACCCAAGTGCCTCCCTGATGCAACTCCAGGGCAGGGTGTTGAAGGCATTGGCGATGTCTAGAGACACCGCCAAGACGACCCCACCCCGGGCCACTGCCTCCCCTGTCGTCAGGGCTCGTACGCGCATGATGGCGTCCACCGTAGAGCGCCCTCTGCGGAAGCCAAACTGGCTCTCCGCCAAATCCGGCCCCACCCGCACTAGCTGCCTGACGAGGCGGTCTGCAATAATTCTTTCAAAGAGCTTGCCCACCTCATCAAGCAGCACTATGGGCCGGTAAGCGGACGGAGAGTCCGCTGGGCGCCCCGGCTTCTTAATGAGGACCAGTTTTCCCGTCTTCCAGCGAAGTGGGAACTGGCCCCTCTCCAAGCATGCGCTAAGGAGCCCCCTTAGTCGAGGCCCGAGAGCCTCCAAGGCCAGGACCCAGGCTTTCCCAGGTAAGCCGTCGGGTCCTGGGGCGGTATTTTTGGCATTAAGCCTACGTACCGCCACTCTCAGCTCTACCTCGGTCACCTCTGGAGCATCGTCGTCGTTGTCGGCAGTGTGGTCCGCATCGGGCACCGCAAGAGGCGGAACCATGGGTGGGGGAGTATGTTCCCCTTGCGAAGGGAACAGAGTGCTCACCACACTCTCCACGAGCTGCGGCCGGAGACTCTGCGTCAGTGGGGGAGCCCATGGGCGGAGTTTATCCCGCACCATTTTGTAGGGGCGCCCCCATGGATCCCTGTTCAGAGTCCCCAGCGACTCCTCGCGAGCCAAGCCCTTGGCCCGCTTGATTTCCGAACGAAGGGTGGCCCTCGCCACTCTGTACCCCTCGTACAGCTCCGCCTCAATGGCTTCCGTATCCGGAGGACGATAACGGAGCCTGCGGTGCCTGGTGTACCGGCGTCGCGCAGCAACGCACGCTTGGCGCAGAGCCGTAAGCTCTGGCGACCACCAGTACACCTGGCGCCGGGCGCGTCCTGGCTGAACCCGGGGCATTGCCACGTCACATATTTCGGACATGGCCTCCCGGAACCACTCCGCCTCGTCGTTGATGTCAGCAGGCCTGTCCGGTGATGACACCCAGGCCTGCACGATCGAGGCTTCCAGGAGGAGCTCCCGGTCCAGCTGTTTCAGCGCCCACCGCGGACCACTCGGGGTCTGTCGGGCCGGCGCGCTCGAGGTCTGGGTGGAGACGTCGAACCGGATATACCGGTGGTCGGAATAGGTCTCCACCTCCTCCATAACGCGCCAATCGATGACACGCGGTGACAGAGCGGGGCTGGCGAATGAAATATCCACCACCGATTCGCCCTGCATCCGCACACACGTGGGGACAGAACCCCGGTTGAGGACGACCAGGCCTGTCTCCAGAGCCCAGTCCTCCACCATACTGCCCCGTGTGTCCGTATACCGGGAACCCCAAGCCACATTCTTGGCATTAAAGTCCCCGAGGACGAGCACAGGGAGGGAGCGGTACTCAACGACGACGATTTTCAACTCCGCAAGGGAGTTGTGGAACTCGGTGAGAGTTCGGTTCGGGGAGAAGTATACCCCTACCACGGCAATCTCCCCGAACCGTGCTGCCACGCAACCCTGTCCCCTCTTGACACCCTCGAGGGATGGGGTGCCAGCGGCGGCCGATGAAATTAGGGTCACTGAGCCGCTCAGGTCCTCCACCCAGTCGTCCCTGGGCGGGACAAAGTACGGCTCAGAAGTATAATCCCTAGTATTCTGTAGTGAATTTGGTAAATTAACATTACAACAAAATTATGAGTTTAAGACATCGTGATGAAAGGATTAGGGTGAATTTTTGAATTGAGAATTCGGATTTAAGAATGTGTCAAATCCTACTTAAATGCCAAACTTTGACAGGTTTTCAGGCAAAAGTATAGTTTGAGATATGCTCAATTTCAAATACTTAATTCAGAAATCAGGGGTTAGTCAGCTTTCGCGGTGAGTGCTAACGCGTGCCCGTGTTCCCGCCATAAGCGGCACAGGAGGACACCGTGGAGTTTTAGTGGGTTAGAGTCCCACATAACTGCACTATCTCCCTATTAAGTTCCCGTTTATTTGTGTGTATCCGTGTGTGCCAAATAAAATAGTTTTCTTTCTTTCTTTTCTTTCTCCCCGGGGTAGAAGAGTATGCATGAGCATTTCTCCACGCAACAAAAAGGGGTTAGTCAGCTAGACCCTACGTTACCGGCCGTTGCTGTCCAGGTAGGTACATTCTGGTGGGACAACATGTAAGTCGAGGCGACACGTAAAAAAGAAGATTAAAATTCGTCGTGAAAATCGTGCAATTTATCCGAATAAAAATGTAGTGACGACGAGTAGTAGGCCTAGTGCGTGTCGGGCCACGCGCAGTAATAGGGTTCATTAGCTGTATCATAATGCGGACTATGAAGAGGGTTTTTTGTTGTTACATGAACATTAAAACGGTTTCAGCGGCTCACAACGTCTAAAAATCATCGCCTATCAAAACGGTGGGCCTGTTTTGAATAGGAACTATAAAATAGGTAACTGAAGTAAGAGTTATAAAATCTAAATACACAATTGAAGTTAGAAAAATTATTATCTATTTGAGTACCACCGCGGGTAAAGGCAAGCGTTTGTAATAAAGATTTATAACCAGCGTCACTTAATAATTTAATAACTTCAGGAGATAGTCTTCGTTAAAATCACCAAATATTTACAAATCGAAAACAAACATTTTAGTATACCCACTGCACTGTGGAGCCGGCAATTTTTGCCGGCCTTCCATTGGACCTTATCTGTGGCGGAGGCAAAAATTGCCGGTGTTCCCGCGCTTCAGTTTTGTCGGTTATATTCTGTGGAATGGTAGAATCCGCACGCGGAAGTGTGTTTCCGCGGCGGGGCAGTAGACAAGGATGGTAGAAATGCATTCAAATCACCGGCAACACCGACCCTCGCTCCTTGATAATTTTTTTTTGCTTCGGACCTGTCAAAGCGCGTTCGCGGTGTTCCGACCGCCTGTCGGCCGGTCGGCGATGGTTATATTTTCGAGTTTATGGTGAATTTAGTGCTGTGGAATAATAAGTGATGAAGTGAATTTACTAGCGTGATTGTGTATGTGTCGTGAATTCCAGCAGAAATACGTATTTCAACGAACAAAGTCCTCTATTGTTCCAGCCATGACGACCGTTTTGCCGTAAGTCCTTTTTCGACATCTAATTTTGCCGTATTTTACGTTTTTTTTTATTTTTATTTTTTTTATTTTTTTTAAATAAAACGTTGCCCCACACTAGGAATTTCTTCCTGTATCGTGGGTGCGTTTACAAACATATAAACTCACATACACAAACACCCAGAGCCGGAACAACTATCTGTAGGTCATACAAATATTTGTTCCGTGCGGGAATCGAACCCGCGACACGCAGCGCAGCAGTCAATAGCTCAACCACTGCGCCAACCGTGCGCTCAAGTTTCTTATTCTTATCAAACTGTCGTTATTTACATTAGTAGGTTAATTAACAACGCCACTAAAGCCACTAATTGAAGTGCTAACGCCGGTTCTTTGAATGAAGTCGAAAACAAAAACAATAACAAACAAAAAATCCACCATTTTTTTTTACGGCGGTCGGGTCAAGTATTGTGAAATTTTTTTTTTTTCGAAAAATATGTGTGGGGAGGTTTATTTATTGATTGATTTATGTGAAATAGGGTATTCTTTTGAAAATAAAAAAAAACTTATTGAAATAATTATTTATTTTTTAATTTCTAACTACCTCTGTACAAAAACTGTGCAAAATATTCCCTTTCGCTGACTTTACACAATTTTTGCAAATACAAAACAAATCCAAACATGGAAAATCCATTTGAAATCTGATAGCTTAGTTCATTGACATTACAACAACATAAGTTTCATGTATGGCTCCCATACAAAACTTTCGTGATAAAGTAATAAAGGCCGCTCAAAAGACGCCCCGTAATACGGGCCGAATGACCCCCCCCGGGTAAGGCTTGTCACTTTGGTCTCAACAACCTACTCAGCTACCAATAAGTAAAATCAAATTATTCAATGATAGGAACGAACAACCAACGTAAATAGGCTGCCATAAATAATCTATATGAAGGACGTCAATTGTGGAAAGGAGCCGATGCGAGCGCGCGTTAGTAAAAATTTTACTGTTCCAAGTACATTTTATAAGTTCGTCGACTATTACTCGTAAACTTGTAAAGCCTGCTTAGCTGTGACAGTTTTTCTTTTAATTTCGTTATATATACTGCTGCCGTGATTTTTTTCACGTATCCAAAAGCAACCATTTTGCTGGCAGGGCGAGGTGAAACTTGACTCTAACAAAAATTGAAATTCTAACCTTAATTTTACGCAAACGGATCTCTGAATTGAAAAATGGTTTTAACAGACCCGTAATGTTTTTGAATGGCCCATCCAACGATACCCAACACCATGGGATAGGAGAGAAAAAAAACATCCCCACTTTACGTCTGTAGGAGGTAACCGATTTTTTTTTCTAAGTTTTATTTTAACACTGTCGGAATTATTAATATATCCATGCCAAATTATAGCTTTCTAGTACTAAGAGTCTCTGAGCTAAGCTATGGACGGACAGACGGACATAGCGAAACGATAAGGGTTCCTTGTTGACTTCGGAACCCTAAAAAACGGATCAGTACTTTCAGAGTTTTGTTTTTTTAAACCTACACCGTGGCATTTTAGTCGTCTTACAAAAGCAGCCCACTTCAACTATCTCCATGAAACCATAGACAATTCTCAAAAAAAATTGCATCGCTCATACAAATTTTTATAAGCTGGACACACTTGTGCTGACAACTTTGTATGGAAAGTACATTGGGCATTAAAACAATTTATTTAAGCAATAATTCCTTACACGTTTCTTTCATAC
Organism: Orthosia incerta; assembly: GCA_948252205.1. Classification (NCBI taxonomy): domain Eukaryota; kingdom Metazoa; phylum Arthropoda; class Insecta; order Lepidoptera; family Noctuidae; genus Orthosia; species Orthosia incerta. The sequence goes on from OX411743.1 coordinate 3,699,722, forward strand.
TTCTCCTTCAAAAGGACACTCTTATTGCGAGCGATTTTAATGACTCGATGAACACGGAAAAAAAAACTGAAACGCAGAGAAATATTCTTTTATGTCGGAATTGAATCTCAATGCTTTTTACGCAGAAATGCGACGTTTTTATGTTCGGAGTGGAACATAAAGGAAATTATTGAATTTATTTTTCCTGCATTTTAGAAATCTGGGGGCACCGCAGTGCCCACAACAAGTCGAGCAAACAAAGGCACAACCATCCTTTTCTCGAAGCGATTCAGGACATTTTCGACCCTCTCCCTGTAACTTTGTGATTTTCAGTGACTAAGAGAGCATAATATAACTAGGCATAATCCCAATTATTAATTACATTCAATTTGAATTCCTGATTGACTCACTCACTCACCGATCATCAAAATTCTAAGGTTTAAATTCTAGTAGACTAGAAAGTAAAGTAAAAACTAATTAACACGAAATTTCGTCCCGTTATTTAATTATACAAACTGCATAAGTAAGTTTGTAATCCTATATAAATAGTCATCCTATATATGGGATTCCAAAGTTACTTATTCAGTTCATACAATTTTTCGTCGCTCGTGGCTAAATAATAACAGCCGCACGGGTCGATCGTCAAGGTTAAGCAACGCTTGACGAGGTCGGTCCGTGGATGGGTGACCATTTCAACATACCGAGTTTCCTCCGTGCCACGGAAAGCACGCTAAGCCGTTGGCCCCGGCTGTCATTTGAAGAACTTTGGCAGTCGTTACGGGTAGTCAGAAGCTTCAAATCTGACACCGTGACACCACACAAAGAGGTACCGTGTTACCCAGGTACTGGGTTGTGGAGGTCAGATAGGCAGTCGCTCCATGTCAAACACTGGTACTTAGCTGAATCCGGTAAGACTGGAAGCCGACCCCAATATAGTTGGGAAAAGGCTAGGCAGAAGATGACAATTTTTCGCCGCCTACACTGCTTATCCAGGTACGTAGGTAAATAGTGATTATAGATAGGTACTTACAGTTAGTCATAGACGATGTCATCTTTGATAAACTTAATACGTATACCATTCTTATGAGTTGGCGCAGTATGTTGAACTGTCGAAGGCTAGTGATGACATTGCGATCTTATAGCAGACTAAATTTGGTAAGGTTAGGTTAGTATTTGAATTTCATAAACAAACGTGTTTGTAAAATTATCCATCATCTGCGCTGCCTACATTTACAGCACAGATGGACTAGGTACCTAGTAGGTACCCTCATGGAATATGGAGCGTAACTAACGCACCGGCAGTAGTACCCAAAAAGAAATAAAGGAGGACTGCGTACAAAAAGAAATGAGATCCCATGAAAATGGCGCAGATCTTCTACCGCAAAAAGTTGTGAGATCGATTGTAAAACCAAGTTGGATAATTTATTCAGTTGGTACCTTAATAATTCCACAGGGATGTGCCCTAACAGGCGTTGCACAGACCACCCCGGGGCCCCCGGGTGGTCTTTTGGGAGGTCAAGGGCCTCTTCTACGTGCTGATGGTGTTCACCGGGGTGGTTTTAGTGAGGTAAACATCCCACCCTCCTTGGTCTTTTCCCCAAAAGTCCAGCCGCCTTTTGAAGGTTTCCCATGAAAACAAAAAAATAAATAGGCATCTTAATAATTAGGTGATTAACCGATTTGGTTTTACATTCGAAGAACACATAATGTCGACCCCTTATGTAAAAGTAAAACCAGATCGGTTAATGGGTTTGTTTGAATGATTAAGGTACCTACTAAATAAATTATCCGACTTGGTTTTATATTCGTTCTCACTACTTTTTGCGGAAAAAGAACTGCGCCGCCAGACTTGTGTTTTTTACCTGTTATGTTTTTGATGGGACATTATTTTCTGAATTTGTTCTATAAAAAAATGTCTTGTGACAAAGGCTTGGGCTGAGATGGTTTTATACAACAGTGGATTTAGTAATTATAGGATCTTATCTATATATTTATTACCATTTAAAGCAGGAAACAAAATCATATAACTACTATTATTTTTTATTAACGCTGGTGGGGCAAGTTAACTCTTCTTGTGTTGCATGTAGTCCTGGTACCTTACAATGAAATTTTTTTTTTTTGGCTAGTGATAACGTTTAAACGATCAAAATATGCCTTTACAATGCATGTTCTCGAAAAGAGCGTTTTCCAAGCAGCCAAACTGTGCAGAAAGTGTCACTTTTTTTACTAGTGCTTTTTACTTTCCTGTACTTTTTAAATTTTTAACTCCAACGTCATCCCGCCGACTAGTTTTTATTATTTGAGAAAAGTTTTAAAAATTAGTTAAGTACAGATTATCATTCATATTAAAGGTAAATTAACTCTAATACTTCATTTAAGGCGTTTTTAATTACTCTAGATTTAGATTTTGATCAATAAATTATTTTTAAATATTCATTAAACATGTTTGGCAGAATGAATATTTTGCTCGTGCCTTTTTGCTATACGACGTGACAGCTATTTTCACATGCGCAGCAGATATGCCCAAGGAACTACGAACTATTAATTAATCTGTGGATATGCTGAATGCCCTTGAATAAGCGCCATTTTATTAATTTCTTGTTTGGTTCAGATATTTTTTTTTATTTCCTCGCACAATGCATAGTAAAAATTTGTATGATACACGTGCGTAAGATGATTTCCGATTCGTGTCGATTTATCTACTCATCGGAAATCACCTACTTGCCGCACTTGTAGCATAAAAAACTATTTCCAAATGATCGTCAGAGTGTTTCAAAATTGACAGCAAGGATTGACAGGCTTAGACAGATAACATCATCACTAATGCCATACCAAACTGAACGAAATAACATTAATTTTATTCATTAGCAATCACACCACATACAAGAAACTCAAATGAAACGCCCACACCCACCCACGAACACAAAAGACAGTAAAGTTCTTGTACAAGAAAATCTCCAAAAGATTGGTTTAGCGTTTAATCGCTTTCACTTAGTATTCCATACGACAATGGCCATATATTGTGACCGGTCTGCACCAATCACGCGTAAAACCAACTTATCCAATAACGGGCGGCCGCCGTATTCCGGAGCTCGATAAATAAAATGCCTTTTTTTTTGTAAGCTTAATGAGTTAACTCAATAGAAAAAACGTGCTCGCGATTTCTGAAATAAGAATTTAAACTTGAGTATTTAGCAAATTCTACTTTAGCCTCGTTCTTTCGTGTTTTAGACACTTACAGAAACCGGCCCTAGGAGCTGGTATTTTTGTACAATTAAATTAACTAATTTCATTTTTTTTTATTCTGCGTTGCCTTTCTTCAGATGAAAGCCTCCTCCAAAGATATCCAGTCTACTCTAGACTGGGCTATTTGAGTTGTTTGTTTACTTCAGCTATCATTTTGATTTCGCCTTCCCAATTAGCGTAAGCTTTGTTCTCTTGATCGGAACGCACAACGCTGCTATATCTATGTGATACATAATCCTCCTCAGCACAGACGCATAATGCGACTGAACAAAAGTTTTTTTTACCTTTGTATAGATTCTTATACCGATTGTTTTATGAATGTGTGAACATTGTAGGCCTTCTAGATTTCTAGATGATTGTTAACATTTGTTAACTTTTTATCTCGTTTTGCTTTTTTTTTTGTTTTTTTTTAAATTTCTTACGACTTATTGTCGGGCCTACGTTGTCCCCCCATATCCAAGTACTAATGCTGTAACATGGAAAGCCATTTTTAAAAGAGTAACCATGGAGTTTCTTGCCGGTTCTTTTCCGTAGGAAACGACTAACCAGAACCGTGCACCTTTTGTCGACGTTTTATAAGTGCCCATGTAGGCCTAAGTAAAATAAAATAAAAATATTTAGATTTTTTCTTTTGATTTTGAACAAAGAGACAATTCTAGACTTTTCATACCATTTAGTTTTCTGCATCACATCCCACAGCGTTGTGCGTTCCGAGACCAAAGCAAGACCAAGAGACCAAAGCTGTAGGGTCTCGCCTTCTTGCGTTTTCGTTCACGGAGCTCGATATCGACCGATATAATTCATTAATTATTTAGCTTCTGGCTTACTTTCGTAAGTACGTACTGTAACAGTTACCTTCGGGGATAATGCCTCTGTAACTCCGAAGTTAGTGTAATTATTTGTATTTTGTATGGGTTGTAATTGCGCACGTGTTCGCAATAATTATTCGGTAGGTATTGGCTTTTGCCAGTGACTTTGCTCAGGGTCTAATCCAGAAGAACCCACTTTTTTCCAGGATCAAAAAGAGCTTATGGACACGCTGTGATAATGGAACTTCCTGGAATTTTCATAAAAGATTATCAGACAAATTAATTATTTTACCTCTCAAAAATATTTTTTTAGATTGAACTGAGTACTCGTATCTACAATAAAATTCCTTTAAAAATGTAACTAACTGGATTGATCGCTACCTGTTTATTTGTGCGATTGTGCGCGCTACTCTTCGAAACGGATTAACCGATTTTAGTGCGGTTTTCACTAATGTATTGAGGTAAGCAAAAAAATTTGTGTTCGTTTTGTTTTTATCAGTTCATAAATAAACAGGGCCCGCTCAGTTAGATTATCCACCGGGAGCCACTAACCAGGAGGCCAGAATACTGATGTAAAAAAAAACGGGGCAGTAATCATGAGTGACTCTGAAACTACCAGGAGAACAGAAACATAAAGTAAAGAAGTATATCCGAGGATGGAATCATGTATGGTAAAGACTCTCAAACTACCAGGCGATCAGAATCATGAAGAAATAAATCGATAACAAGAATTGATTGACAAAATTTAGATAAACTCGAGCGGAGCCGCTGTCTATAATAAAATCTGCGCTCTCATAATAATGTCTGTAATTTTACCAGCTCTTGTATCTTATAAACTGCATACAATACCGAATGGCAATCCTTTGGTTATCCATCTCTGTTATTTTACCAGCATCCATACCACCCAAACTGAAGTGCATTCAATGACGTATGGCATTAGAAATTGGTTATCCAAGGCACTTATGGTTCGTTTGGGCAACTCTCTATTTACTACGGTTCCTCCAAAACTCTCTTAAGAAGCTTTACTGCTAATAAAATCTAAATCTACTGGACTGGAAACTTTCCTTTCTTTAAGCTAAAACATTTAAACTTTTAAAGCTGGGGAAAAATCTCATTGTTACTCACAACCGATTGCTTTTAGAAGCGATAATAACGTCGCCTTCCAATTTCCTTGGTTATCGTTAAACAAAATGAGCACAAAATCAATTGATTTCCGAAAGAAAATATCTTTTATACTATAAAACACAGGATGAAATTAAATTCCATAACGAATACTTTTTTTTTGTTTTATCGTCGGTACGCATCATTAAATAGCTTATACGCGGAGATTTTCTAATTAATTTTATTTGATCCTATACAATGTGTCCGGACTTGTAGCAATAAAACTTTAAGGCCGTAAAATACACTTAATTTTATCGATATAAACACCACACATAGGGGTTTAATCCCCACTATTTTTTATTTCATTGCCTAGAATTCTGTGAAAATAAAAGAAAATATATTATTATAAGAACCAAATGTTTAATACAGGCCTTCGGATCACAAAGCCAAGAGGCAAACGCTGGGGCCCATAGCAGTGCTGGGACTCTTGGATCCAACCAAGTCCATACCCACGGTACGTAGGCAGCGGTCGCTAGGGGTTTGTTCTTTAGAGATAGATACTGGTTCCTGTCTGACAGGTGGGCAGTGGTACATAAACTTTGCACTTACCCATATCCTCGTGGTGGTCTCCTGGTCTTCGTCCAATCCCGTGTCAGGTCAGGAGATTACGTAGAGGAAAATAAATATAATAAAGGGAATGAGGAACACCCGACGTGATCTGGAAAATATGTATTTTTATTTTGGCAATAATAAAATTAAAAATAATTGGATTTTTAGATCTGTGATTCTTTTTTCAGTGTGTAAAAAAACTCAAAGACTAACAAAACTTTCCATAAAATACTGTCAATGTAAATGACAGGTGTTAATCCCTAAAAAAATTGCAGAATTGTGGAAATACAATCGATACTTGTAAAATTTGTCTTATATGGCTCCATACAAAATTATCTTATCTTTTGAGTATTAGATGAATATATTTTTAAATTTTCTATACTATTGACCTTAAAAATAACATTAAATGTACGCCTCTGTGAGACGTTGGCCCAAAGTTATGGTATTAGACTATGTGCATATCATAATAAGTAAATCAGGTACCAAAATTGATTTATCTTTGAGGATCGATAAAATTAAATGTTTTTTACGGCCTCAAAGTTTTATTACTACAAGTCCGGGCAAATTCTATTAATTATGTGTACTCCACAAAATCTTTCCAGAAGTATTGTAAGAGGGATATGCATTTGCTACCCAATGGTTGAGCGCTGAGTGGTCTATACTATGCCTCAAGAATTGTCACAGAGCGGTCAGTCTTATAAGGCGTATTTAAAATAGTTTTGCAGAGGCTTAGGGTTATCAACCGTAGAGTTTCAATAGGTTATACCTGCTTAGTCAGCCGGTAGTCTAAACTCGAGGTCTGTAACTGGAAACTATGATATCGACAAGATCTCACTTACTGTGCAGTTTAACTTCACTTACCATTCTTCAATCGATGTCGTTGCCATTTCTCTATTCAGTGTTCCATAATAAGGCCTCCTAAGACGAACAATTCCCATTCACAGCACGTACGGTTCTCGATGGAAACCATATCTTTCGTTATTAATATCAGAAGGTTTTATTTTTTCATTAAATCCGAACTCCCTTCATTTATTCTCTTATGTAATATGTTACTATGTCTAAGGTAGGTAAGTAATTGGTAATGAATAAAGAAAGAATGGCTGTCTGGATGGCTTGGTAGGATTATAAAGATAAAGATATATTTATTTGCTAAAACACGTGTATACATGCAAGAATAAATAATACGTGCATGCAGAATAACATTGAAAAAACAAAAGGTTCGGACATGTCTACCACCTAATATGGCATGCAAATATTTTAAAAGTTATCATCAATAACAGTTTGAAAATGAAAACACAAAATGAATTTAAACATAATAATTACAAAAATGTCAACAATAAGAAAAAAAAAATTAGTAATAATAATGTCAAAATATCAATCAAATGACAATTAAAATGTATGTCAAATCTTTGTAAAATATCAATCAAATATTTTGAGCAATTACAAAAATAAATTTAAAGACAATAATTACTAAATGTAAATTAAAAATAATACAAAACTATGTTAAATATCAAAAAATGTCAAATAAAAATGTATGTCAATATATATTATTATAAGTATATATCCTGTAGGTTGGTAGTTAGGTGAAAAGATATTTAAAGGTAACAGAAACTTCTCTTTTCTAATCTCAAAAAAATTGTATAAAACGTTTTTTTTTATTATTAATTATAGGCTTGCGCTTGACCACTAGCTTAACTGATGGTAAGCGATGATGTGGTTGACAATAAAGCACGCTTGCATATAATAAAAAAGCCTTTTCGAAAAAATTCAACCGACTTCCAAAAAAAACACTACTAAGTGAAAAATAACGTCGACCACATCATCGCTTACCAACAGGTGAGATAGTGGTCAAGCGCGAGCCTATAGTATATATAAAAAAAAAACGGAAGTCGGTGTTCCTGTTTTTGTTTCTTCAGTTTTTGACACCGACTGCCGAAACTGACTTAATTTTTCAGTTTTTAGTGTTTTTTAGAAGTCGGTTGTACTTATTAGTAAAAATATTTTTCTTTTTCACTTTTTAGTTGTGGTACATAGTGAGCAATTTCTATAGTAAGGTACCTTAATGCACAAAGTTATGCCAGAATAGATTACCCGAATAACATAAAACTTGAAAATATCCGGTGAAATGAGTGTGTACCAGGGTGAACTGTACACATCTGCGCACCTTTTAAGATCATACCGGTGACTTTATGTTATGAAATGCGTACACAATAAGCAAACATGCGATTGCAGCAAACCCGAGAGATTTTATGCTGTTTATTGAAGAGTTCTGTTGTATATCGCCGAAGTTCTTCATCAGATCTTCAACAAATTATAGGACCACATGAGTAAAACCAGATTTAAAATAAAATAAAAACATCGAAATAGGTTCACCTAGTAAAAAGTTTCGAGGTGACAAATATACAGAAAATACAGTCAAATTGATAACCTCCTCTTTTTTGAATTCGGTTAAAAAACCTATTCACTCTTGACTTAAAGACTCCCAGGTTGTCGCAGGTTGCCTCGGTCTGTTTCTCCGTTTACTTTTTCGAAACCTTGCAACTGATATTGATATAGTTTTTAGGGTTCCGTACCCAAAGGGTAAAAACAGGACTCTATTACTAAGACTCCGCGGTCCGTCTATCTGTCTGTCTGTCTGTCACCTGGCTGTATCTCATGAACCGTAATAGCTAGACAGTTGAAATTTACACATATGATGTATTTCTGTTGCTGCTGTAACAACAAATACTAAAAACAGAATAAAATAAATATTTAAGTGGGGCTCCCATACAACAAACGTTATTTTTTTTGCCGTTTTTTGCGATAATGGTACGGAACCCTTCGTGTGCGAGTCCGACTCGGGCTTGGCCGGTTTTGGTTGGTGTGTACAGATTTAGTTGCATCCGTTACACTAAAACCCAAAGATTCTGTAATTCACAATGTTCATTGGATTATGTAAGTAAGGGGGTCCTACTCGGGTTACTTAATGTTTCCAAATATGGCCACAAAACTCATGTTGGAATAATACAAATATTGCAAAATCAATTTTATATAATGAGCTACAATGCAAAATTTACTGTCATGTTTGTTTAAACACAAGCTGAATCATTATAACAACTTTAAAAAAAACCAAGCAAAAGCTTCTGACACTTTAAAGATTGGAAAGTATTAATAGCATAACTTAATAAAGCCGTATTGTTCCTCCTACAATAATAGCTAAGAACAAGCTAATAACTTAGCTACTTGCGCACTACGAACTTTAATTACGCAAAGAGAATAAAAAGAAAAATATGGCGCTTGAGAATAATCGAAATTCTAAACTTTATTTTGCGTCTACGGCAAAATTCCCACAACGTACTCTCAGAATAAAATTGACCTATCTCAAAAAATGGGATTTGTGAGAAATGAGCAGTCTTTAAAAAAATATGAGAAAAAAAAAATATTGCTGAGGATACATCTGGTTTTGGTCAGCCAGCAAGCGAATATGTATCCTCCGACTCCACAGCAAGATTTTCTTCTTGTTTACATCTTTTTAGTTCGCTTTTTAAGCAGTCGGGTTTTTTGATGTTATTAACTTTTTTTATTTACAACTTTTTAGTTATACTTTTTTTTCAAATGAATTTAAACATATAAGTGGTATATATTTTTGCAATCACCTCTAAAAACCCTTCATTTTGATACCCCAGTCGATGGGTTTCGACGAAAAAAAAAATTGCATCCCTACAATATGGCGTCCAAAAACCGCCATGTTTCTTTTTTTAACGGCACTTATCTAAGAACACTTGGGCGGCCAAGACCTATCTAACGATGTCTTAATCATAAAAATCCGTCAAGTGGTTTGAAAGATACGAGGTAATAAAGAATATCACATACATACAAACATACATACATACAAGATACGCGCGAAAAACATAACCCTTTCCTTGCAGCCGGGTAAAAAATAACTTTGAATCTTTGAAAGTCTAGATCATTTGCGCTGTCGATTCAGGTTTAAGTTACTCGCGTAAAAATACGTGTATAGTGTTGACTGTACTTTGTTGTACGAAAGTGACCGATGTTGTCCCTTTCGTACTCATAATTCGGGCTCTATTTCACCATACGCTTTTGGAGTAGGCTTTACAAGGTCAATTTAAAGCAAAATCAGAAAAAACAGGAATTTTAAATTAGGTCACTTTCATTCTAAGGGAGCCACAAGTTCAAAAGTTTTCTTGAACAATCCCCTAACATAATAAGACTGTTCAAGGATTTTAATCTAAATAGTTGTACTTCTCAATAAATATACTCCTGAAATTATTTCTGTTGCCGAAATACTTACAGATGAGCTTAAGTGAGCTTACGAAGAATTCCAATCAATTCAGGAAAGTTGTTTTTATATTACTGGGAATGTTAGATTTGGTGGTCAGGATTCTTGTTTCTGTTTTTAGTGGAAATTAAAACGTGTTTTTCTTGTCCAACTTCGTGGCCAGTTTTATTATAGAAACGCAAAATGGAGGCAAAACGAGCATTGAACAACCACGCAAGTTCATTGAGTCTTAAAACGCGTGGAAATGGTGATATTTTGTGTCAGACAAAATGCGATTTCGCGAAAATTGGGATCCCCACAATATGGCAAACGGATATACAAATTTTAATGTAGCCAGTGACACTCGCATGGATAAGACGAAGCGATTGACGCAAGAATCATCAAAATCTGCTCACGCGTTTGGTTTCTAGAACGCTACCATAGTAACAAACATACATACATTGATAGACACATTACCCTCCTTTGCGTCGTGCAGTCTGGTAAAAAGGAAACAGAATCATCCAAGCATTAGGTAGTATCAAAAACCAAAACCGTTTAAATGCAAATCGATTCAAACACCAACACAAACTCATTTCACAGTTGTATCGAATCAAAAATAAAGGCAACGAAATAACATCCTCGATTCGTGCTTCAATAAAAATCAACTACAAAATGTCGGGACTCGGCCCGATCACTCGCGTCTTGAATGGGACCAACTGAAAGCGTTCAGCGATTATTATCTTTTGCTTTCATGTAACAAATGGTATGGGGATAAAACTGGTTTAAATGAGATGAAAAGTGTATTTAATTTATGTTAAACTTATTCTTCCAAAAATCTTTATAAACTGAGACTTCAATAACACATTATCTACTTATTATTGAATTCATGCCTACGACATCAAATCGTATCATCATACAAAAATAAATATATTTTCAACACACTTGCTCATAAAGTGGCTCTAATTTCACCGCAATTAGGCACATAATGATGCCTGTTATCAAACTGTGACTTTTTCATTACTATTATTCACAAAGTGAGTTATACAGTTTTTTTTTAATTTATTGGTTGAGTTGCTTTGTTCTTAAAAAAGTTTCGAAACAAAAAAGGTCGTGCTCATTAGTACAAATAAATTAATGTACCTATTGCTTGCTCATTTCATGCAACTTCGTATTAATTTCAACTTGTACGTGCTTAATAAATAAAACTTTCACTCAAATATAAATTTTATTTGCTCTGTAATTAAGAAAAATTTAAATTTCCTATTTTGTACGTGGTTAAAACTCTATCCACGATAAGCCAAAATAAAAAGAAATTTCATTGTTTTAGTCTATGGCCGATCGCCATTGTAAGATGCGCGCGCATAGGAAAATTAATTAATTTTGCCCGCCATTTTGAAAAAATTTCACAACTCGTTTTTACTGTTAAAAATATTTTTTTGTATTATTTTCTTCACAAGTGTGTTGAAAAACGTCGTATGATACACGTGTGTATTGATGATTACCGTCCTCGGCTCTCTTAAGACCCTCACCTACGGCTCGGGTCTCAATGACGCCTCAGCGGTAATCACCAACATTGCACACTTGTACCATAATGTACTATAGTATCATCATTATCATGTCCCTGCCCTATTCATATGTTACTTAGGGTCGATGCAACATGTTTTCTACTTCCATTCTTTAACGGTTGACAACCGTCAAGGATTACCGTATCAGATGAAGCTGGGCAAAAATTATCGGACGCGGCTGACGGACGCGACTTCCAGCCGCGACTGATATGTGTGCACAGTCGTTTGGGACGCGGCTTGCAGACGCGTCCGAGCTCTTATTCTATAGACAATATAGCTTATTCAACGAAATAAGTTTACTTAGAAACATGTCGAGTTGTAAAAGTGAGGACGCAATTCTCTGCTCCGAACACACTCGATAATTTTTTCTTCCATTTTATTTATAACCTCGCACGCACGTGCGGGATATCGCATAGTCTGAGTTGATCTGACGCTCGGACGCGTCCCGAATCCCGTGCACACCGTCCGCGGACGTTTTCGGCTGACACAAATATCCAGCGGGCCAGATCTCTATCGGACGTCCGAACGCCCAAGGTCACGTCCGCGACTTACGTCTGATAGTTTACACAATGTAATGTTCATTCATTACACAGATACTCTACTGTCAGTCGCGTCCGTCAGCCGCGTCCGATAATTTGTTCCCAGCTTTATGCACTTCTCAGAAAGAGAGTACTAGGACAACATCAAATAAAGACGGTCATATTGTGAAAATAAAAAACCAATATGATTTTTTTATTCTGACAACAGCAGCAACATTAAGCACCTCTTTACAGAAACCTATTCATTAAAGAAGTCATTGAAAGAACACCAATCAAAGAACTTAACCAAAGCTTAAAGAAACACACTGTTACGTTATATTTTCTCAACGTCATGAATCGCCAACAGCTCTCACCTCACACCCCTCTCAGAACTCACTTGAAGTAAATAAGATTTTCTATACAAAAAGTCCCTTGGGAATCTTTCTCGAATTAATCTCTTAATGCCGGCCGTACCCTTTTCATTAAAGAGATGATCAGAGAAGTAATTAATCTAAGAATTTTTGTAATAGCCCCTTTTAAGTGTATCTTTGGTGTTAGGGTCACGGATTACGATCTTCAATGTGCAATAAATTTTGATTAGATTTTCCGATCTTTTTTAGGGATATTTTGAAACAAAGTAAAATCAAGGCTTTTAAGATATTATAGCCAATATTGCTTGCCTTAAACACTTAGCCACTATGGTTTGAAGATATCAGAGTTATAATGATGATTTAATGTGTCGAATTTAGTGATTGACCTTGGTCGGGTTATGTCAAATTGGCATTTGGTCATGTTAAGTGATTTGTAGTGAAAATGTATCTGTAATTGACAAAAAAAGCAGTTCAGTGGCATAAAGGTATAAGGAGATTGACCTACTACGATAAATAAAAGAATACTTACATAAGTACATATATCTGTAATGTAGTTTAAAAAAGTCGTGTCACTCATCAACATCACAGTAAATGATTTAACAATGTTACTAAGACCTGTATTAATCACAGAAATTTAACAAACGTGCACTTAAAATAAAACGGGGGTACTATCAAACACGACCTACAACCGCTTAGTGTGTCCAAGTTCAACTCAAAGCCATATAAAGGAGGCTCCACTTCCACAATAGTGCTGTTTGCCTGGTGACCTATGCCCGAGGCAGACGGGACGGCCCCGTTAGAGTTTAACTTGTAAAGGCCAGCTGACCCTTTATAACTTTTAGGAGTACCAGTTTAATAAAATGTTATTTTTAGATTGTGTGATATATGAAAAAGGCGGTGGCTATTGATATTATGACGACACAGAGATGTATGGATTAAGAATACATGCTGCGCTGAACCCTTATGAATTCTACTATCCTAATTATCCTATTTTATCTTACTTCTGAATTCTTACTTATATTATAAATGTGTTAGTATGGATATGTGTATGTTTGTTACTCAATCATGCCAGAAATAGATTATATTCAGTAATACCACATATAATAGATTTTATGTATATAATAAAATAATAATTAAAAAAAACTGCTGTTCAAAAATTACATCTGATGTGGTTGTATTTGGCTCATGTTGATATAAACAGCGTATTTCTTATAAAAACTAAAGATTTTATAAGAAAATAAAAAAAACAAAGGAAGTAAGAGAGATATTCTTAAATATTGTACATACATGATTTATGATGTTTTTCCTCTGATCTCATTAATTTTCGCCAACAGACTTCCAAAACTTATCTTTGAAAGTTTTCGTAACAAATCAAATGACTGAAAAATATCTAATCATAAAGTTTCTGTCCAAGTTCAGGACACTTTAATTGCTCAAGAAATAGTTTTACGTCTCTTTCGTTAGAAATACAACTGAAATTACAGAAATTGTTTTATGTCTAGAATCATTACTGCTGTAAGTTCTGCAGTGCTAGTACTTTTATTATTAAGTAAAACGAAAAAGCTTCGCTTATAGCTGCAATGCATTAATAATAAAGTGCAAGTATCAATTAATTTGAGGCAAAAAAGATATATAAAATTCGCTTTTACTGCCTTGTCACTGACTAAGTACAACTTTCAGACTGAAACACATTAAGATTTTTGTAGATACATTAACGTTAAGAATCGTTCACATTGACCTTCACGCTCCAAATTACTCCATCAAGAACGACACGTAAAAAAAAAAATAGACACCACAGAAATCACTTTCCTCGAAAGAATTTAAGTTGCCATGCAAGAAAAAATAAAACACGATAGAAACCTGGCAAGGTAACGAAGCGAAAATTGAAATAGACCGAGGAGCACGTAAGAAAGTCTTGTTTAGTTTGGCGCCAAAATGAACCGCCAATTTTCTGACACCCTTATTTTAAAACAAGTAAGGTTGAAGATCGTATGGATCGAATCGTTGAAGCTTGTGGCTACGTCAGTGTCTTATGTTAGTTTAGGATTGGCAACGCGGTTGCTTTATTAGGTTTTGAGGTGAAAAAATCAGTTACTGCCGCGCTTTTGTGTTTAAGGTGGCGTGGGTTTGTTACTGAACCTTTTATGTTGTTGCAGGGTTAAATTCAAAACATTATCACGTATTTTCTCCATGTATTTTTTAACATAGATTACGGCTTCTGGTGTGAAAGATGATATTATAGCTATAAACAAGATGGCGACAAGAAGAGAAGCATGGAAAAGAAAAAAAGTTGTGCTGATGTTTGATTAAGGATACGAGAGAATGATGATTCATACTACGTCCTCGAAGCTATCTTTGGTATGTTAAACAAGGCTTGATTAAGTAAACTCTCTAGAACAATATCATAATATTCAGTGATTGATTGCCGCTGTTTTATATTATTTTCCAACCTGCGTCTTCGTCCTAAATGCTGGCCAAAAGGTTTCTCCGTAGGCTTGCACTATTTTCTGCGCCTGGCCAATCTGTCATGTCCTCAAGTCCTCAAACTAACTTTGTGTAAACAAGCATCATAATTAGAGTCGCAGCATTCGAAGGCTTCTCGCAAGGTAAACCCATAACCTGAAGAGCATAGGGGGATAACCATAAGCTCTTAGAACAAAGTTATTTTTATTGTCAACTAGCTTCTGCCAGCAGTGTGATAGGGAAAAATTATCTAAGACAATGTGCTATTTCTGACTATAATCTATCTCTGTGCCAAATTTCATCCAGATCCGTCTAGCCGTTTGAGCGTGAAGAAGTTACAAACATACAAACACACTCACAGACTTTCGCCTTTATAATATTATAGTGTGATAACGGACAGATGTATCTGACTTAAATACATCTGTCTCTTTTTCACAGTCGAACCATGATAGTTTTAACACTTGACATGGTACGGGGGCTGGTCCGGTTGATGTAGAAATACTCGGGGGAGGCCTATGTTCCCCAGTGGTGATCCTATTAAATGTACAAACACAATCAAATATTTTAATGAGAAATACAACGTCTGCTTTATGTATGTTTTGTTTTTATTATAACTTGCTTGTATTCAAAAATTCATTGATACCTCGTCTAGTGTGAAATTGTTATTAATCTGACTAAAATTATCATTATGAGTCACATATATAGCCGTGAGCGCGTTGAAAATTTGTTTTATTGCTTTGTTTACTCGAGACACAGAGTTCTATTTGTCGACTAACAATTTTCCACAAATATTGGATGTAAAAGTGTGGATGGTGTTATTTTTATGGCTGGATTTTCGCCATGTACCTATACGTAAGAATAGATGAATTTGAGTATAAAAACTTTAATAACACAATTCTAATGTCAAATCTAATACGGTTTCAGTTTTTTGCCATTTATATAGAAACGATATCTTAAAAAGAAATCTCAGGCAAAAATCTCACAAAACCGACACCACAAAATAAATGTATTCTAACAAAAAACCGCTCACCTGTCCCAACATCTGTAAGCAACATTGTTTCGTCCCGTTCGTAAAACGGCCAAACGTCCACCGAGAGAGATTCGCCCCATCAACCCGCCAGCCGAAACTGAAACGATAACGCGTGAAAGGCCCTCTCGCCCCGAATGTGACATTAGGGCCCCTAACGTCAGTACAGGGACACATCTCCCCATTCTTGCTGCTCTCCTAGTACCACCGCCTCTGTTTAACGAACTTTGTTATTAGTACTATGGCTTTTTTGTTTTAATGTACTTTTCTTGTTGAGATTTTACTGTTTTAAAAATGTGGAGCCTGGGACTGTTTAGTGTTTTAACTCGGTTCATTTTTATTTAGATTTGTTATGATATTATTGCTGTATGAATTTCGCGTAGGCTTTCGTGACTTAATTAAGTACCAGTATTGTGTCCGCTTTTAAATTAAACTTGGGTTTTGTAAGTCTGCTTTTAAATTTAACCTGAACTTTCATTATTGTTTTGCAGTTCTTTGGTTTCGTTGTCTTGTGCTTAATTTAGACTTTAATTTAACTTTATAAATTATTTCATTATAAATCAGTTTTTCATGCAGCTTTACGACCGCGGGCTACCCCACAGGGATCGCCTATTTTTACAAGCTTTTTAATAACTTGCAATGTATATAATGCATATATATTTGGGCCAAATCTTACAACTGAATTTTAAAGCAGTTATCCTCAACCGGTTTAGATTAAATTTTGCATACAGGTTTTATTTGGATTAAAGAGAAAAAAAAAATTAAATTGGTATAAACATTTCCGGATCAGCCTGTGGCAATCAACGATATTGTATCTTTCTATTAGTGAAATAATAATTTTAAAGAATACCTCCTACATCTTTATAATATTATTTTATTCGATTATGATCTGATAACCTAGAACTAGAACTAATCCTGTGCATGAATTAGTATCCAAAGTTGAATTGTGTAGGTAAATTATTTATATTATATAAAAAAAACACTAAGGAGAAGAGAATCCTTAAAGTTAGAAAAAGACAACAAAATATATACAACTAAGAAGTCACGAACAAGCTAAAAATCAATTAGGTACTTGTACAACATAAACGAGAATGAAATTCTCTTTATGCGATCAGAAAAACATTGAGACGCGAAAATAAAGGCACTTGTCCCACCGTCGCGTCGACGAGTAAGCGAGTAGCTATCAACTATTTTCTCGTTGAAAACTGAGTTTACAAAAGATGTAAGATCCCGTGTCAATAAAAGAGACATATATTAAAAGTTGATCTCTGGCTGTTCACACTGCTGGCGAGAACTCTATCACCACAAATTTGTTGCAGCCACAAGATTTATCAAACATAATACTCGCACGGCAATGCTCGCTTGGCGGTCAGAACTCGCGCCATAAGACCAATTAACCAACGCGTGCAGGCAAGACTGACCGTCCGAGCGAGTAATAAGTAGCGACATATTTTTATTTTATTTTACCTTTTTATAGATTCTTTTACCTATTATTTTGTGAATATGTGAACATTGTAGGCCTTCTAGACTTCTAGATGATTGTTAACATTTGGTTACTTTTTATTTAGTTTTAATTTTTTTTTTTGTTTGTTTTTTTTAATTTCGTACGAATTATTGTCGGGCCTACGTTGTCCCCCCATATCCAAGTACTAATGCTGTAACATGGAAATATTGTAAACACAAACAAATTTTTAGAAGAGTAACCATGGAGTTTCTTGCCGGTTCTTCTCCATAGGAAACGACTAACCCGAACCGTGCACCTTTTGTCGATGTTTTATAAGTGCCCATGTAGGCCTATGTAAAATAAAATAAAAAAGATTTTAATTTTGATGATTTTGATTTTGAGTGGTGCGAATAATCGCCCGTCGCACAAAAATACTCGCTTATAGCGGAGCCGATATAAAATAATCGGAACTACACACTCGCTTCTCCCTGCCCAAAAACTCATATCTAGGTTCTAGTTCTACTCGCTGCTCGCTGATCGTCGGCGGTGGGAAAATTAACTAAAGAGTTTCGATTATACAGTCCTTCATTATAAAGTGTTTTGATGAAAAGAAATAGATATTAAGGCTGTATAGATATTACTACCTAAAAACATACACTTATATACCTACTACCTAATATTTGCTTAGCACTTTCCCCCCTTTACTGGGGTCTACTTCGACTCTAAAACCGGATGCAGTCGAATCTACAAGTATTTTACAAAGAACGATTACCTCCTGTGTTAACTTCGATAACCTAGTTACTGGGCAACAAACTGAAACCAGTTTCCGATTCGAAGGACCAGTGTTAGCTCGTGGATGAAACGAGTGGACTGTATTTTTAGGCATATAGTTTAATGCCGTAATGAGGAGCTCATGGCTAAATAATAACAGCCGCCCGGATCGATCATCAAGGTTAAGCAACGCTTGACGAGGTCGGTCAGTGGATGGGTGACTATTTCAACATACCGAGTTTCCTCCGTGCCTCGGAAAGCACGTTAAGCCGTTGGTCCCGGCTGTCATTTGAAGATATTTGACAGTCGTTACGGGTACTCAGAAGCTTGAGATCTGACACCAGTCTTGCCAAGGGGTACCGTGTTACCCAGTTACTGGGTTGTAGAGGTCAGATAGGCAGTCGCTCCATGTAAAACACTGGTACTTAGCTGAATCCGGTAAGACTGGAAGCCGACCCCAATATAGTTGGTGTGCGCATCTAACGACTCCTGCCAAGTTACATGCTGACAAATATAAGATCCTTAAATATAAATAGACAAAGGACCAGTCAAGCCAGACTAAAATATAAGGCTACGAAACATCCATAGGTGAAACGTTCTGTCGACGAATCTCTCAAAAACGAAACGTCCTGTCGGTGAACAGTCCAAAGGAGAAACGGCTGTCGGAGAACGCTTGCAGAATCTGGGCAAAGGCTAGGCTAGATGATGATGGTTTAATGCCGTTATAATTACAAATTTAAACTGTCCCGCAGGCTTATTACGTATATTTTGCAAGAGCAAAACGACAGCGATTTTTGCGCAATAATTGCTTTTCCATACAGTTTTAGAGTTGTTGGCGGTTTTTTTTAAATAAGTGCATTTGACAAACAGTGAGCGATTAGCAAACGATTGCGTAGGTCTTACCATACCTACACTGCAGGTAATTCCGACATTTATGACATAAAGCGTTTGATCGCTATCGTTTTGCTCTTGCAAAAGATACGTAATAAACCTGCCGGACAAACAAATGAGGGTTTAGGGAGAGGAGTCGACTGGTGCGGTGGAGTCCGTGGTAGTGAGTGTGCCTCGACCCGCGCTGCGCTGCGTTGATGTCGCGCCGCTCACCCACACATCGATGCCGCATGGGCCGCGCGCGAGTATGCCAAGTGCAGCTGGCGCGCGCTGGCCGCGAGTTTTGGGTTCAAATCCCAGCACACTTGTTTCAGTTTGTTGGCTTCTAACTACCGTAACGACTGTCAAAGATTTTCAAATGACAAACAGGACCAACAATTTAACATGCTTTTCGAAGCAAGGAGGATTTTCAGTATGTAATGAATTGTCACTCATCTGCGTACCGATCTCGGCAAGCCTTGCTTAACTTGGAAGATCGACCTGTGCAGTGTTATTAACTTAGCTATGGGTTCCTTTTAACGACTCACCTAACAGCGACACATAAAACCAATAAGTTATCAACCAAACGTAGGTATCTGAAGGTGAAAAGATCTGAATAACATATCAGGTGGCAGAAGACACGATAATGCATTTGCTATTCACCGAGGAGTAGATGGTACCCAAGTCTGACGCTTTCATTAATTCTCATGCATACCGTGGGCGGTGCGTGGCGAGAATCAAAGAAATGTTTCTTATTTCACAATATTCAAATGAACTCTTGCATAAGAAAATTGAAAACGTCAAGGTCAAAAAGGTGAAAGAAAGTCACATTGCACAGTTCAAACTTTTTTTACTCCGACGGAAAAAATTGAGTTATAAGTTTGACGTGTGTACCTGTGTGTTTGCATATTTGTGTATCTGTCTGTAGCATCATCATCAAAACGGATGTACCGATCAACAAAGTATCTTTTTAGGGTTCCGTACCCAAAGGGTAAAAACGGGACCCTATTACTAAGACTCCGCGATCCGTCTGTCTGTATGTCTGTCTGTATGTCTGTCTGTCTGTCTGTCTGTATGTCCGCTATAACAACAAATACTAAAAACAGAAGTAAATAAATATTTAAGTGGGGCTCCCATAAAACAATCGTGATTTTTTTGCAGTTTTTTGCGATAATAGAAAAAAAAGAAAGAAAGAAAAAGTGTTTAATTGGCACAAAACGACATACAATATAATAACACGCTTATGCTAAAGCCTTAACAATAGTATTAGTAGTACTTAAATTAAGTTAGTAAAGACGAGAACCCGATAATGGTACGGAACCCTTCGTGCGCGAGTCCGACTCGCACTTGGCCGGTTTTTTTTTGTAGATCGGTTCAGTTGTTCAAAAGTTATGGGCGTTTCACTGTTTTGTTTTCGCAAGATATCGTGTCATATTTATGTGTTCAATCGAGGGGTCTAGGTCTAGGTCTACTACTAGATAAATTATGTAGCATGAAATAAAAATGTGACGGAGGTTTTTTTTAAATTTTACTAACTGTTTGTCAACCTATTTTGTAACACTGTTTGGCTATTCCCAATGGCTCTCTTCTCTGCCCGGATTGTAGCCTTCGCTATCCAATCTTTTACGTAAGCGGTTCTTAGGTTTTTATCGGTGACGATGCCTGTTTTCTGAAGCTCTAGACAAGTGAAATTGTATTAATGACAGGTTCGCGATAGCGATTGAAAATATGTCAAATAAATTATCTTTTTATAAAACAAGCTTTTTTTGTATTCTTCTCAGCAAAACGTTTCATTTGATACCCATATCATGGCAGTGCACAAAAAATAACTAGTCCGCCATCTTGGGCCGTCCACCATATTGGATTGAGAATAATGTCACTTAGCTAATCATATATTCACATCCAATCTAAACGTGTACGCAAAATTTCATCCTAATCGGTTGACGACAACTGCTTTAAAATTCAGTTGCAAGATTTGATCCGAACACACTTACATGCATTGCAAGTTAAAATATATGGGACTTGGCATGAACTATCGAAATACCACGTGATCAAATCATTACATTTTGGTATTTTGACAATCGTCATCTAAATGATGATACTTTGGCTCCCACTACGTCTCTGGCTCATTTATCATGATGCAAAAAATAAAGTTAATAGAAAACATAGATTTAAATTACAAAAGAGAACAAAGGCAAAGATAACCTCAAGCAACAATTTATTGCGCAAAAGAAGACAGAGAACCATCCAACTCATTATCAAGTAACGACCATAACACTAATTACGTAAAACAAGCTGTTGAGAAGACGCGAATTCAAGACAAAAAAAGATGGTGAAAAGAGAAGAAATGTTCAGATTTCCTCATTCCTTTGAGGAGACAAAAAACCTTGTCGTTGAGGCTGCGGGGTAACGAAGCGCGAGGAGACCACTCCGGCAATGCAGAGCGTGGTATGCACTTAATGAATGTATGGCGCTCGAATTGGGGATGGAACGCAGTTCAAACATTCGTTTAAATTATTATCTATGTGCTTTTTTACAAGAGTGTTTTGGAAATAGCGAGATTTGAGATTAAATATAGATGATGGCAATTTCAACGAGTATGCTCACTTTTTGGATGGACTCCAATCCATTTGCCTCCCTTTTCCCAACTATGTCGGGTTCCAGTCTAATCTGATGCAGGTGAGTACCATTGAGTACCAGTTTTACATGGATCAACTGCCTAGTTGACCTCCACAATCCAGAAACTGGGTAATACTGCACCCCATGGCAAGACTGAGGTGTTTAATTTTCTGGCTATTGACTTTCCGTAGCAGTGGTAGCCCCGTAGTAACGGCCGCGACTTATGTGTCGTAGGTCCTGGATTCGAAACCAGGCGGGAATTACTTTGTGTACATTATTACATCACCACTGCTCCCAAAACGGAACACATCACAGAAAAGGAAAACAGCGTGAGGAAACCGGCATGTCCTAGAATCTAAAATTCGAAGACATGTGACATCCACCAACCCGCACTGGGCCCGTGTTGTGGATTAAAGCCTATTACTTTTCTCACAGAGAGGATGCCTGTGTCCCAGCAATAGGAACATTATAATGCTGATGATGAACGGTTGTCGAAAATCTTCAAATGACAGCCGGGACCAGCAGCTTTACGTGTTTTGGAAGGCACAAAGGAATCTAGGTGTTTTGAGATGGCATCCTATCCAGACCGACCGCGGTAAACATTCCTTGCAAGGTTAACTTGAAGATTAACCCGTGCTGTTATTATTATTGATACACGAGTCTCCAACTTGGCATATATTATTCATTAATAGTATCACTCAGTCGCTGTACCTACCTCTGTAATCGCTCCAATTTCTCTCACAACCGCTCCCCCTATGTTTCCACTTTAAAGTTTACCATATCTTACGACAGACTTTTCCCCCGGGATGACAGCGAGGTTGTTGACCTCACTGCCACTTACTGTAACACGTACTGAAGCGTCCACATTGCAACGTTACCCACTCGTCCCGGTATTCTGTTAGTGGCGCAAAAAGTTAATGAAATTACGCTTTCTCTTGTTTGAGATGGATAAGATGGGTTATTAGCACATTAAAGTTGATTGTACAAATTAAAGCGTTATTTGTACGATTAATACTTCCTTAATTTCTTCCTAGCTTAATACTTTGGTCACGTGCAGAAATCGTGCATTTTTTTGGAATAGAAACTAGCCACTACGTGAAGTATTTTTTTTATTTATATCAGGATTTCCAGTTTACCTTTTACTTATCATAATAATTAGTTGGCTTATATTTAAAAGAATGGCGGATCTATGGTGTCGTTGTCGAACGATCACCCGCGATTCATTTATCTTACATACATTGATATAATTGTTATCATAACATAATATTCGCCTAAACTTGATGAAAGCGTTAATTTTTTCACTCGACAAAAAATCTCCCTCGAGGCTTATTTGTTTAAGATATTCAAAATGGAACAAAAACAAGATGAAATAAACAAAAAGCACGTGTTACACGGACAAACATCGAACTGTGAAGATACGCAATTAAGGTATCAAACACTTAAGCGTTTACCGGAAGGGGTGGGCTTTCTTGCGGAAAATTGGCAACGCCCGTATCTCTCGCTGGGGATTTTGAACAGTCAGCGATCTGAGTTTCACTGCTTATGACAGGATTCATACAAAACCTCACCTTGTAGAACCCTCTTTAGAATTGAAAATTGACTGTCTCCAAACCTCCTTACAAATAGTTTTACGCGGTACATTGTACTAAACGATTAACAAATTAGACTAAAGGAAATTCCTGAGACTGACGTAGGATAGAGCGTCAATGTTTATAGTCTCATAAACCGCATTGCGACGCTTTTTCGGATCGCTTACGTGATCGTTGAGGGAATCAGGGCTGCGTTCCGGTCTCCGGTGCAGCTGCTCGGACAATAAACGATTACATTGTAAATTTTATATTCTGAGGAATTTGATTTCGTTCTTCGATATTTGAAGTTTTATTGGTCTTTGAACGGAGATGAAGAATACATTTTAGACCCGTATCAGCCGTCGAACTAAGTTCATATAGCTTAGTTCCCGTCTACTTATAATCTAACAGAACATATGGATTGGCAAATGAGCTGCATGTTTCATTCTAACAAGATACAAAATGATCATCGCATTATTCATCAGAATCTGTAACACCTAAATACTCCGAAATATTTTATTCCGAATATAGAATTTCCGGTCAGATAGGCAGTCGCTCCATGTAAAACACTGGTCCGCTGAATCCGGTAAGACTGTAAGCCGACCCCAACATAGTTGGGAAAAAGGCTAGGCAGATGATGATGGTGATGATTTTATTCCGAATTTCGATGTTCCGATTTGCATAAGTCCGAATTTAATAATACCCAAGAATTATAATGTCTATTATTAAAAATCACGAAATTTATTTTACTGAAAGTCATATATGCGATTTGTTTGTAAATTGCCGATTTTCATACGTTCGAAGAATCAAATGCTCGAAGGGTTCTCGGTCCAAAAAAGGACTTTCTGATTTTCAATACTTCGAATAAACTAAAAGTCAACATGTTGTGCTACAAAATTACTTGACAGAAACGAATAGCTGCAAAACCGACTTCACGCAGTCTTTTCTGCCCTACCCCTAGAGTTAAATTTAAGCCAGCGTAGGCGCGGAGGGGTGGGGCGGAGCTGAGGAGCAGGTGGTTTGAAAGCCCGCCGCCGCGGCTGAGGCTGGCCAGCTTTGCCGCTGAAGCTGCTGGTGAGCGTTAAAACCATCTGCGACGATAAGCTCACGTGGGGCCGCCCAAACCCCGCAGCGCCGGAGCCGTGACAGAAACAATGCTTGCTGCATGTTACATGCCTGCTTGCTTGCTGCTTGCCTGCTTGCATGCTGCTTGCCTGCTTGCATGCTGCATGCCTGCTTGCATGCTGCATGCCTGCTTGCATGTTGCATGCCTGCTTGCATGCTGCATGCCTGCTTGCATGTTGCATGCCTGCTTGCATGCTGCATGCCTGCTTGCATGCTGCATGCCTGCTTGCATGTTGCATGCCTGCTATATTATACTTCTTTCTGACGAGCAATTATGTGTTTATTTGTCTTGCTATATATATTTTAACAATCGGAATTCGTATTTTCGATGTTTCGAATTATCATTAATTCGCACTTTTTGTTATTCGATCTATTGAAACTTGGTATTTTGAGAATAGTAATTATAAACGTTAGGAATATTGAAGTCGGAGTTGTTATATAATATTATTCAGAATTTGAACCATTCGGAATTATGAAAATCGATATTTTTAAATTCGTATTTGTGACTGTCGGAATAAAGTTTTTCGTATTTATGTAGTGTACCTATCAGAATCATCTGGGCCAATCTAGTCTGGACTATCAGCCAAGTAATTTAGCTCGCATATTTTGTTCTGTAAATACTATAAAACAATATTGCTGTCCGCTTCTGTCGAACTCTTGCCCGCTAACTTCTTCTAAAGTCACGCAACGCATTTGGATAAGGTTTTTAATAATAGAAAGAGCGATTCGCTCACTATGCGTACGATTTTTGTATGTAATTTGCCCTGGGCTAAGGTAGGATTGGGTCCCTTAGTATTTGATGTGAAAATGTAGGTACATACAAATAAATTCGTCAATAAAAAAAAAAATCTTTTGTACTAACAAAGACTAGCAAAAATATAATAGACTTTTACAAATTCTATTCGTTTTAATCTCAAATCTACAAAAGATTACGTTAACGACATTGTTTGCTACAAAACGGAGGTGCTTGCACGAGTATTTATTTTTAACTCGATACTAAACGCTGTACTCATATAGGAAGCTATTACTTATTCATCAGCTCTTCGTGGATGAGCTGCATTTTAAGAAGCACGTGTATACGACTAATCGAGAATACCTCGGTTATTATAATACTTGTTGGAGTGTTAAAAGATAAAGTTGATGTTAAGACGTGCGATTTTAAAGATGAACAAGTCGTAACAAAGTTTTGTAAAATAATAATTCTGCGGTCTGATCCTACAGATTGGTACGGCGAGACAGTATGACATCGATGCTTACAATGTAAACGCTTTTTTTAATCTTTACTTTTTAGGGACTTTTATCCTTTTAAGGCATGTCGAATTTATTGATTCTACGAAAAAATCAGTGCATTTTCAATCGTCAGACACAAGTTATCATCAAATCCATATTCACACTAATATTATAATTGCGAAAGTAACTGTGTTTGTTTATCTGTTACCTTTTCACGCTTAAGGTTACACTAGTCGATAATTCTTCCATACAAACGTAGTCTAGGGATTACTCCACTTACTTCACGGGATTACACACTTGACGATTTATGTTCAAAATAAAAAATGATATCAATTTGTCTCATCATTATCTAGCCCTGTATGGACTCAAAAAAGTAAAAAACCGGCCAAGTGCGAGTCGGACTCGCGCACGAAGGGTTCCGTACAATTATCGCAAAAAACGGCAAAAAAAACACGTTTGTTGCACTTAAATATTTATTTTATTTTATTTTTAGTATTTGTTGTTATAGCGGCAACAGAAATATAATAGAAATATCGTGAAAATTTCAGCTGTCTAGCTATCACGGTTCATGAGATACAGCCTGGTGACAGACGGACAGACATACAGACAGACAGACAGACAGAAGGGTCGCGGAGTCTTAGTAATAGGGTCCCGTTTTTACCCTTTGGGTACGGATCCCTAAAAAGAAAAGTGTTTGAAAGTTATGAGCGTCGAAAGTTCCATATTTCAACGCATCTTTGGGTGGCAATTAATACCATAAGAAGAAGGAAAATTGCAAAACGACCACCATACAAGGATAGATTATTAGTTCAACAATGCAATTAATTTTATTTTGAAAATATACATTTAGCCGTTTTTTCATGATATGTAGACTCCCAAAGGCCTGTTTATAAAATTTCGCGCGCTCGTTTTCGTCCTAAATCATCATCCATTTCGCTACAAACTTGCTAAAGTGCTAATTCGTACACGTACTAGCTTCTTACTGCTCATCACATCATCTATGTCTTTCGCACGAGTTGTCGGATGAGATAGCAGGCATTTTAACCCCGCTCACAAAATTGTTCGAGCTGTCGACTAGTGTAACCTTAAACCGCTGAACTGATTTAGATATAATTTGGTATGGAGATAGTTTGAGATCCTGGGAAGGACATAAGATAGTTTTTAATCGGGCAATTATACATAAAGGGAGGGAATGGGGGGTGGAAGTTTGTAAAGTTAATGAATACACCCACAATGTTATTGCACGATAGAAAAAACATAGGCTATATGAAATACTAATGCTACGCAGATGATGTCGTGGGCAAAAGCTTGTCAATAATGTGTGTGTGTGTAATAATGTGAATAATAGCAAAATTTTATTTTAATCTCAAGTCTAAGGCCTATGTCCAGCAGTGGACGTCTTTCGGTCTACAAGAGACAACGTTAACCACCTTGTTTGCTACAAAACGTAGGTGTTTGCACGAGAATTCATTTTTAGTTCGATACTAAACGCTCTACTCATTTAAGAAGCTATTACTTATTCATCAGCTCTTCGCGAATGAGCAGCATTTTATGAAGCACATGTTTACTAAAAGAATACCTCGGTTATGATACTTATTGGGGTGTTATTGCTGTAAAGATTCAATCTTTTGGAGCTAAATATCGACCCCGAGTTGCCAGCCTGTCGGTTTTTATCGGTTACATTTCAGGGAGTGTGCGATGGAACTGCACAATTTGATACCGCACCATCGGTACATGGTGGATATCCATCGTGCGTACAGCTAAGGAGTAGAATACCCTGCCGGAGTCCTTGTTTCCTAATAGCTACAACCTTGAGGACTTTAAATCAAGAGTGAATAGGTTACTTCTAGGCAATCGTGATTCACCGTCGACCACACCATCGCTTACCATCAAGCGAGATATTGGTCAAACGCGAGCATAAAGTCATCATTATCTGCCTAGCCTTTTTCCCAACTATATTGGGATCGGCTTCCAGTCTTACCGGATTCAGCTAAGTACCAGTGTTTTACAAGGCGCGACTGCCTATCTGACCTCCACAACCCAGTAACTGGGTAACACGGTACCCCTTGGCAAGACTGGCGCCAGATCTCAAGCTTTTGACTACCCGTAACGACTGTCAAAGATCTTCAAATGACAGCCGGGACCAACGGCTTAACGTGCTTTCCGATTCACGGCGGAAACTCGGTATGTTGAAAATGGTCACCCATCCACGGACCGACCTCGTCAAGCGTTGCTTAACCTTGACGATCATCCCGTGCGGCTGTTATTATTTGGCCACGAGCCCCACTAGCATAAAGTAAAAAAATGTAAAAAACCTAGACTGGTTTGCTATAGCAACTTGCGGATTGATCCCACAGACAGGTGCGACGAGACAATGTGACACCTAAAGTAAATTCTATTTTATTCTATTTTGGAGGTGAGCAAGTTTTTGTCTAGTTTTATTATGGTCTGTGAATCACAGACAAATATGACGACAATTTTGTATAAAGGTTGTTCTTGCATATATTTAAAAAATATAAAAATACAGACCACGGATACGATGTTTTCTTTTAAGTTGTCCCACACTCTCCTGTACTGGTTGCGTTTACAAACGTTTAAACTCACATACACAAACAGACAGACAGACCCGGAACAACTATCTGTAGGCCTTTTAAATATTTGTTGTGTGTGGGAACAAACGCAGTGCAGAAGCCCTTCGCTCAACCGCTGCCCCAACCGTGTACCTTTGATATTACAATGTGAAGTCATAGATGAATTTATTTATTGAAATTGAAATAGAACGGCCGGAACCAATTACACTATTGCAACACTTTACAAACACAATAAATATATGTATATATGAATAAATAACAATAATAATTTATGTTATGAAATACAATTAACAAACAATCAAAAATTAATAGCAGAAGCAAAAAAGAAAAAAAATACAGATAAGAAATTAAACCAAAAAATGTAATTTTCAAATAATTTTGACTAAAATGCATTGTGAATGATTTCAAAAATATATAAAATAAAATTAATATTTACGAGTAAACGGCACGGAGTGGAGAAGTATTTTTAAGTTCTGTCACTCAAATGCATCATCAAATCCAGAAAAGAAAGATGGCCGTTAAGCTGTTCATTAGCTACCAACTACATAGATAATCGATTTATTCAAATCTATTATGAGCTATTCTTGTGTAGCTCGTGTTGGCTAAATACAGAAGACTATCAACATTTAAGTCTAAAGGAGAGAAACACCCGAAGTAAAGCTGAAGTGATTAGAAGCGAAGGAGGCAATGTACCAGTCCGTCTTAAGGAGGTTTTACTCAAGAAATACAAAGTCTGTGTAACAAATAAATAAACCCCGATCCCCTTCGCGATCCATTTTCGTACACAAAGTACTACGTCTAAAATTCTCAAATATTTCTAAAATACCATTGGGTCTCAAGTTCAAAGATCGAATGTTTCTTTACGGCAACCTTCAGGGACATTTCATTGGTATTCGCGCGCAAAGGTAAGATGGCTGTTCTCATTTCATATTCCTTTTACGACCACTGCAGCAATGCACTACGCTGCATCCAGAGGAACGCCGACGTCCAAATTTGTATCAAAACTTCGGAGTTAGTTAAAAATTAAACAGAAAGCGCTTTTTGCCTTAACTTCCCGGTTCCGTTAGGAATTTGTTTCCAAATCGGAGTTTTGTGTTCTGGAGTTTTGACGCATTAAAATCATTTGAAAGGGAAGCAAATTGTAATAATGGTTACACTTTTTGGTGACGTTGCGGGTCGGTTGTCTGCAGTAAAAACTTTCTTTGGTGGTTGAATGTTGTGCGATAAGTGATTTGATGCCGCAGTTAAGCTGTATTTTTATTTATTGTATATATTTTTGAGGTACGTCTAAAATCAGCCTGAGGTTTTCAGTCCATATACGTAGGCTATTATGAAGAAATTAGTAAAAAATGGTAAGAGCTAGTTGCTCTGTGAGCCGTAGACCTCCTGAGTCTGTATAGGCGGAGCCATTTTGAAAAATTGCTGCTTATCGAACCTGCTCACAAAATTTCACGAAAATCGGTTGTGAAATACGATCTGTAGAGGAGAACAGCCGGACATCCGGATATACGAAAGCGTTTTTATCCAAGCTGAAACGGAGACGCTTCGCGCTCGCTCGGTCAATGATAATAGTGCACTTTCACTGACTCTGTACGCTCAATCAAACTGAATTGTCTTTGAAACTCCTTTGTGTAAGTGTCTGAATAACCATTTAGATGCCTCATAGGGACAAAAGTAACTCATGGTTATCTAAATCCTCATCCAAAAATCGTTTCCTAAAATACCCTTAACCCTATCTTCTTCAAAATATTTCAAGAAAGGCTATTAAGCTGGCCATTTATCCTGTGTATTTGTGTCCAAGGCCTTGTTTCATCCCGGCAGCCCATAAAATCTCTATCAGTTCATGGCAATATAATGGAGAGTGGACATATTTATAGCAGCGTTTTATTTATGCTGACAATATAGTTTATTTGCGTATTATTGTATGATATTGTTTCCTGCTTTCTGTTTTCCTGGTAGATGGAAAGTTTTTGCGAATATTTGGTTTGGAAAAGATTTGTTTAATCAGTTGAAAAAAAATATCAATATAGTGTAATTGTGACCCAGATAATGACACGTGGTATATACAAGTTCACTCATACATTTATTTCTTGGAATTTGGTAAATTTCTAGAAAGAAAGTGACGTAAGTAATACACACAGATACGAGAATTACACAAAAAAAACTGGCCAAGTGCTAGTCGGGTTCGCGCACGAATGGATCCGTTCCTTTATCGTAAAAACCGGCAAAAAATAACGTTTGTTGTATGGGAGCCCCACTGAAATATTTATTTTATTCTGTTTTTAGTAATTTTTGTTATAGCGGCGACAAAAATACATCATCTGTGAAAATTTCAACTGTCTAGCAATCACGGTTCATGAGATACAGCCTGATGACAGACAGACAGATGGATTGTGGAGTCTTAGTAATAGCACAGATATAATAATACTTGCATAGTAAAAGGGTTCCATTTTTACTCTTTGGTTACCCTAAAATTGTATGGAATTGCCGAGCGCTTCTTCTTTTTCTTTTCGATTCGATGGTAATTTAACCCTTAGACAGTTTGGGCTCAGTAGGTGGCAACGTTTATAGCAGCATCAGTGGTGTTCATCAAGTCCTCTCCAAAGTGCATATGTATGGGCACTTGGAGCACTCTAATAAATGGGTCATGCCAAGTGCTATCGAAATTTCACGTAATTAATAGCTATTTTGCTACATTAACGTCTGCAAATTACGTAGTCCAAAGAAATTGACCACAGATAATTGACCACACATTCCCATTATTCTTTGGGCTAATACAAACATTAAGATCTGCCAAATTAAAATTCATTATTCTCTCATGATCGTTCGACATAATAAATTATTATATTATTTTATTTATTATATATTAACATATATACAATAGAATATTTAAAAAAAAAAAACAAAAAAAACCTATACAAGTACAAAGGGGAGAGAGAAAAGGGCTCATTGTACATCAAAAAAATCGTCCACATCGATGCCAATGGGAAACGTGCCCAGAACGCTGGCAGCCAATGCTGATTCTCTGGCCAAAGAAAAGGCCAGCCGTCTGGTCACGTGAAGAGTCAACGAGCTTAGTGCTAATTTCTCGAAAAACTCTATGCGCAATCGGACCCCGTGGACCTAATGTTTCAATCCCAAACGGCTCAAACATATAACTTCCAATAAGGTATAATATATTTGCCGCCGTGCGAAGATGAGATACACATAATTATGTATTTCATAAATGGTACCTCCATCACTCTTGATAAAAATAAATAAATTGTAGTTATAAAAACTAAAAAACACGCTTTAATGGTAAATTGAACTAAAAAGTCGCTAATCCTGAAGATCTTGTTAAGGTTAATGGGACAAACTATTTAAACGCGTACGGTAGAATCAACTTTTATTACTTGTAAATTTTATTTTTTGTTTGACGTTCAAAAGTGCCGCATATTGGCCTAGTTTAATAAATACATTTGATTTTGAATTAGACTAAATTATTGTATTGTCATCGGTTCTTGATAAGTGTGCAAAGTTTCAAATCAATCACACGTTTTGAAGGGGGTGAAAATCACGTTCAAAGATTCCGTTACATTGATACATAGATACATACCAAGCTAATAAAAGCGTGTGAAAAATAAATTGTAGTTCTAAAAACTAAAAAACACGCTTTATTGGTAAGGATAATGGGACAAACTGTTTAAATTATTCCATTGTCATCGGTCCTTGATAAGTGTGCAAAGTTTCAAATCAATCCAACGTTTTGAAGTGGGTGAAAATCACGTTCAAAGATTCCGTTACATTGATACATTGTTACATTGATACATAGATACATACATACCAAGCTAATAAAAGCGTGTTAAAATAGTAGGTACCAAAACATTTTGTCCCCAAAATTATCACACAGTACATCCATCAAACAGTTGACATACGACCAATCCGAACGGACTTCAACAACAATATTATCAAAGAACTTGGTCTTCTAACCGTATCAAACATCAACTTATTTCACTGTCTCCATAAAAGACAACTTTTATTCTCTAGCAAAGATGGCGGAACGACAAGCGAAAATACGCCAGTTTGCGAATTAAACAGAGGGATACACAGACGAAGGGGGGATAGATACTAGGATACCAGTGACGCATGGCGATCAGATAACGAGGCTTTATGACTTTATTATGAAGTTAACATTTGGCCCCAGATTGAATGTATGTTTACGACGTTTTTGTCTCGCTTTTTTTGGAGTTCCGTAGGGGATGGTTCTGATTAGCATTTCAAATACGAGATCAGGGACCTTTTGTGTAGTTGTTAAATTAAAGCAATGTTACTTTAAAAAACAATCCAACTTAAATAACACACGGGCAAAACTGTGAAATAATAATGTTGTTAATTAAGCCTCAATTGATCATTGACTTACACACAAAGTTAACTTGAGATTACAACAACGATTACCCTTGCCGAACTGCGTCGGTTTTACCCAAACCGTGATACGCTTATAAATCAGTTTTCCTTATTACGGCTGACCACTCTTCGATTACTTGCTAGGTATTAATATACAAAAGTGAACGTTGGCAATCAATCGTTCGTGTCAATATTGAAAAAGTATTTTTTTCTATCTAGTTCTTTAGCCATTTTTACGTAACTAAAGTATAGCAGACGCACGAGGTAGATCTTAGAAGTTAAGCAATACTTGTTGAAATTTTATTTTTATTTTATTTTATTTGGGAATCATCTCTGGATGGGTGACCATCATTGGCGTCAAGACTCCTTCATAGCCCTGATAACACGTTAAGCCGTTGATCCCAGCTGTTTGTAGATCTTCTGCAGACGTAACGGGTAATCAGAAGCCTGAAATCTCACCAATCTAGCCAAGGGATATCGCGTTACAGTAACTGATTTGTGGAGGTCGCTCTTTGTTAGAATACTGGTTCCAGCTGAAGCTGGTTATACTGGAAGCTTACTGGAAAGATTGACGGAACCCACAGTTTAAAGGCCAAACTACCCACTTGACGGGACCCCAAGAACACTATAGCAGTACATTATGGTCATTCATTTTGGCTCGGACCTCATTCCCATGTAATACAAAAAAAGATGAACACACGCTGAAATTGTATACAGGCTGCTACATAAATGGAAATGAGTTTCTGTTTTTTGACAAAAATATTCGTCTGGTACCCTTGAATGTAGCGATTTTGAGAGCTTATCTCGAGTGAATGTAGGATTATAATGTAGCCTTTTATTCTGGGAATAATCTTACTGTAAAACTGTCCTATGTACTCAATCTCTCTTAATTATAATTCTAATTTCTACTAATTTAACTTTTTGCTAAGGCTTCTGTCCTTTCGCTTTTATTCTAAGGATCCATTAGGGATTCCTTTAAGCTCACTCAATTGTTGAGCATTATCTAAATGATAAATGATTTATTTTCTGTAAGTTGGTTTGTACAATAATAGTTTATGATACTGTTGCATAATAAGGGGTATTAAAACATGAGTGTGTGTTTAAAAACCGAGCCGTAGGCGAGGTTTTTAATAGTATTTACACACTACACTACTACACTACTTTATCTACACTCAAACATTTTTTAATATTTTTTTTGCATTTTCCATTCCATAAAGTCGTGATAAATGCATCATATAATAATCTCGACTTTGCTGGTAAGAGATTAAGAGTAATTTCCTTCGCCGCATATAAAATGTTTGGCAGAGTCAAATTTTCTTCACATTCACTAATATCAGACATTTTAAGCAAGAATTTAAAAAAAACTCATGAAATTCAGTACAGCGAAACCTGCAAAACGTATGAATGGCGCCAAAACCCAGCACGTCACCGCATTATCTGCGCATGCGCTAAGATTTAGCACACGCACTGCGATATTTATTCGCGCGAATTTTTCCGCCCATTCTGCGACCTATGGAATTGTATGAAGCTGCTCGCATGGCGGTAAAAAAATCGTGCGGCAATAATACCGCATGAAAGCCGTGTTTTGCAACAGAATCCACCGCACTGCGGCGCGAATTTAATTCGCGCGAATATTTTGAGCTCTATGAACAGGTAGAAAGAGACAAAATTCGCGCAAATAAAAATCGCAGTGCTTGCTAAGCCTAAAGCGGGCATTGTCACAGACAATTTAAAATTGGAATCAAATCTTTTTAAGATTTGGTACTAAAATGGCATTACCAAAAATTATTGATGGAAACACTTTTACATGTCTATCATATTTTTTAAAACTGGATGAGGTCGGCGTTTCCTATCTGAATACTCTGAGAAGAAAGGCCGAAACAAACTCAGAGGTCACAGTCTACAATGTAGACTCTTATATAAAAAGTTGAAATATATTATTAAATAGATGCTACATAATATCTAAAATCTTTGTAAATTGATCTCACGACGTAACAGACGATATAGGGAGGGCAGTGGTGGCCCAGTGGTAATGGCCAGCACTAATGGTTCGAACCCAGGCAGGCACTTTACTTTGTGTAAATTATTTCATCACCACTGCTCTCAAAACGGTGAAGGAAAACATCCTGAGGGAACCGGCGTGTCCTAGAACCGAAAATTCGAAGACATGTGCAATCCACCAATCCGCACTGGGCCCACGAGGTGGATTACGGCCAATTCCTTCTCACAGAGAGGAGGCCTGTGTCCCAGCAGAGGGAACATTAAAAGGCTGATGATGATGATGTTGAGCAGACTGCATTTTCAATTTATTTACTGCCCATAAATAAATTGCAAATAAGAAATATAATAACTAATGTAAATATAATAATTATAATATTTTTTTGTACATGTAACAGTTTTACAAAGTATTTTTTATTTTGCACGCATTTAACAAAAAATATTAGGTGTCAAATCTAGTGTTGATGCTTTTAGACCAGGGTAGATAATTTTTGAAACCAAAAAAATTACAGTAGGATGAAACCCATTAGAAAAGGAGGGGAATATGATCAAAATGAAAGGAAAAATAAATTACGGTCGATCCGAGTTCGGGAAGTGGGAGGGGGTGAGTTTTTAAGGGTAAAAAATGGTTTATCTTGATTTCCGGCAAAACTACAAGTCCTATGGAAAAAAGTTAAAAATCAAAGTTGTAGGCAATAAAAAGATCTACAACTTTTGTATTTGCAGATTTTTCACATAACCTCAAAATTTAGGTGAAAAGTTCAAAAAACCAAGTTTTTTATTTATATCTTTTTAAAAAAAAAATTTTTTCTACGAAATTTGGTGAAAACTTACCTTATTATGTCCCAAATACACTGTAATTTATTTGATTAAAAATATTTATTTTTTCGCTTCATTTTAATTTAATATCAAAAAAGCACCCTAATTTTCAATCGAAAATTCTGACGTCAAAATATCAGCTTTTTTCAAAAAGTTTGGGGGCTTTTTGTTCGATAGCTATCGATAGCTTTTGTTAGAGAGCTGATATTTTGACGTCAGAATTTTCGATTGAAAATTAGGGTGCTTTTTTGATATTAAATTAAAAAGAAGCGAAAAAATAAATATTTTTAATCAAATAAATTACAGTGTATTTGGGACATAATAAGGTAAGTTTTCACCAAATTTCGTAGAAAAAAAATTTTTTTTGAAAAAGATATAAATAAAAAACCAAAAACTTGGTTTTTTGAATTTTTCACCTAAATTTTGAGGTTATGTGAAAAATCTGCAAATACAAAAGTTGTAGATCTTTTTATTGCCTACAACTTTGCCATTTAACTTTTTTCCATAGGACTTGTAGTTTTGCCGGAAATCAAGATAAACCATTTTTTACCCTTAAAAACTCACCCCCTCCCACTTCCCGAACTCGGATCGACCGTAATTTATTTTTCCTCTCATTTTGATCATATTCCCCTGCTTTTCTAATGGGTTTCATCCTACTGTATTTTTTTTTCACTTTTTACCATTTTTGTAGGCTTTGACCCTGGTCTATTTATAAAATAATGAAATTGTGGTTTCACAAATTAGTCACAATCAGAGACATGGGCTATTTATGCAATGCATCAGAAAACTTGTTTTTAGTTTGCTTAAAATCTTTTCAAATTCCAATAATAATTATATTAATTATTAATTGGAATGTTACAATTAAAGTAAAACATTCCAAACAACAAACAGTCACTTGCTTTTAATCATCGCAAACATTTAATTAAAACCATAATTGATAAATACACAACAGTGCGCCTCCATTCCGCTCATAAATATAATCCCGAAATAAAAAAATCTCTCCAAGAGACAGAAAAGAAATAAATGAATCTTTTCGAAGGTGTATGATTGTTTTTATTACAAGATAAATCTTTTTTCCTTTTACATTGTGTTTTATTTCTCACCTACCTACTTTTCATACTATTTATTAGGTTATGTCATGTTTGTATAGAAACCTCGCGGTTTGTACCTTCTACACTCGTTAAATTTGTTAGTCTTTGATACCAACATGCAGTGATTGGTGGCCAGAATAATGTTTGTTTAGGGTTCCATACCCAAAGGGTAAAAACGGGACCCTATTACTGAGACTTCACGATCCATCTGTCTGTTTGTCCGTCTGTCACCAGGCTGTATCTCATGAACCGTGATAGCTAGACAGTTGAAATTTTCACAGATGATGTATTTCTATTGTCGCTATAACAACAAATAACTAAAAACAGAATAAAATTAATATTTAAGGGGGGCTCCCATACAACAAACGTGATTTTTTTGCCGTTTTTTGCTCGATATTAATAACGGCAACAGGTAGACGCTTGAAATATTCACAGAATATTTAGTTGTATATTCACTTTAAAAAATAATAATTATTAAATTAAAATAAAACAAATTAAGGGGGGCTTCCATACAACAAACGTGATTATTTTGCCGTTTTTTGCGATAATGGTGCGGAACCCTTCGTGCGCGAGTCCGACTCGCACTTGGCCAGTTTTTTACTTTCACGCGCTAGTGACAAACACTAGCTGTCTCTTTTTTTCTTATTGGTTTTATCAAGCCATCCCTTTTGCATCATTTTAACTTGTAGTGGAATGTCAGATGAATGAAAAGTGTGTATGTTTGCTGCCGCCGCTCCGCGGAACATTTTATCAGTTGTTTTGTGAGTGTGTAACGTATCTGTTTACTAGAATATCATTGGCCGATACCCACTTGTTGTATTGCTATAATTTAATTTTTACAAGTTCATTTTATTTTAACTCTTAAAAGTTTAATTTTAAGATTGTAAAGTTTACTTTTGTTTAGTGTTTAAGTATGTACATATATAATATTTTTAATGTCTAAAATAAATGTAATACCTTAATAAAATCTACTCTTAAAATATATAGATATTAGTGCGCGAGCGCATTTGTGTGTGTATGTGAGTCTGCTTGTGTGTTTGTGCATATGTGCTGTGTGTGCGTGTATGGGTATGTGTGTGAGTGTGTTTATGTATGTGCGTGAGCGTGCGGCTATGTAAGCGTGCGTAAGTAAGGGGATTGGATTAGTATAGGTCTATGTTTTCGGTGAGTGGTACAATGTGGTATAATTTAATTAAATTATGACTAATAATTGGATTAAAATATTCAGCGTTTTTGTCTCATATTAACTGGCAGTTTATATCTTCATAAATATCTTGTTCCCTTTATGATATTTGGCATTAAATAAAACTGTGTATAACCGAGAATTGCACATACATATTCATCAACTCACACCTTTTAGTCATACACGATTAGACGCACGCTAGTAATGAGTACTGTGCATTGGCCTTTCTGAAGATCATCACCAGTCAAATCCGTGTAGGTATGTCTTTCTAGGGTGACCCTTCCCTATGCTATACTAGGCGTTTTCACTCACAATGTAAAGAAATCAGAGTATAAGCATCAATTCAATCTTACAGAAAAGTGAAAATAACAATAAATTGTACTCGCAGCGTCTAAAGTACGATTCAATGGTCAACGTTCAAGTTCCATTCGAAATCGCTGGCAAAGCTCTGTTGAATAGAGAGGCAGTAAAGGTGATATAATAACATAGCCAGGTAAGAGTCAAGTGGTTTCCTATAAATCATCATAAATCGAGACCCAAAAGCCAACGTGTCAATCTGTCATTTTTGAGGGCCGTTACCTACCAGGAGGAGGGGTTACCTACACATAATTCGCTAGAGGTGGTCGTTCTTAGAAATATTATGTGGTATGCCATAATTTAACTACTTCATTTGATATAATAACATAGCAGAAATAGCCTAAGATCTGACTCAAAAAATCTGCAGGTATTTTTAATAGATTGCTACAGGGTTGCCAAAAAATGTCTAGCTACAGTTACCTAAATTAAATAAATTGAAATTTATGTTTGATAGTTAACCCCAAATATTTTTTTTTTCAAGTGTCACTTGAAACAAAGTGGTGTAGACAATAGAAAAAAAAATGTTGCCAGCTCTCAGTTAGCCGCAACCGTTGCGAGTTATCCTGCTAAACCTGGTAACCCATTTATGGCGGCTATCTGAGAGCTAGATGTTGTTGCATTCGTACCCACGATACAGAAAAAAATTCAAGTGTAGGGAAAACTTAAAAAAAAAACAATACAAAAAAAAACGAAATACTAGTTACGGCTAGATGTGGCCAGGCAACCCTGCAGTAATCCATTATACAATCAAGAATCATTCATAAAATCAAGTTTCATCAAAAAAATTAAATCTGTAGTATTTTGCAGTGGGATCTCATGCTAAAAGGGTCTAGTGGCTTCCTATGAACCGAAACCCTAACCAACGTGTTAATCTGTCCTTTTCACGGGCCGTTACCAGGAAGACATAACGGTGGTCATTCTCGGAAATATGATGTGGTATGTCACTGTTTAACCACTTCATACAGTATTTCCAACTCAACGATGTCCTCATTCGTAAGATCCCAAGCGGCCTGACTGATTTTAGGGACAGAGACTGGCTGACCTTAATATTATTTACACGTGGATGAAATATGAAGATTGACAGTAGTATGTGCGAAAGTTTCCATTTATAACATCCCTCTTGGTGTTATTATATGCTATAGACATGGACTACCCTGGGTATGATCCCTAGTTTGCGCAAAGTGTTGAAAAACAATATACATATCACGGGTATTTAACGCGATGATTTCGATTATTTATTTACCTATTTCACCCGACATTTCGGCCGTGTTGCAACGACCGTATTAGGCTGGTGTATCGGTGTAATGGCCGTTGGGGCAGAAAATTCTTACTCTACCCTCACATTTCTACACACAACACTGACCGTGTCCTGTAAGTTCGCCGACTGCACAAAACGAGGTAATGTTTTTTGAATCACTGGATTTCACGCCGCGGATAATTTGTAACAAAAGCAAAGTGTTGTTTAGTATTTACATTAGAAATGGTTCCATAGCAGTTGGTGATGTGACACCTCCGTGCCTTGGAAATCACCTAAAGACGTTGCTCTAGCGTCTGATCTCCGGTCGTGTAGTATTGTGATTCCATTGGACGAGAGTAGCCGTTGCTCACTCACTTGTACACTATAATACCTCCTGCGTACTTGGCTAGCCTCAGTTATAGGGGTTTATTAAGCTGTATGTAGGTATCCGTTTGAGTCATCAGTAACCTTCATAAATCGTGAAGAACACCCTATATATATCATTACCCTTGATAGACGAGCAAAGTGATAGCAGTGTGCAGTATAAATAAATAAAACACCAAGTTCTTTCCAAACAAACAGCGTTTCCTTCCTTTCTGCTCTTACAATAAAAGCCTACAGTAACTCAGTAACCAGTTCGAGCCAAATACTTGTCGACTCAGCTAACTTCCGAGTTGTAAACAACTTGTTTAGGCTTTGTAAGTTAAACAGCGTCTTCTTTTGTAAAATCAACAGTAGCAGTAGTAGACACTAGGGATGTAGTGGAACTCATTTTAACGGAGGTGCAGAGCTTGACCTCCGTGGAAGCGTAGGTGGAAATTTAACATTAACAGCATTCCCACCAGAAGAAACTACCTCGGAGCATACACGTACATACACTCACCAAAAAGCAACTTTAATTCCACTATTCCACTTTTATTCACTGTGTTGTGAGGTCCAGTCTCTTCCTAAGTAGGTAAGGCAAACATGTTCGCATATACTATATAACTAATTACGTATAGATAAACTGGCCTGAAGCCATGGTACGGAGCGAGAGGGCATGGGAAGCTGTCACCTCCTTCAGCGAAGCAGTAATGCTCGCGAAGGAGGAGGCGGAACGCGTGAGGGAGACACAACGGAGACGCCCTCACGTCCCTAGCCCCCGCAGGAGACGCCCCGGGCGTCGGGAGTCGCAAGCCGATTCTCGGCGACCGTAGGCTTGCGTACGGCGAGTAATGGGTAGCTCGCCGTCCGATAAGGACCCGGCCCAAGTCGACGGCGCGTAGTGTTCCACGCGCGCCTCAAAGAGATGTCAGCAAATGTTGGTCCGCTAGGGCCGATGCCTGTCTAGGTCGCGGATAAATTTGAAAGAGAGTTACCGCGGCCCTGGCACAAGCAACTGAAGGAACACGGATGGGTTTTAGTCAGTAAAAGTCTGACACGCCCTTCCGCTTCACCCAGAGCGGGCGAAGTCATTGGATGATTTCCCACCCAAAAAAAAAAAGTGTGGAATCCAGGGCATTTTTTAAACACCTAGCACTAAATGGTTTAATAACGGGTAAAACAGAAAGGAATAAAGATTTTTATTCCTTTCTGTTTTACCCGTTATTAGGGTTCTGGACCTCTGAAAGGCGTACCAGGGACCGAAACCACCTCGCAGAGGCCTTGTTAGACATGTAGGATGAAATGTGACACCAACCAGTGATTATCCCTGTATGCACTAGTCGCTACGCAAGAATACAATCCCAAATCAAATTACCAAGGATAATCTCCGGCTGCTGCAGGACTATTGCAGAATATGGAGACGAAACACATTGGGCTATGGGCTTGGGAGGTTTCGTGGACCGATTACGTAAAACTATAGAAGGACTATTGAACCCTGCCTGATCACTATTGATCTACACGGCTGTAAAATGGCAGGCGATGACTTATACACTCAGTTAATGGGCCATCCCATAAACAGTCGCTAGCACTTTAGTGACGTAGCGCCACGCCTATCAGGACAATCCCGCAAGTAAGGTCAAGATCCCTACCAGCATCTTCATGGGTTAACTTCCTTCCTTCGAGCACGTTTGCTCTTGCGAATCTCCATTCAAGCCAGCCAATTAAGGCAAGAGAGAGTTGGGAACTCTGTTCCCCGTCAATCAGGTCCGTGGGGTCGCCACTGCCCACTAGCTCGCCACAAAGCTGCCCTGCGGATTTATTATGTATTTTATATTAATTATTTATTATCATCATTAAGCACTTGTGTGGGGAGGCCATTGCCCATATGGGCAAAGACTGAATAACAAAAAAGAATAACACTTTTTCGGCAAATCAAAATCTTTTTTTATTTTATTTTAGATAGGCCTACATGGGCACTTATAAAACGTCGACAAAAGGTGCACGGTTCGGGTTAGTCGTTTCCTATGGAGAAGAACCGGCAAGAAACTCCATGGTTACTCTTTTAAAAAAAAATTGTGATTACAATATTTCCATGTTACAGCATTAGTACTTGGATATGGGGGGACAACGTAGGCCCGACAATAAGTCGTACGAAATAAAAAGTTAACAAATGTTAACAATCATCTAAAAATCTAGAAAGCTTACAATGTTCACACATTCACAATCGGTAAAAGAATCTAAAAAAGGTAAAAAAAAAAAAATACAACACTAAATTTAAAATGTGGCACAAATACTGTTATCAGTGCTGTAACTATTCTTAGCAAAGGGCTATAATGATGATTGAAAAATATTGTAAAAAGTCTAATTAAAAGAGGAAAAAAAATGAGATTGAGAATAGTTAGAGATATCCATATGTTTGTGCCGTTTATGAGTTACCAGGGAAGCCGCATGCGCAGAGGGTGCCAAAGCCAACATTTTATCTTCAACGTAGTCCTTGATTTTATAATATGCTTTTTTAATAAGGACACGTTTGATTTAGTTTTTGAACTTTCCATCGATCAGTTCTATAACTGACTTAGGCAACTTGTTATAAAAGCGTATACTGTTTATAAGAAAAGACTTGCTAGTTTTCGTTAATCTGAATTTGGGTATTACAATTTCGTGCTTACTGCGTGTATTTAAATTATGGATGTCACTTCTAGTTTTGAAAAGCCCTCGATTTTTGCGGACATACAAAATACATTCCAAAATATAAAGTGAAGGTAGAGTCAGTATATCGATCTCTTTAAATTTTTCTCTGAGGGACTCGCGAGGACCCATTTCATAGATCGCGCATATTGCCCTCTTTTGTAAGATAAAAATTGAGTCAACGTCTGCTGCTGACCCCCACAGCAGAATG
Organism: Orthosia incerta; assembly: GCA_948252205.1. Taxonomy (NCBI): domain Eukaryota; kingdom Metazoa; phylum Arthropoda; class Insecta; order Lepidoptera; family Noctuidae; genus Orthosia; species Orthosia incerta. Next base: position 3,742,219 of record OX411743.1, read on the forward strand.
CCATAAGACATAATACTGTGGAAATAAGCATAGCATACTAGTCTAGCCGTGGCTACATCGGTTAACTGCCTTATCTTCCTCACTGCATAGGCAGCCGAACTTAATCTGCCCGAAAGAGTTCTAATGTGCGCGCCCACTGCAATTTTGAATCAATAGTAACCCCCAAGAATACAGTTTCCGTTATTATTTCAAGATTTTTGCCGTCAAGATTTAGATATAGGTCACGTTGAGGTACATTTGGTAAAGAGAACATTAGACATTTTGTTTTTTTCGCATTCAGTAAAAGATTGTTAGCTGCGAACCATTCCGAGAGAACAATCAGACTTTCGTTGACATGTAAGACATCCGTATCTTTCCTATCTATTTTAAAAATTAGCGAAATATCATCAGCAAATAGAATTATATCCGATAATTTGGCCATCATAAAAGGGAGATCATTTATGTAAACAAGAAAAAGGAAAGGGCCGAGAATTGAACCTTGGGGCACGCCCATTTTGACTAGAGACCCGGAGGACGTCGCCCCATTAACATTTACTTTTTGCTGTCTGTTTGATAAATAGGAAAGCACAAGATCAGCAGCTTGTCCTCGAATGCCGTAGTGTTCTAATTTACAGATCAGTGTGTTGTGGTCGACGCAGTCGAACGCTTTTGATAGATCACAGAAAATGCCAATGGCATCCTGGGACTTCTCCCAAGATTCCAAGATGTGGCTGATGAGTTTTATTCCCGCGTCCGTTGTCGACCTACCTTTCGTGAAACCAAACTGCTGACTATGCAGGATCCCATTTGAATTGAAATGAGACAACATCTGGTCCAGCATGATTTTTTCATAGATTTTACTCAATGATTGACACATGATTTTAGCACGGATATAGGTCTATAATTAGAGGGATCGCTCTTACAGCCTGATTTGAAAATTGGTACTACTTCACTGTCTAGATGATTTCTTGGAGGTTCATAAAATAAAACGGCTTCACTAAGCATTTGATCTCTTAGTACTAATCCTGGTGGTGTATTCCACCATATACACAGTTAAGCCCTGTGAGGTTTTTGTTGTGTAGCTAAAACCAAATGTAAAATAGGTTAAGTATTTTGGAAATAAAATAAATGAATGAATGAATGAATGTATGTACACAGAGAAGCAGAAACAAAACCTCTAGTTACGTAAGCCTTCACTACATCAAAATGGTCACCAGAAAGGGTATTTGCTTATGAAGGGCTAATTTTCACCAAGTGACAGGCAGAAATTGTATGAGAATTAACATGACAGTCAAGGCGATGACAACATGACGGTAGACAGGAAGGGAAAAAGTGAACGTGTTGCACCGTTCCCAAGTAACGGATTTGAAGGATAAGAGCAGGAATATTAAGAGGTCTCCATTACAACTCCGCTAAAAGACTTGCTGTGGTAGTTGCGGAGGAGAATTTCTTGCGGCAATGCCGCTTATTTGCGGAGACGGACTCGGGTTTGCGCTACAACTCTAGAAAACAAGTAGGTACAAGCAAGTAATTTAAATGACTGTTCAAGTTTGTCCGACTGGACAAAGCTCCTTGAGTAACAGTTTGACTGGAGAAGTTGTGTTGTGGAACCACACTTAATTCTGCCGGTAATAGTATGCTTTCTATGTTCCACTTTGGAAGGGTATCTGTGCAGTTACATTAACGGACACATAATTAAGATGTAGGTGATGAAAATCAAAAAGATCATTCATCATTCATTCATCATCATCATCTCCTATTAAAAGATCAACAATAATCCCTATCGCTTCCACTCTAAGCAGTGTCCCAAAGAAACAATATCAAGTATAGGGTAACAAGATCGATAAGATTATCTCAAATTCTATTTCCCACTGTTTCAAAAGAACACAACACGCCCAAAACTATTTTGAGAAGCGAAAAAAGGTGTCTCGTAAATCCTCGACGAAAACCTTGAGGAAATTGTTTTTGCCGCGAAAACATAATAGAAAGTGTTGGAGCTCAGTCCAACCAATATAACGAGACTTTGGTTTCTGAAAACTTGATATTGATAGCTATTTTGTTTCAGCCATTTAACGTATTTTTTCTCTCTCATCTGGGACAAAATTCGTAATCAATCACTACATGTTATAAAACAAAGTCCCCAGCCATGATTGTCTGTCTGTCTGTTCGCGATTAACTCAAAAACGACTGAATGGTTTTCACCAATAGTCGAAGTGATTCGTGAGGAACTTTTAAGAGGAAACGGGGGCAGAGAGCGCCGATTGAATTTCCTAATTAAAAAGTCATAATTCGAAGTTTGGACCAATTTAAAAGATATTCCATAATCTGAAAATTAAAGATATATCCTATGTCCCTATGTTTTCCTTTTTGATAATACATTATCTTTAGAAGCACTAGAACCCTCAAAAAATGCTCAAAATTGCGCTGTCAACAGAGGCCTAGTATACAAATTTGACAATTATAAATGAAATAAGAAAACATAGGGACATAGTATATATCTTACTTTACTAGTTATAAATATATATAAATTAAAAAAATATATAACTTTTTAAATCTACAGAAAAGTCCGCAATGGCACATATCTATCTGTTAAGGATAGTTTAGTATACCCATTCTAACTTAAAAAAAAAATAGTCACGTACAATGCGGTAATTGGGAAGCTATTTAGACGGATACAGTAATAATCTTTATCAACTTAAATAGGTTAGTTACCTTAAGCATTTCATGCACATTGTGATAGTCCTTAACATCATATAATTTAAATGAATATCTTAGGAGTTATTGCAAAATAAAAACCGGCCAAGCGCGACTCGGACTCTCGCACGAAGGGTTCCTTACCAGTATCGCAAAAAACGGTAAAAAAATCACGTTTGTTGTATGGGATCCCCACTTAAATATTTACATGATTCTGTTTTTATATGATAATATTTATTTAATTATGTATTTGTTGTTATAGCGGCAAAAGAAATACATCATCTGTGAAAATTACAACTGTCTAGCTATCACGGTTCATAGCACAGCGTTTTTTTTGTTCTGTGGTTCATAGATACAGCCTGGTGACAGACAGACGGACCGCAGAGTCTTAGTAATAGGGTCTCATTTTTACTCTTTGGGTACGGAACCCTAAAAAACAAAGCGCGCGAAAATAAATCCCTGTCACCCACTGTTGCTATATAAGCCGAGCAATTTAACGCGCGGTTATCCCTATAATAAACAGACTTTTGAAATTAATGTTTATAATTTTACAGTTTTTGCAATGATTGCAATTAGGTGATGCTTCATGGATTTACCAAGCGAGTTTGTGCACGTCCACATGTCGCGTCGTCGGTATAAAATACTAGGAACTGGTTTAAACTTCAATCCCGTGACTTTTCTAAGTTATACTTTTATTCTAAGTTTACTGGGGCACAAGTTAAGAAACCTATAAATCGCGTGAATAACATTGAGTTGGAAGGAACCTTTCCAATAGCCGACATTTATCACGAGAAAACGGAAATAAAATAAAAAGTAGCTTAGTTATAGGTATTACAGCTTCGAATCAGGTAGTAATTTAAACAAATAAAGAAAAAAAAACCTAGGTAGGTAATTGCTCACACAACAAAGTGGGGATTGGCACGAGAAAAGACAGGTTATGCTTAGCTTTGGGCGAAGTCGGGCTGTGGATGAAGATGATGAAGCAATTTCGGCAAAAAAATACTCAGAAACGATAGGATTTTTCAGCAAGTCTACCAAAACGAGCCAAGCCAATTCTCGAATCTCGATCATTCCTTAAAATCAAATCATACATTACTACCCGTCCGTCGAAACCGGCAAATTATCATACAGAGCGTCAGTAAAATCGGAACGCGATCCGGCATCGTCACGTCTCCGAGCCGGATCGAAGCCGTAACGGGTTTTATTTTCCGGAAAATTGGCAAGTCATAATAATACGCTGACTCATAAATAAGGATCGACATTGGCCCTCTCAAGGATTTCTTTTTACGCTACATTTCACTGTTGCTCTGGTGCTGGTGTGAGCTTGGTGGCGGCTAGAGCGATTTACAAGAAACAAGAATCATACGAGTATGTCAGTGGGGAAAACGAAAACAGTTCTTTTTAACCGACTTTCGAAAAAGGAGGAGGTTCTATGTTCGACTTCTTGTATGTTTTTTTATGTATGTTCACCGATATCTCCGTCAATTATGGACCGATTTTGATTTTTTTTTTTTGAAAGGGTTCTTTCCGAAATTGGTCCCATTTTAATTTGGTGAAGATCTGATGAAGAACTTCGAAGATATACAACAGAACTCTTCAATAAATAACGGCAAATCTCTCGGGACTGCTGCAATCGCATGTCTGTTTATTGTTTATACCATTTCATAACATAACATCACGCCAGTATGCTCTTAAGGGGTAAGCAGATCTCTCATTTGATCGGTTTTGTTCAAGTTTCATGAGATTCGGGTAATCTATTCTGGCGTTATAGGAAACTTACTAAACAATTTGTCTATTAGGTAGGTACAACAAAAAAGTGAAAAATAAAAAAACTTTTTACAAATAAAAACTGTGACGTCATGTAAGACTTATGCCTTATACGCCTTTCTCTTTCTCTCATTGTATCTTTCTATGAGTTGTCATAAACGCACACTGCGTGCTCACTCTTTCTAGTGTGAAGCGAGGAATTTGATTCCTGACGAGGGACCCCTAACCACACAATATACTTTTTTAGTGGGTTAATGAGGTTGAGTCCAAAGCAAAACATTTACTGCAATATTATCATTAAGAGGCCCTTACTAATGTCAAAATTTAAAGGAAAAAAAACAGAAACTAGTCGTCCATTTGCAGAACACTGTCCATCAAAACTTAGTAACGTACCACACTTTTAAAATTGCAATTTCACATAAACTAAGTATAGAAGTCAGAATTTTGAAATATTAAATGTTTTATGGAAAATTTCATCAACTTCCATTGAAATTATAGTTTATACATTTGTAACGTATATAAAAAAAAACCGGCCAAGTGCAAGTCGGACTCGCGCACCGAGGTTGCCGTGCAAATAGCTATATTCGCCATAATAATTAATGGGAATATTACTAAAGTTCATAAACAATGAAAGGGAATACACCGAAAATTTACTTTGTCGTTGGAAAACTGTTGTCCCCATACATCAACATAAGTCCCGGTCAGTGGTAACTGCAATGTAAATAAGTTAATAATCTTTTTTATTTAGGTACTAATTTACAGATTTCGGTTTTTTTCCTTTATTTGTGCTATAAATAAAGGAAAATTGCTCTTTGTTTCTTGCCAAATTTCATGATTCTGGGTCAACGAGAAGTACTCTATAGTTTGATTTGATTTGATTTCCTCGTCAAATTTGCGATATAAACAGCGATATCTTTTGTTTCCTTTGATTTAGAAGTTTGTTTTTTTTTCACAGCTCCAAGGGATTGCAGCCCTGAGTATAAGATATTAATTTCAACTTGATAACTCTAGTCGTTCTAGAGAAAAAGGTATTGACACACAGACAGACAGACATACAAACAAATAGACAACGAAATTATCCTAATAAGATAAACACCAAAAAATAACCATTTTAACTTACTGGCAAAATCTCAAATAACATTAAATGTATTGTCTTACTTCTTGACACACAGAAACACAGACAGACAGAGAGAAAGACAGACATACATACAAATATAAAGCAAAATGATCCTATAAGAGTTCCTTTTTTCCTTTTGAAGAACGGAACCCTAAAAAGATAGACACCAAAAAATAACCATTTTAACTTACGGGCAAAAACTCAAATAATATGTATTACTCCTCGGGCTCTGATTACAGCTTCGTGACGGAATGTTTCGGAAGCGATGTTAGGGAATATCTTTTTTAAATCTTTTTCAAAATTCTCACTTTTGAAGTTTAGGCGAAAAGCAATTTTAAAAGTCTGGTGGGTTCTATGTTTATTATATTGCTAAGAAGGAGAAAGGACAAGAAATGCCGTACTTATTCTTAAAAAAAAATGTTATTGGAAGTGGTTATGAAAAGTGCTACAGCCGGTCTATTCTGTTAACATCTCAGCGTGAAAACTAGTGAAGAAGTGAACTTAAATAGTAAATAGGTTACTTCTGGTGAAACGTGATTCACTGTCGACCACATCATCGCCAGCAGGCGAGATACTATCTCACGCGACGCCTATCAATAATAATATGCTTAAATTAAATCAGTCCACCTTAATTGAATGTATTGACAACTCACTTCATGTTCACTTCATCTAAGTTAAGAATGTTTACAGAATTAAGGGTCGATTTAGTTGAGTGTTTGAGGTTAAAAACTATGTAGTTGAGTATTTATCAAATTAAACTTTACCCTGAAAACCTATCAAAATTTGGTTCTAAAGTTGAGTTTAACACGTTATAAAGGCCGTACCCTGACCAAAAAATCAGCATGAGATATGAGCATTCCTATTGGCCTAGCGGCCACTGGTGGCGCATGAATTACAGTAGTGAATACGCCTAGATTTTAGAATAAAATCTTTATAAAATCGAACATTGGTCACGGTTTGGGTTACGAGGAGATGCATGCTATCAATAATTATTTCTCATTTTTTATGGTTTTATTGGAAGGAGATTAGTGAAACATATACAACTTTAAAAAAAAATATACTACCATTTTAGAATCAATATTATGTAGAAATTTAATGTATTTTTATTCATTGATATTTTTTTAAATAAAGAGTAGATAGCTCTTAAAAACTGCACAAAAACGACTAGCGCGGCGTTTTGCTCGGGGACGCGCCAAAGTTCCTGATAATAAATACTGACTGACTAACTTTATCTACCAATATTATCCAACGCCCAACAGGGAGTTGATCCGATAGTTGCAGTACCTACTTACCTTCAAAATTCAAGGAAATGCCTTTATAAAATTCTCCTCAATTAAATTATAAGAACAACAATGAAAGTTTCTTGAAATTGGCAATTTGTTAATACAGCGAGCTAGCCTGGATAAATTGCTTTTCTAAGAACAGATTTATAGTTTATGCATGAAACAAATTATGTAAGTACTAAAATATAAAACTTTTTCAGTTTTCAGTAACTCATTTCAGACACCACTATGATTTTACTAAAATAATATATTAAAATAATATTCTAATTTAATTTGGCAAGTTTTCATATTACGAGTATTCATGGCAATGATTTTTTTCTATCGTCTGGCCGCGTTTAACGTAGCGGTAGGCGTCTGATTTTATTTTGAAATTGACATAAGTTTGTCAGTTAAATTATTTTGTATTCACAACACTAATACATTATTAAAATACTATGGATAATAAATGATTGTTCAATTACAAAATGTTCTTCCATTTTCCATTTTTCAGTTTTTTTAATTTCGTACGACTTATTGTCGGGCCTACGTTGTCCCCCCATATCCAAGTACTAATGCTGTAACATGGAAATATTGTAAAGACAAAATTTTTAAAAGAGTAACCATGGAGTTTCTTGCCGGTTCTTCTCCATAGGAAACGACTAACCCGAACCGTGCACCTTTTGTCGACGTTTTATAAGTGCCCATGTAGGCCTATGTAAAATAAAAATAAAATGATTTTGATTTTTCCCCTATCAACAGTCACAGTATCATTTAACAACCAGTTCACGCCACTATACTACAGTCCAGACAAACTAGGGTGTCTCAGACACTGCAGCAAAAACTTTCGTAACTAGGGTGATGCTAAATTATACAGTCCTTACTTTTGATTATGTATTGAAAACACACTAAGACTATATTACATTAGCTAATTGTCGGCGAATCTTAACATCGCGATTCAGGATTCGGCCAAAACTAAACAACGCCATCTATTGGCACATCGAGTAACTACTTGCTCAAACAATCATTCTCTCCCTTCTCAATGCAATCTTTCTTTCACTATCTTTATTCTACATCTTTTGCTACCCTTAACAGATATCTCTATCCTCCGCTATCTTTCACCAACGTACCCTCACCCTCATCCGACATTTGGTCCTGCTTATTGGTGACATATTTTATATCCTGTTTATATGTGCCTCGTCGTGTTCAGTGCCGCATTGTCAACCATTCAGACGTTAGGGCCCCCGTTCTTAGAGATATATGACGGTTTCAAGAAAAAAAAAACTTGGCATTCGGGAATGGTTAAGTGTTAGTGTTAAATGGTTTGTCTTAAGACTGTTATGCTATGTATGTGCTACCTAAACAATGCCTTTTCAGATCGTTGAGAAGTAAATTACACCAATTAGTACCAGTAGTAATTATTTATTAGTACCATTATTATTACTTAGTGTTCACGCTTTGTTTAAAGATCTTTCCAACCGCCTAGTTGGTCAGAGGTCAGAGAATAAGCATTGCCATACAACGTGGCAATGCTGCCAGCCTTTTGGGTACATTACTTTATTTTATTTGGGAAACAAACAGATGCAATAACAAACATAAGCATACAATTAGTTCAACACAATCCAATAACAGTTTCCACAGATTAATATACAAGTAAATTAACCTAAGTGCAACAACAACCAGAAGTTCACACAGTTCAAAGAAGTCACAATTTAATATTATATTATTGTATAACATTATATTAATTAAATTTATATGCCAAAATATTTCTTATGAAAAACGTAAATTTGGGTAGAGGAAGGTGAAAAATATCGAAATCTTGATTTTCTTTTAATGAGATTATGTCGTATTACCAGTGGACCACGATGTAGAGGAGTTTTTAACGCCATATTTTAATTTAGTATACTTTTAGGTTTAGTTAGTGAGTAGTTTTTGGTTAAAGTGTATATGTTTGTAGTCATAGTTATTTAAGTATTTTATTCACTGTATATACTTTTATTAGTACCAATTAAAATTATAATACCATTTAGGGTAAGTCTATTGGAGTTGATCATAGCTTTTTCATGGGTGTGCCAAAATTAAAATAAAAGCATTATCTATCTATTCTAATATCTTTAAACAAGCAATTATGGTATAAATGTATATACGAGTTAATATAATCTGAATCTCGGAAATGGCTGCAACGATTTTCATGTAATTTAGTATGCGATCGATAATTACATAAACAGGGGGTTTCGGGGTCGATAAATCGATATAACTATGTTTCACTTTTAGAAAACGTCGTTTTCTCCATTTTAAAATTATGTTTTTTTTCAAACACGTTTGGCCATCTCTTACTGGGCTCCCTGGGTGAGATGGTCATATGAGAAAGGTAGAGAGGGCCAGTGTTATTCTGCACTATCTCCGTGCTCCTTCTTCTTTCTGCCGAAGGTACACAATAGCGGAATGCAGATATGTGTGGAGAAAGGAGAAGAAAGTTTAATATATACCTAGAATCTATTTGTTTTGATTGGTCGGACTTTACATCGAAAAAAAAAAAACACTTGCGGCGCTCATTCTACCTTTTGCGGATAAATACAGCAAAATGATTGTGCGAAATAAAACTACGTTTATTACCGATCATTGAGAGTTTATCCGTAGGGATCTGAACGCTGAAATATTCGACCGACCGCGGTACGCCCGAATTTTTGTGGAACATTCTAAAAACTTCAACATTATTGTAAGAGCGAGCTCACATTTTTGTGCTATTGTAGAATATATATTTTTTACAAAAATAATTGGAATAACACGCTTTTTTTTAAACTTTTGATTTCATTAGACGATGGAATAAAATTATGATAAATTAGTACTCTGTGAACTTGTATGAGTTCACAGAGTACTAATTCATCATCATCATCATTTCAGCCGAAAGAGGTCCACTGCTAGACATAGGCCTCGACCAACCGTCGCCACATTGACCGGTCCCATGCGTCTCGCGGCCATCGAATTCCCGCAACCTTAGCCAGGTCATCGGTTCACCTAATGGGAGGCCTTTCAACGCAGCGTCATCTTCTTCGCGGTCGGCACTCCAGAACTTTTCGGCCCCATCGAACATAACGGATGTTCCTTGTGGTGGAAATAATTAATAAAATGAAATAAAAGATCTTACCCATTTAGAAGACAAGTTAATTTTTTGAAACAAGTCGTTACAAAATCAAATATTACTAGCCCCTAATCTTCCACTTCTTTGCATATTTGCAGTACATTTACATTCTCTCCATTATCTGCATATCAGCGATCTTCAGCTATTTATAGGTCAGTTCTTCTTGACTAAAGTCTACTTAATACTACTATATGAAGACAACCCCTACTCTGTTAAGTAACTTAGCACCTCCATTAAACCCTCGTTGCATCTACACGCGTAGATATTACACATTACACCCCCATATGCAAACGCCCTAACTGTAGCATTACCAGAACCATAGAATACAAACTTATAGACACGACACTCCTGTTGATAATTCATCATTATAGCCGAAAGATCTCCTCTGCTGACACTAGCCTTCACCAAGCGTCGCAACAACGAAGATACCTAAGCTTCTTGCATTCAGTAGACGCCCTCTCAGCCCTCACCAGGTCATCTGGACTGATCTTGTCGTTCCCACGCTAAATCTTGATCGCCACTTTAGATCCTTTCCACCACGTCAGCCATCTGTTTTGCGCGAAATTTGTCCTGTCCACTGCTCTAGTTTGGCAATAATTCAGGCTATGTAACTCATTGAAAAATATTATATCACGGGAATTTAATGCGACGATTTCGATTATTTATTTACCTATTTAACCCGACGTTTCGGCCGTGTTGCAACGACCGTGGTCCCGGGTAGACTGGTGTTTCGGTGTACTGGCTCCGTTGGGGCAGAAAATTCTTCCTCTACCCTCACATTTCTACACACAACACTGACCGTGTCCTTATTCTGTAAGTTCGCAGAATGCATAAAACGAGTTAATGTGTTTTGAATCACTGGATTCCACGCCGCGGATAATCGCGGCCGAAACTTCGGGTGAAATAGGTAAATAAATAATCGAAATCATCGCGTTGATTATTATTATACCATGAATCACGAAAGTTTTAAAGTTAATACATGTAACTCATTATTAATTATTAAAATGTTTGGCGTAGAAAAAGTTCAACAGCGTGTACGATGTCAATATAAGTGCACTCTCATTTTCAACTTTCAATGAAATTCATCTTGCTTCTACTGAACGTGAACACCGCCATTATCGCACTTCCTCTTTCTCCCTCACACTAGACTGAGTGTGAGGGAGAAATATGTTAGAGGAAGTGCGAAAATGGCGGTGTTCACAAACCCCACATGAGTTTCGCCTGAGCTACACGTTCTAACTCTACACAAGAACTTATCCGGCGGACCGATCAGCGAATATCTTATGGCGGAACACTAGCATCGTTATTGGGACCCTTTGTTTAGTGGAATTACTTCCTTAGTGGTCTTATGGGCGAGATAAAACTGTTTTTCGGCCATTCTCGCGTCGAGAAAATTAGCCTTCGGCCTGATTATCGGCGGACAGACAATGGCACTTTTATTTGTGGTAACTGTTTCTAGAGATATGTCCCAGACAGTTAGGAGAAGTTATGTGAGTCTTGAGATCTAGGTTGGGTAGATATCTTCACTGGTGACCGAGAGACTTGGCCTTGATCGATTGAGATACGGTTGGCACGCTCAATTTGCTCTGGTCGAACTTCAATTTGAAGTTGGGTTTTCTGATTTTGTTCAAATAGATAATATTGGTTGAGTATTTTGAGATTCTGAAGGTCTTCCTTCTTGGAAATTTAGAAAGTAACTTCGATATTCAGCATGTTTTAACTGACATATCTACATGATTCCATTGGAACCGACAACACTATTTAAAAAAAATGTTTAACAACATTATTCAAAACTCTATGTTCAACTTGTAGCTTCAGAAATAAATAAAATAATTTATGAATTTAACGTTTCAAGCACAAAAATACACAAAAACAAGAGGAATAAAAATTTACTTTGTGCAAAGGTGATGCGAAACAAACTTATCAACAAAATAATAATTTCATTTCCCCAGGAAGTCAACCCCATAAATTCCACTTACGTTCATACATGCACCCACTTACCCAGGTGACAAACCCCAACCCTGTAAATAATAACAAAACTTTTCAACTCCATTCTTGTTTATGATAACAGCGTTGGGCCATCAGAAGTGTAAATCCCGGCCAACTTGCCACTCCGGGATGAAGTTAAAATGGCCGCGATGGCAGTGTTGTGAGGTATCGTCGTCCCGGGAAATCTTTTATCGAGTTACCCCATTATCCCGGCCCTCCCGGGGACCGGTGCGCGGCGCAATGAACAGACGGCCAACTATGCTCGAAATTGTGGTGCGTATTTAACAGGATGGCATTGTATTGTGTTTTGGGTAGCGAGGTTTAGATAGCAGCTGGGCAGCGAGGCTGTTAAAATTGTGCAGCGTTGGAAGCGGATGGCACATTTGAAATTGATTGTGTTTTGTTTGTCTTTTGGAATATTGTTTTAAATTGTATCTGGAATAAGGAAAATTTAGTTGGGGCAAAAACAGCCAATGTCTACTAATACCAAGAGTCACCACATAGACTGCTGCTTTTCTTCATGCTGTGCATACAGCGGGCTCCCGCGGCCCTCCCTAGGTCATCGATCCTCCTCACCGACCTTCCACCGCACTCTCAATTGGTCATCCATACTGCGAGAGAGCGATGATTGCAAAAATATAAAATATATAGGGACGTAACTCTAAAATGTCTTCATTCGCTTCTCTTTACTCAATGTCTTCAACAGCAAACTTTTACCAAAACTGATAGCTAAATATAATATTTTATTACTCACCTGAAGTTGCGCGGGGCCATCAAATTTGCACCGGCGGCGCGCATGCGCGGTCTATTTCACGGGACAAACGACCACCCCGGGAAATCTGTTATCGAGTGCATTAGCCGGGAATCTGCGGGGACATCACTACTTCTCTGCTACTAGAGGTGCGCCAGCTTCGGCTAGAGTACGGTTGATTGATTGAATCGAGGCTCGCTTTCTGGTGGCTTCATGGAATTTGAAAGCAGTTTTCAAATGTACTTTTTGCAGTAAGACAGATTCTAAAATGTTTTTAGATTTTATGTTTTCCTAGTAGATCCTGGTACATAGGTATTTTTGTTGGAACTAGACACGTTGCCAATCTATGTATTTGCCTTTATAATAACGACAGATTGCAATAAAATGTTATCAATCGAATTGCTCTCACAGAGAGGAGGCCTGTGTCCCAGCAGTGGGAATATTAATAGGCTGATGATGTGATGTGATGAATCGAATTGCACATATAAACTAACGCATTGCACATAGGTATACATAGGTAACGTGATAGGTTATTTTTTTCCCTCCTTTCAATCAATTTAAGCAATGTTTAATTCTAATTGTATACTATGATAATTATTCTAATCTAGGCATTGTTAACTATTCTAATTTATTAAATGCTAATAATTATAATTTGTGCAATTTAATTTAATTTAATGCTTATCTTTCGGATAAGGATATCAATTTCCTATTTTAACCTTTGTTTGTATACCTAATAATGCGTGCATGCTATAACTTTTGTAATAATATTCCCTGTTTTTGAGCGGTCTGGCACTTGTGATTTAGGATTTCCTAGTACAAGAGCCAGGTGGGCGAGCACGGCCTACTGTGACAGGCTTGCGTCACACATTTTTATCACAGTTTGGGAGAAAAAGCCGTGTTAAAATGCTTGACTCAAGCCTATCACAGAGATCGTGCTCGCCCGGCAGGGCTGCCCTGATATTTGTGTCATAAAGTGTGCTACTAAATAAATAAATAAAAAAGTACTAGCTTTGCCGACTATATTTTATGTTAGTTCCAGTCAAACTGCATGGAGCTGAATACCAGTATGCTACATGAAGCCTATCTGCACTCCGCAACGCAGTAACTGTGTACCACAACACTGTGTGCCCCTTGGCATGACTGATATCCGATTTTCTGATTTCAGACTACCGTTACGGCTGGCATAGATCTACATAGGACAGCCGCGACTAACGGCCCACCGTGCTTTTTTGAGGCATGCATGAGTTGGAGCAGGCCATACACGATAGGGTGTACCTGACAGGTTTAAGGGCACAGTTCAACTGTGCAGGTAAAACGGAGCGTGTATGTTGCAGAGCAACTGTACTGTACAGGCAACTCGAAAAAATATGAATACTGATACTTTTAGGGTTCCGTACCCAAAGGGTAAAAATGGGACCCTATTGCTAAGACTCAGCGGTCCATCTGTCTTTCTGTCTGTCCGTCTGGCACCAGGCTGTCTCATGAACCGTGATAGCTAGACAGTTGAAATTTTCACAGATGATATATTTCTGTTGCCGCTGTAACAACAAATACTAAAAACAGAATAAAATCAATATTTAAGTGGGGCTTCCATACAGAAAACGTGATTTTTATGCCGTTTTTGCGATAGTAGTACGTAACCCTTCGTGCGGGAGTCCGACTCGCACTTGGCCGGTTTTTTACCTGTAGGTAGGTAATACCTGTGCAGTAACGTATGTGTGGCGGTCGCCTGCACAGGCGTTAGTTCTCAAAACCATCAGTAACCACGATTTGCTCCATTGTTCACGGTATCTTCGTTTAAATTTATTTTTCTTCAATAAAACAAACAACTATTAACACTGCTGCGTCGAGACCAACCGCCACTGCCACACAGTGGTCTGAAAATTGGGCTCCATACTCATAGAAACTTAATGGAAGGAATTTAAAAAAAAAATTAAGTCCTTGGTATACCGCCCTTTATGTTATATTAACGTATGGGTGGTATTAGTACATCCACGCGTGAGAAAAAAAAGTTTTGTTTTTTTTTATGTATGGGAGAAAACACTTAAGTACATTTTTTTGAAACTTAATGGAACTGAAGGGCTGGTGTTCACACGAGTTTTTGTACCATACACGGCAATCAATATGACATACAATTCATGCACCTTTGGGTGCCGCTTTGCGCGTAGCAAATTTTTAAAATTTTGATTTTTCGGTATGTGATTTTTTTAATCTTTGACGTGGTTAAATGAAGTTGCCGATCAGTTTACTTATACATTCGTTAGTTTACAACCTACTAATGACCTGTATGATGATAATAATTAAAAACGATATTGATTATAAACCTTTTTTTGCAAAATTGCATTCCAAGAACTAAGTACTTCTTTAGTTAATCACCGTGATTATGGCTGAGTTCTAATTAGATACTAATAGCATGAGCATTAATCAGTTAAGCTCTAGTGGGGCAAAATGGGCCCTAGTCCCAAAAAAAATCTATTCTCTATAATCTAAGTACCTCATTAGTATAGCGAACGTTAATGAGGGTAGTTGAATAAAAATAGGACGTTTGAGTTTAATAGTAGCTCTCAGCACTTGTGCGAGCAACCAATTTGGAAATTCTCATGTTTGTAGCAACAATGTTTTTCACAGCCTAGTATGTTAAGTATTTGAAGTTTTTGAGAATACTCTTGATTTGTCAGAAAATTAAAAGAACTACTACCAAAAATTAAAGTGTACCTCGAAACAACATAAATTAATAACACAAAATTCACATGACTGCTATAACTTATAGCCTAACGAAACTAAACACTAAACTCTAGTTAGTCCATAAAACTTGCCTGAACTTCGACACCAAAGGGTACACTGTAACAGATGGCCTACAGCCGTTCACACATGGTGTTAAACAGCATAAAAAACTGCAGTATATCAAAACTTTGTACAACTAAGTCGCAACAAGTTTGGCGGCCATTTTTCTATCGTCAAATTGGAATTGTGGAACATAGTTTCGTTTCAACACATTTCAACACAATGTTAAGTCAAGAAATATTTGGGACATTTTGTTGAGAAACACATGCGCTTCTGAATTGTCACGTAATTAAGGCATTTCGGCAATTCGGTTTGTAACGTAAAAATTAACCCATGCCGATACCAAAACCATTTCGAGATTTTACGCTTGTAAGCCTTATTTTTCTATTTTTAGGTCTAAAAATTTTACTTGACGCTTGACTTTCAGTGCCTCTTGTAACGAAATAAATAAGTTGTTTTGTACGTGTCAAGCGTCAATGTCAACACCAAGTCCCATGCCATTCAGTCTACTTTATGACGTCAGCGCGAACAAAACTTTAAAAATATATATAAAAAAATTGTAGTTCTAAAAACTAAAAAACACGCTTTAATGGTAAGGATAATGGGACAAACTGTTTAAATTATTGCATTGTCATCGGTCCTTGATAAGTGTGCAAAGTTTCAAATCAATCCAACGTTTTGAAGTGGGTGAAAATCACGTTCAAAGATTCCGTTACATTGATACATTGATACATTGTTACATTGATACATTGATACATAGATACATACATACCAAGCTAATAAAAGCGTGTTAATAATAAATACAGCTTGGATAACTAAACCTATAAATTAAAAATATAAAATAGTACCAAAATGAGATTTTACATCCGAATTGGTGTCGCCGATGGAAAGTCACGCTGCTTAGCTAGAGGTTCTTATCGTAAGCAATGATGGATCATGGGATTGCATAAGACTAAGATCTGTTGTCTTAAATACTACCAAAGGTTATAGACAATCAAATGGCCAAGTGCGAGTCGGACTCGCGCACTTAGGGTTCCGTACAAACCTCAACTTAAACACCTTTAAGGTCCTTTACCTTTTATAGGTCTTATAGGTGTATTTGATATGATTTTCAATTTAATACCTCTACGCGTTCATGAGGGAAGGGGTAGTAAGTTTAAAATTATTAAAATATTTTTATTATATGATGTACCTAAAATTTGAGTGTCGAAAATTTACGGAAATTTGCGACATAAACGGCTGTATATTTTGATTGCGTTGGCTTAAAAATTTGATTTTTTACAGCTTTAAGGGACAGTAGAACAGAGTTTTTGATATAAATTTCAGCTTGATACCTCCACGCGTTCCTGAGAAAAAGGATCTTGACAGACAGACAGACAGACGGACGGACAACAAAGTGATCCTATAAGGGTTTTTTCCTTTCGAGGTACGGAACCCTAAAAAGCGTGAACTAGTGTATATTTTAGAGGGATTTCTTTATATAGATAGTGGTCGATTCTTGATTAAAATCAAAGCGTAAAACTCAATAAGCTTTTATCAAAGCAACATTAAACATACTATTGGCTATTTTCGTTCGAAATAGTTGCTGAAAAGCAATTCAATACGATTTGTTAAAACTCGTGCAGGAACAAATTAAAAAAGATGTGAAAAAGTGAATTGACGAACCTGGCAGTATATTTGAACAGATGGATAGTTCGAAATTTTTGGATTGATTTGTAGATATGTAAAAGTTATTTTCAAATGGGTTTTCAAACTTTGTCCATTCTAAAATTCAGTTGTTTTAAAAGCTAATAAATATTTTCGCAGAATTTTATATTAATAAATAAATAAAATTCGTTAGCCAGGAATTGACCTAATTGTTCACG
Organism: Orthosia incerta; assembly: GCA_948252205.1. Lineage (NCBI taxonomy): Eukaryota > Metazoa > Arthropoda > Insecta > Lepidoptera > Noctuidae > Orthosia > Orthosia incerta. The sequence goes on from OX411743.1 coordinate 3,759,566, forward strand.
GACTATTATTTGAATATCTATTTCGCTACATCGACGGCAGAATTACTTGTTTTTTTCTATTACAACAACATTCGAACTCGATACTGGTTGTATTCTATTTTCTATTGCTTCTTCTATATCGTGTTGTTAGCACGACAGTGTTTATATTAATTAGTTATAGTATATCTGTTGCGAACGAAACGTTTCGCTCCCTTTTGTTATTTTGTTTCAACACTGTGTCAGCAAGCTGTCATCGATTTTTAAAAACGGATTTGCCGGTGCGAGACGGAAAAAATGTCGGTCTTGATCTGGTATTTTGAAATCGTATTGTAACCAGTCGATAATTATCCGAAATTGTGTCCACCCCTCGCGAGTGGTACGGGAAATCGCCCGTGCATTTGTTTGTGTATATATTTCGCGCACAGCGAAGTAGTTTTTGTGCCGGAAACGTGTATAGATGTCTGCCAGGAATCTCAGGCTGGACCACGTCGGTTATCCTTCCTTTATTATATATATTTTACCCTACACCCCCGACCACACGGGATTGAACGAAGACGACGAGGCCACCACGAGGATAAGGGTAAGTGCATAGTTGTAAATATCACTTTCCACCTGTCAGATAGGAACCAGTATCTCAAAGAACAGACCCCTAGTGACCGCTGCTGCGAAGCGCAGTTTCGCGGGTATAGACCGTGTAGGATCCAGAGTCGCAATATTGCTATGGGCCCCAGTGTTCGGCTTTTGGCTTTGTGATCCGCAGGCCTGTATTAAACAATACCTATAATATAAAATTTTGCTGGCCCAAAAGTTCACCACTTTCAAGGCATCATTCGTGGCAGCGCCATTATTTGGCCACACTTCGTATAAATGTTACGCACGTAATTTTATACTGATCTTGTAAGGCTTTGTTATAAATAAATGAAATTAAATTGAAATTAAAATATTGTGGTGCACAGAGAGCAGGATAGCGGCTTAGATTGCAATTGTCGTGTACTTAGTAGGTATAGTAAAACTAATATCGAATTGGGGATGCCAGATACTCTAGAATAATCGTTTCCACTTGATCAAGTACGAATATATTCAGGGCTCATTCCTGCTACATACCACCCACATTTCTCAAATGTTTGCGGCCAACACGAAACAACATAAGACGAGCTAAATTCCTACATTCAATATTTTGTTTGAACTTGCATACCAACTGCGATAGTTCCCCAGAACAGTGTTAACTCTTCCATAAAGGTGGACCGTAGTAGGTTATTTTCGTACTAGGTATTCAGAAATACTAAGAAAAATACCTGTTCTGATTCCGTATGAAATGTTCAGTAGATAGTGTAAATGAAACTTTGTAAATTGGTAATTTATATGACATTCAAATAAATACTTGTTTAACTGCGCGTTTCCCGTCACACGTTCCGACAAGTTTTAGTTTTGAAATGTAAAATATTTTAGATATAATATCCGTGTTGGCAGTTGCCGCGTCCGGGCTAGATGCGTTATCTGAACTCAGTTTATGGAGAGAGTTTCCTTTCGTGGATTTAGAATGGGTTTAGTATTTATTGGAGGCTAGTGCTAACATGTGCAGTTTTGGTTTTCCATTTTCCGGGATATGAACTACCCTTTGTCCTTTTCGAGATACGAAAGGCCAGATTCTTAAACGAAAATTACCGCAAAGTTAATGTAACAATTAAACGTTCGATAGCTTTTGTGCCTAGTTGAATAAAGATCTTCTTGTTTTCGATTCGATTGCACATTTAATTAGATTATCTGGGCCCAGTAGGTGGCCACGCTTATTGCAGCATCAGAAGCACTGTACTGGTCATCCAGGCAAGTCATTGGACAGCCAGGACACTTCAGCAAGAGGGACATAGTCTGTACAGGGGCAGCGTCCTACTTGGGTACGTAGCCGATTCAATGCCTTCTATATAGGCCACTTCAATTCATGACCAAGCGACAGATGTTCCTTGGGCTCAACAAAGTCATGGGGTGATGGACACACAACTTTCTCCTCTCCTCAGGTGGCCTGTCCTAATTGCCTGTGTAGTTCGTAGGAAACTCTTGCGACTTTTTAGTCTACCCGGAGTTGTTGAGTAGTCGTAGAAAAAAAAAATGAATGAAGATTCAACATCCAATCGCCATCACTTGAATTAACATCCTATCTTTCCAGAAACTAAGGGCAACTCTGGCACTCATGAAAATTAATTTGGTAGATCTATGATAACATACAAAACAGGGGCAATGACTGTTTTCGTCACCGTCAGGTTCAGTTTATTTATTACGCAATCACACAATCTATTCTTCGTATTTCTCCGTACTTCAGGACATTAGCTCTCTGTATCACATATGGGTACAGTAGATCGTATCATTCACTCCGGATTTGATTAACATGTAAGCAAAGGATATGGGCACTTGGTAATTGAATAACTTGTGGATCGTTTGTTGGATAACTTACTAATTGTAATACCTACACATATTACTTACGTATATTTATTTATTGTAAACATGTTTATCCCTTGAGTGCTATTAGCAGACACAATAGAAAAACAATTGTTTCTATATACCCCGCATGACACTGTCATAACACCAACATCTTACGACTGCTCAGCGAACGTATGTCAATGCAGGGATCCAGCAGAATATCAGCGTCAGGTATATTTGCCTGACACGTGCTGAGCTTGACTCCCATTTGGTGCAACCTTGAGACGCACACCGCACTGTGTTTTAATCATTATACCTACTAATTAAAGTAGGTATGTTACTTGTGTCACTTTTATTTGTACGGTGTATTTTTCCTGTTTCTTTTTTTAGGGTTCCGTACCCAAAGGGTAAAAACGGGACCCTATTACTAAGACTCCGTGGTCCATCTGTCTGTCTGTCACCAGGCTGTATCTCATGAACCGTGATAGCTAGACAGTTGAAATTGATGATGTATTCCTGTTGCCGCTGTAACAACAAATACTAAAAACAGAATAATATAAATATTTAAGTGGGCCTCCCATACAACAAACATGATTTTTTTGCCGTTTTTGCGATAATGGTACGGAACCCTTCGAGCGCGAGTCCGACTCGCACTTGTTTTTGTATGTTGGCACCTTAAATTGTTTCCAAATACCATATCATTGCAAATACCTATACGTTTTTTTTTTTAAATTAGGTTTTTTGCGTTGTACTGAATAAATAGTTTATCTATCTATCCATCAAACGTTATTTTACACAAAACTATTGTATTAAACAATTTCTAAACGTGTTAAAGTTTATCCCCTTTACTCTTAAACTCAAACAGAAAACAACACACTTAAATAAACAAACATTAACGAATGATTCCCTCCTGTATTCAGTTAATTGCTATTAACACCTTCTAATTATCCATTTATCTTTGCTCTTTGCCGTGTTGCCCCACTTTGATGACAGACTGAACATTCAGAGACAAAGAGAGATGTCTCGTAAGCAAATAAAAGGTGCACGACTATGAGAAATAGAGATTTTCAAATCGCTCGAGGAATATCACGAGTACACTCGCAACGAAAATAGTAATGTTTTCGTTGAGTCGAGTTTTTGGTCAATTTTTGTGATGAATTTATATCAATATGTACCTACCTACAAAGTTTATAAGCGTTTTCTAAGAAAAATAAGAATTTTTTTTCTTGCCGCCATGATTTGATAAGTACCGGTGCAATTCCATCTGGCTTTCAATTCGATAATTTTATTAATTGAAACTTACTTACTTTTTTTTGACAGGAGCCGAAGCTTTAGCTATAAGGACATCATTATGACCATTCGCAGACATTTCATCCTTCAGACATTGTAGCATTTTGACTATCTTCAGGATGTCGTCCAATTTGCGGCCCACCTGAGCAATCCCTGTAATTAATACGAGATGTTTAAATAAAACAGGAACACTTATCGTAGGACTTTTGGATTTGTTCTCATTTTAACTATTGCACATTTGACGAAGTAAATATGTTTGATTATGACCTAATGTTATTCTGATTACGCAAAGTTGTCAACAATGGCGGATGTTATAATTTCAATTACCATTATCTAGATTTAATAATTCAATACGAGAACTAAACCAATTTGAGTACTTGATTAATTACTATAAAGTCATATGACTATTTTACACAGCTATGTAATAATGAGAAACCTTCTGATTAGTAAGATATTCAGATCACCGGAAACTTGGATAGTTATGTGATGAGGTGACTATTTTAATAATACTCTACGAACAACTTTGTATTTGTGAGTATTGGGGTAGTTTAATGTTAAAATAATTAACTGAGCAGCATTCTAGTAGTGTTTTCTAGCTTTATCCAAATATCCAAGTAATGAGTGTCTAAACAAAAAGTACAAAAACAATATGAAAGTTCCGCCCACTTAGAACCATAGACATAATTTTTCCTAGCTCAATGCTTACTGTGTATGTAAAATAATAACTGTTTATTAAATCTGATTGATCAGATGTTTGAAAACCTAATAAACATGTAACGCTAATTGTCATAAAGGGATTGTGTAAACTATAAAAAGATTTAAAAGAGTATCCTAGAGTTTCTTGCTGGATCTTCTCTAGAGATCGACAAGGGATTTGCGATCCAGCGAGCCACACCATGTGGTTTTAGCTTCAAGTTCGAATGAAAACTCAAAGTGCCTGTAACTAAGTCAAATAAATACTTTCGAGTTTCAGTTCAGTGATGTGGGTTATTGAAGTTCACCCGTTCCTATGAAGAATGAAAGAATTGCCTCTAGGGATTGGAGTTGATGATGGTGGTCCTATAATTCATAGGTACCTCGACGTGATATATATTACATTATTTTAAAAGCCAGATATGAGTTATAGGACAATAACCGTTGTTGTATTGTATCTGTGTTACTAGCTAGTTTTAAATATTGATGCACAATTTGATTATTCCTAGCCCTTTCCATCATCGGACTACAAGATGTACGGCAGTGCGCCACCGGTACATGGTGGACATTCGACCAATACGCACAAAGCGTTTTGCTAAGTCTTTGTTTCCTGATAACTACAACCTTGAGGTCTTTCAAGAGTGAATAGGTTGTTTCTAGGCAAGCGTGCTTCACCGTAAACCACATGATCGATTACCGTCAGGCGAGAGAGTCGTCAAACGAGAGCATATCAAAAAATATAAAAATAATATTGACACCGCGTCGAGACAGACTAAGCGCTTAAAAACCACATTACCTTAATTGCCATAGTTTGTAGTATACCTCTAAACCCAACAGAGCCCGTTAAAACCCATAATGAATAAACAAAAACCTATCCATCTTGACAGTCACGCGAGAGTTATTCGCAATTACAAGTTTGTGCGAGCGATTCAAAAATCGAGCCCCAGTGTAAAATTCAAGGCGAGCAGCGAGCAAGAAAACTTTTTAGATATTTCATTTCGCTAAACAGTAGCGCATAGCCGCAGGAACGAAGGCGTATATTGCTCTCGGAAGACTTAAACAGTATCTCAGAAATTTTAAAATTCTGTGTTTATTTGCATTGGATAGTTTTTTGAATAGCCTATCTGAAGCGGAATATTTCATTCCGCTTCAGATGGGCTAGTCGAAAAACTTGTAGCTTTATTAGAACATTGAAAACAGATACTACCCATACATAAAGTTTGTTTTTTAATCTCAGAGACAAAATTGACACATTCAAATCCTTTTAGAATTTTCCAAATCGGTCTAGGAGTCTTTTAGTAATCGGGAAAAATACATAAAACAAAAAAAAACCGACGAATTGGGAACCTCCTCCTTTTTTTGAATTCGGTTAAAAACATACTTTAATTGTATTATAAATGCAACAGTAAGCGGCCTTCCTGATATACCTACGCGATGTCGCGCACGTATTTTCTAAAATTCAGGGTCTAAAGTAACCTAACATGAAGAAGCAATGACCTATCCGTGTCGGGGTGCCCTAAGCTCCCGAGCTCGCTCTTGGACTAATTCATTGACCACAATTATCGAATTGCCCAACCGTTACGTAACAATATTCATAATGACTAGACAATGTGATAAATGTAGAAGTTTAAAGCAGTATTCATTACATTGCCCAATTTGACTTGACTAGATTCATAATGCCCGGACATTCTACATACTGCCATGATTAATCACTTGGTCCATGACATATAAAAAAAAATATGGATAGCTACATTACCCCTGCGTGTCCCATACTTATTATCCCTAAAAATAGTCCACTTGTTTTCGCAGAATGAATCATGGGGCCGCGGGTAAAAAACTGTTTTTTTAAACAAAATGTCCTTTTTCTCGAAACTCACTTCGATCGAGTTGCCGCATTTTTACTTCGGAGGGTAGTATAATAAATTGTCTTAAAGTTTCCAAACGTCGGATTTATTCACTCAGCCGACGTCGTCATATTCGTCATGGGAATTTTGTAAAGCACCGTGAAATATAGGGACTTGTGCGCCATTTTTTGGTTTATTTCACATAGTCTCCCATGGCGATTTTGGTGACGAGTTTGGTCTATAGTGGAGTCGTTTATTTTTTATTAGTTTGCTATCATAATGTATGTCTCGTAATGTATTTAAAAACAGTCTAGCTAAATAATAAGCTTAAAACACACCTCATATAATCACTCAACTAGTTTTATTATGAGTTGGTACACAATATATAGTAATATCTAGATGTCAACTATTGTTTACATAGAAAAGTATCTCATCATCATCATCAGCATTTTAATGTTCCCACTGCTGGGACACAGGCCTTCTCACTGTGCGAGGGAATGGAGCGTAATCTACCACGCGGGCCCAGTGCGAGTTGGGGCCCAGTGGATGTCACATATCTTCGAATTTTAGATTCTGGGACATGGTTTCGTCACGATGTTTTCCTTCACCGGTTTTAGAGCAATGGTTATGAAATAATTTACACAAAGTAAAGCGCCTGCCTTCTTTCCACGTAAGTCGCGGTCGTTACCACTGGGCCACCACTGCTCTTAAAACTCTAAAATATCCATATACATTCTATAAAAAAAAACCCCGAGTTTCAGTCTAAATTTAAATGTTTATTGTTATTGTTTATGTCTACTGGCTTAAAATCTTAAGCGAATCTATCCATCTTTACCATTGGCAGTTAACTGTTGGACACTATCCAATCCTCTCTTTCAACTGCTACAGGTCTCGTTGCTCCACGTAAACCTAAAGATAATTATGGTATATTTTATTATGTAGTACATCTGAGATTAGTCGTTTTTTTGCAATTTTTAATCTATATATTCACATTCCACATACAACGTTATATTTGAGGAAACTCGAAAACAAGAGCATAGTCCAATAGAGTTAGCAGTTTAGCAGTTATATCCATGAACAAATGTAGAGTTGAACGCAAACGTTTATTATTGGAATATCGAAGCTTATTTACCGAACGGATCAGGCTGATATAGCATTGCGCGTGATTTTAGTTTTTGGAATATTATATTAATCGAACAGTGGTATAGATAGCATAAATGGCATGATATTGGTCCTTTCTTAATGGGTCCTCGGCCAGAAAGTGCCTGAGCCTCAGCTTTTTAGGGTTCTGTACCCAAAGGGTAAAAACCGGACTCTAATACTTGGACTGCGCGGTCCGTCTGTCTTTCTGTCTGTCTGCCTGTCACATGGCTGTATCTAATGAACTGTGATAGCTAGACAGTTGTAATTTACACAGATGATGTATTTCTGTTGTAATGTAAATAATAAAAACAGAATAAAATAAATATTTAAGTAGGGCTCCTATACAACAAACATTTTTTTTTGCCGTTTTTTGCGATAATGGTGCGGTACTCTTCGTGCGCGAGTCCGAATCGCACTTGGCCGGTTTATTTAATTAAGATTTTGAATGTTCAGGTTTTTATTATTATATTGAATATGAAATGTGAATTTAGTCTAAGCTTGAATGTTATACTGTATAGATTTTCTTATTTGTTAGATGTGTTGTGATGTTCCTCAAACCCTTTTCTTTGCAATCTAATTTTAGAAGTGATGGCTTTTTAAATCAAATCAAAATATTTATTTGCCGGAAAATACATGGTTTAACAAGGAAAAATCTTAAAGCCTAAAAGTTATAGTATTCTGCCTGCAAGCAAGCGTGCAAATTTTGTTCAGTAATAAAGTCAAATACTGTCTTGAAGAGTAATTATTGCGCTAAAATTGCTATCGTTTTGCTCTTGCAAGATACGTAAAAAGTCTGCGGCGACTATATCTTCTCCTTTGGGGAATATATGGTTTGTAATTCAATTCACTTGATTTGTACATCCGCTATCCATTATAATCCTCTGTCCACTCAATCACGCACTAATTACTCAGTCAAAAATGGCCTCAGCTCCAAAGGACACCCACAGGACACCCGTCACCCAGCCAGTACTTTCCTTCTAACAGTTCTCTCTCATTTGGAACTCGATCTCGTAATGTTTGGCCTCGTAAAGAGAGCCTCGTAAACGACAGAACATTTTGCCTCGTTATTTGTTTATACGGCTTCATGGGAGACTCGTAAAGCTTCATCATAATTTTGGGAGTTACCTGTGAGGGAGTTTTAAATTTAGAGAGTCATAAGTTTGTTAAGGTAAAGAATAACTTCATACAAATTGGTAAGTTATAAGTTGAATTACTTTTATAAATATATCTAAGAATTCTTGCGCATTTTGATGGCCTACATAGACTCACAAATGGTAGGTACCATATCTGTCATATCATCATCTACCTATCCTTTTTCCCAACTATATTGGGGTCGGCTTCCAGTCTTACCGGATTCAGCTAAGTACTAGTGTTTTACATGGAGCGACTGCCTATCTGACTTCCACAACCCAGTAACGGGTAACACGGTACCCCTTGGCAAGACTGGTGTCAGATCTCAAGCTTCTGACTACCCGTAACGACTGTCAAAGATCTTCATATGACAGCCGGGACCAACGGCTTAACGTGCTTTCCGAGACACGGAGGAAACTCGGTTTGTTGGAATGGTCAACCATCCACGGACCGACCTCGTCAAGCGTTGCTTAATCTTGATGATCGACCCGTGCGACTGTTATTATTTAGCCACGAGCTCCTCATTTAGCCATGAGCATTACCATATCTGTCATAAATATGATTAAATGGTCCAAAATATATTGAATTAAAAGCGACCTTTTACCTTTTTGAAAGTCGTTGTAGAAAATACGAAGCCATTTGAAAATGATTTCCACTTGTTATTTTACCGTTAAAATATTGCTAAAAACAAAATATTACAATGCGAAATTTAAAAAAATGTATAATATTTGGAAGCAAAAAACATAAAACAAATAAAAAGAAGAATATGGTTATCAGGAAAAAAGCCATGCATAAAATAGCGCATAATACAAAAAGTAGATTTTAGCAGAGCGTGGTTTCGATCCACGGACCTCTGGGTTATGGGCCCAGCACGCTTCCACTGCGCCACTCTGCTTACAATATCACTTGCCCAAATAACACTTCTACTTATACTTCCATAATTGATGCTATTCTAACTTTAAAAATGTTGATATTCGTTAGTAAATTACGCTCTGTTTATGCCAGTCGAGTAATAATAAATTGTAGTTCTAAAAACTAAAAAAACACGCTTTTATGGTAAATTGAACTAAAAAGTCGCTAATCCTGAAGATATTGGTAAGGCTAATGGGAAAAACAATTTAAACACGCACGGTAGAATTAACTTTTATTACTCGTAAACTTTAATTTTTGTTTGACTTTCAAAAGTGCCGCTTATTGGCCTAGTTGAATAAATTTATTTGACTTTGACTAAATTATTGCATTGTCATCGGTCCTTGATAGGTGTGCAAAGTTTTAAATCAATCCGACGTTTTGAAGGGGATGAAAATCACGTTCAAAGATTCCATTACATTGATACATAGATACATAGTTACATAACATACCAAGCTAATAAAAGCGTGTTAAAATGCGACAGAATTTCTAATTCAGAAAGACAAAATAACAAAACAAAAACATGAACAAAAAAAGTACCTAAGTAAAAAGTACAGAAAGTATACATAATGGAAGAATGAACAAGGGATTACAGTTAAACAAAAACTAGATGCAAATAATCATTTAGAAGAAGAAGAAGAAGTCCAGGGCATTTACTTACTTCTATAGCGAATAACATAGAAGCGATACTCACTTACTAACTTGAATAATTCAGTGTAGGTAACTACGTGCAACATTCAGCACTTTGTATTCAAATCAACCTGGAAGAGTGATTAAACATTTTACTGTTTTACAAAGGGCCTCTAAAACACTTAAACGAGCCTTTGCCTTGCCTAATTAGAACTTACCTGAGGATTTAATAACCAATATAAATACTTATTACTAAAACAATAAAGACTAAATTACTTTACGTTATCTGCATTACAATTTGTCAAATCTATAAACCAGCCAATTTAAAATTGCAGTTTATAGGTCTCTATCACTGAGTTATAAGATTCAAATTGGCTTCAGTGTAGTCAGAAATAATGTTTTGGGTTATAAATCGTGTGTGTCACTGGACGCCAGTTTTCAGTTCATTTACCAAATAAACTTGGCAGAAGTAATAACAAAGTTTGGTGAAGTAATATTGGGTTTTCTGAGCTAATAAGTGGTGGATGTGGCGGTCAGATATTAACTTTGAATAGTGCTTTTGGAAATGGACACAATAATTGTATTGTCAAGTTAGATTTGAACAGTATTCTAGCAGCTAGAGCAGAAGTGACAGATAAAATGTAATTACTGCTGACAAAATGAACTTGCACCTATAAATGATTTTATTTTATACTCCGGTTTTTAGGGTTCCGTAGCCAAATGGCAAAAAACGGAATCCTTATGGATTCGTTATGTCTGTCTGTCTGTCTGTCTGCCTGTCCGTACGTCACAGCCACTCTTTTCTGAAACGAACTATGCTGTTGAAACTTGGTAAGCAGATGTATTATGTGAACCGCATTAAGATTTTCACATATAAATAAAAAAAAAACAATAAATTTTGGGGTTAAAAAAATTGTCATCAACCCATATATTGAGGTTTCTAATATATTTTTTTTCTAAACTGAATAGTTTGCGCGAAAGACACTTCCAAAGTAGTACAATGTGTCCCCCCTGTAACTTCTAAAATAAGAGTAAATCTTCTAAATTTACTAATGTATTTTCACCGAAAATTTGTTTGAACGAGATCTAGTAAGTAGTTTTTTTTTAATACGTCATAAATCGTAAACCGTAATTTACCAAGTACGGAACCCTTCGTGCGCGAGTACGACTCGCACTAGGCCGGTTTTTTTGACTCAACCATAGATTTAGGATTTTTTTGCTACTCAACGGTCAATCTCATTGTCCTGTCTGTTGTTTAAGAAAACAATAGGTCGACTGCTTAACTGAGATCCTTCCTCAGGTAGCTTTACTTTGCAAGACGGGTGTTTACAACCCATCAGAGGGTTAATGACTGGCGACCACACCCCCTGCACAGCCCGGGTACCTCAGGAACTTTCACAGTTAATCGTAGGTAGATGTTACAAAATATGTAGGTATTTTACTAATATTATAAATTTTGGATGTATGTGTGTGAGTTTGTTACCCAATCACGCCAGAAAGGCTGAACGGATCTGGTTGAAATATGGCACAGAGATAGATTATAGTCAGGAATAGCACATACGATACTTTTCATCCCGAGAATATGTTCCCTCGGGATAATTTTCGACATTCACGCGGTGCATGCCGTCGGCAGAAGCTAGTTATTAAAAATCGCAGTGCGTTTTAAGCCTTAAAGCTTAACACGCACTGCGATTTTTATTCGCGTGAATTTTTGTCCGCGTACTGAATCTAACTAACACGCACTGCGGATATAATTTCGCGCGATATTTGTCCTGTCATAGAGTTCAAAACATTCGCGCGTATTTAATCCGCGCCGCGGTGCGGTGGATTCTGTGGCAAAACACGGCTTTCTTGCGATATTATTTCCGCGCGATTTTTTTTCCGCAATGCGTGCTGCTTCAAAAAAATCGCGCGAATAAAAATCGCAGTGCGTGCTAAGCCTAAGAAGTCAATTAATAATTCCTGTATTTATTATAATTATTGTTAGTCTTGACACAGTTTCCGGCAATGACATTACTGCCACATCAAAACTCTCAAATTCTCTCATAAATGTACTGCAAACAGAAATGTAGAAGATACGCATCGTACCGCACTCGCCTGTAGGTACTTCAAGATGGTCTAGCTGTATGTAGCAGCGGCAAATAACTGTAAATCATAACACTTAAACTTTGTGTATTACGTGTTAGTTCTGAGTATATTTGAGAATAAATGGGGATGTGGAATGTCTCTGCATTTGCAAAGAAAAGTCTAACGGTACGCGTTCACCAGAACCGAGTCATCGCGGCATCGGCCGATTTCGGTTCGGAACTCATCGGACGGCTGTCTCGGACGTTCGTCTGTATATACCAACGCCGACATCGGACGTTGCCGTTCTTGATGTGTAGTCTGACTGGTTCAATACATCTGTTATAAGAATATAACAGATGTATTGAACCAGGTCAGACTTGATCGAAATTGGTCCCTTAATTTGCTCAATTTTTTTTAATGTCTCCTACGGCTATTCCATATGCGATGCAACTTCGGCCCATAACCAATCTGCAATATATCGATTATTGTAACTTTTTAAATGTTTGTTCCACAGTGGTGGTCTATTATAAATGCAACTAGTATATTTTTCAGTATCCATATTTTAAAATACATTGCTTTAAGAGACGTAGTAGCCGGCAAACTGGCGAGAAATCCCAACAAATTCGGACTCGCCGGTTGATTGGCCAATTTCGGGCGTCATCTGACGATACCGCGTGTACTCGGTCTCTTTCTTTTACATGAATTTGAGTTTAGCCGACAACACCCGAGCATACTTCGGCCGATGCTATTGTTAAGGGTTTACCATAAGCATGTACTTAAATTGTATGTCGTTTTGTGACAAATAAACACTTTATCTTTCTTTCTTTCGATAACAGATAAGGTGTACGCGAGTCGCAGATTATCGGCTGAGATTTTTTGGGAAAGAGCAAAAAGTGTGTGTGTACTTTGGAGATTTCGATATCAAAATGAATCAAGAGAAGGCGGTCCTGGCTAGATTTCTTAGATTAGCACACAATAATGCTCGACAGTGCGTCAAGGATGCGATGATCATTTTTCCTAGAAATAGGGATGCTGCCTGGGTAAAAGAAACAATAATTCTATATAGTCCATTAGTGAGATTATCAAATAATATTGGAGCCGTATTTTTGACAAAAATGAAATGCATCAAAGCTCAGGAGTGGGGGCTTGTGACGTCACTTTGTCAGTATAAAGTGTAGCACACCGTCACGTCACACGATTGGCTGGCTGGAGGCTCTAGGTTAGTATCAACAGGATCGCCTGGTGTATTGTATTATCTGTGGCCCGGTTAAGTAGTAGCCAATCACTCGAATTGAACTGTGAGAAAAAAAAATACTTTACACGATATTTCAACGCACTGTATCGTCGTCATGTTTTGTTGACGTCGCAAAAGAAAAAAATACGTATCCAATATTTTTAGGTTATCTAACTGATGGACTGTTTTAGTCAACTACCCTATTCTTCCCCGGTTTTAGTAGAACAATTCGATTTCGTAGAACATACTTTGGAATTATGTATTTATATCATATTAGAACACGATAAAAATAAATTAGGTGGATCTGTTTTCGGGTTATTGCAAACACTCTTTGTTGTTGATAAGACTCGGATTATTCTAAATTATAGAAATTGGGATGTATTTTATTTGAAACTAGCTGACCCGGCAAACTTTGTTATGCCATAAAAACACCAAACATTCACCTACCCTACACCTACCCTACACCTACCCTACCCTTTTTTCCCCATTTTTTTTTGTTTTTAAACCTTCCCTGTATTCTGTCGAACAAAACAAAAAAAGAATTATCCAAATCGGTTCAGCCGTTCTCGAGTTTTAGCGAGACTAATGAACAGCAATTAATTTTTATATATATAGATGATAAGTATATAGTATAAATAGTTGAGTCCAAGATACAAGATTTCTTCCAAACTTACGGTGTTTGTAATAATCCAATGACAAATCCAAAAAACACACACACCATAACTCTACACTCTCTCCTCATCCTTCCACTTACACCTATGCTTGACGGAGAGATGCTTACTCATCTTATTATTGATTTGTTGATCCCTACTTATTGACTTTTGATTATAATTTATCTAATGTATAAAATCATAATCTTGAGGAGTTCGTGGCTAAATAATAACAGCCGCACGGGTCGATCATCAAGGTTAAGCAACGCTTGACGAGGTCAGTCCGTGAATGGGTGACCATTTCAACATACCGAGTTTCCTCCGTGCCTCGGAAAGCACGTTAAGCCGTTGGTCCCGGCTGTCATTTGAAGATCTTTGACAGTCGTTACGCGTAGTCAGAAGCTTGAGATCTGAGACCAGTCTTGCCAAGGGGTAGCGTGTTACCCAGTTACTGGGTTGTAGAGGTCAGATAGGCAGTCGCTTCATGTAAAATACTGGTACTCAGCTGAATCCGGTAAGACTGGAAGCCGACCCCAATATAGTTGGGAAAAGGCTAGGCAGATGATGATGATGATAAAATCATAATCTTATTTTCAATATTAATTTGTTACTTCGATTATGTTCATTTTAGTTAAGAGACGAATAATGTATTTGACTCATGTTATTAACTTCATTATAACTATTATTATTTTTGGTTTTGCCTGTTAATATTATTTTATTTCCTTTTATTATTGTTTAAATTGATTTTTTAATGCCCATTTAGTTTCATTGTGCAGTGTAACATTGAAAATATTAACTTTAAAACTTTCGCGTTTCATAGTTGAACAACATTATATCACGGGAATTTAACGAAATCATTATATTGTTTTTCAATTTAACATTGAATACTCACCATTTCTGTGCCTTCAAGATACCGGCTGTGTCTACAATGGGGCCCATTGCCAGTTAAATTTTGCAACATTTTTATCTATTATCTCGTTGTGCAAAATGTTTCTTTGTTGAACTTGTGTGTGTGCCAATAAATAAAATTATTATTAGTAGACTTTGAAAGTCGTTATAGAAATACGAAGCCTTCAGACCAGTTATCCCTTGCTATCTTACTGTAATTATATTATACCGTTAAAAATATTGCTAATTACGAAACATTACAATACATAAGATCATTTTAAAAATATATAAGATTTGGTAGCAAAAAACATAAAACAAATAAAAGAAGAATGTAGTTATCAGGAAAATGCCATGCATAAAATAGCACATTATACAAAAAGTAGATTTTAGCAGAGCGTGGTTTCGATCCACGGACCTCTGGGTTATGGGCCCAGCACGCTTCCACTGCGCCACTCTGCTTACAATATCACTTGCCCAAATAACACTTCTATGTATACTTTTGTAATTGATGCTATTCTTACTTTGAAATTGTTGAGATTCGTCAAGAAATTACCCTCTGTTTATGCCAGTCGAGTAATAAAAACCGACAGAATTGGAAATGGCAGTTCTAATTCAGATAAACGATTAGACATAAAAATATTGTAAAAAGAACAGAAACCATAATATATAATGGAAGAATGAACAAGGGATGCCAGTTAAAAAAACCATACGCACCTACTTTCTTCTATAGAAAATTACTTAGAAGCGATATTCACTTACTTACTTGAATCCTTCTTGATATAGTTACGCGATGTCGCGTACGTTTTTATAAAAAAAGGTGGCCAAATTAACCTAACGTGAAGTAAATGACCTATCCGTGTCGGGGTGCCCTAAGCTCCCAAGCTCGCTCTTGGACTAATTCACAAACTTTCCTTTTTTACCCCTTTAGAGGTAAAATTTCCAAAAACCAATAAATTCATAAATTATAAAGGTATTGAAGCAGTCTTGAATATGAAGTAATTTATTTTGATAAGGATTAATACCAAGATACATCTGGTACACCAGAACCGAGTCATCAACCGATTTCAGGTCGAAACTCATCGGACGGCTGTCTCGGACGTTCGTCTGTCTATATATACTACTGCCGACATCGGACGTTGCCGTTCTTGATGTGTAGTCTGACTGGTTCATTACATCTGTTATATTCTTTTCGAAATTGTTCCCTTAAGTTGCTCCATTTTTTTTAATGTCTACTACGGCTATTCCATATGCGATGCAACTTCGGCCCATAACCATTTTGCAATATCTCGATTATAGTAACTTTTTAAATGTTTTTCCCAAAGTGGTGGCCTATTATAAATGCAACTAATTAATTTTTCACCATCAATTTTTTTTAAATACATTTCTTTAAACGACGTAGTAGCCGGCAAACTGGCGACAAATCCCAACAAAGTTCAGACTCGCCGGTTGATCGGTCATTTTCGGGCGACATCTGACGATGGCGGTTGTAGTCGTAGTAGTAGATGCGCTCTCTTTCTTTTACATGATTTGAGTTTAGCCGACAATGCCCGAGCATACTTTGACCGATAACAGATTAGGTGTACGTGAGCCATTTACCATCCGAGATTTTTCGGGGAAGAGCTAAATGTGTGTTCTTTGGTGTTAATCAAGAGAAGGCGGTCCTGGCTAGATTTCTTAGATTAGCACCTAATTATGCTCGACAGTGCGTCAAGGATGCGATGACCATTTTTCCTAGAAATCTTACCCGGGTATAGTAGAACAATTTGATTTCGTAGAACAAACTTGAGCATAAGTATATATATCGAGTCAAGCTCTTTGATTTAACTGCTTTTACAGGTATTAGAACACGATAAAAATGTATTAGGTGGATCTATCACCAAGTTATTGCATACACTCTTTGTTTACTTGTTATCTATACTAATATACTAATAATAATATTATGAAGAGGAAATATTTTTTTGTTTGTTTGTACCGAATTGGCTCCGAAACTACTGGGCCGATTTAAAAATTCTTTCACCAATAGAAAGCTACATTATTCCTGCTATTTTTTAACCCGAAAATGGGTCCTGTGGGGTGGTCCATGGGAGCGAAGCCGCAGGCAACAGCTAGTTATTTATATTTATGCTTTATTGTCGGTACACACCAGTCTACACCAGTCTGTGCCATTTTCTGCGATATGACACAGGCATTTGATTATGTCCAACATAATATATTACTCAATAAACTTGATGCATATGGTATAAGAGGAAACATATTTAATCTTATAAAATCACACCTACATGACAGAAAACAAGTAACCCAAATTAATAGAATAAATATGAGCTCCAAACGTGAAGAAATTTTCACGTCATGCGAGCGTACCGTCCCTCATGGAGTTCCGCAAGACAGTGTACTCGGACCGCCCCTGTTTACACTCTATATTAATGACTTTCCTAAATCCATTAAACATCCCATGACACTGTTTGCGGATGACAGTACGATAACTATACCATGCCATACTAAGAATACATATGAAACGGACATAAAAAATACATTAATTGAAGCAGTAACAAAGTCAAAGTCAAAGTCAAAGCACTTTATTTCAAGTAGGCCAGTTACAGGCACTTTTGAATTGTCAAAAGACAAAATAAAATATTACAAAATTATGGTGCTACAGTCCCAGTCACAAGACATAATAACTGTGAAAGTACCGTAGATGCCCATTCCAAGGCGTAGATCTCTATGGAGAAGAACGGGCAAGAAACTCCATGGACACTCTTTTTCAATTAGGTAATTATTACAAATCATTTGTTACATCATTCATGTTGAGATTACACATTATG
Source organism: Orthosia incerta (assembly GCA_948252205.1). Taxonomy (NCBI): domain Eukaryota; kingdom Metazoa; phylum Arthropoda; class Insecta; order Lepidoptera; family Noctuidae; genus Orthosia; species Orthosia incerta. The sequence goes on from OX411743.1 coordinate 3,777,261, forward strand.
TGAGAACGATGTAGAAAGTTAAAAGTGTCCATAGTAAATATAAAAAGACAATTCAGAAATAAAATTAGAATCAATTAAAATAAACCATGGCAGCTAAGAGATGACCAGTCCCAACCGACAGCGCCCGTTCACGAACATGACACATGTATCAGCACCATTCAGCTCAACCATTTTGAAGGGAGCTAAATGATCCGACACACGCGCCACCATCGGCGAGACATTTGAGTGGGCATGACATACTCTCAACCACCGGAGTCATTCAAGTCAATAGAAGACGTAGGTATCTAGACAATGATAGCTCTGAAGTACATGGTACTCACACAATGCTGGCTATGCTGCTATATAATACTAGAAAGATTAACTCTATATAATGCAAAGATAGTAGCAATCCTCATCAGCTCCGACAATAACAGTAAACGATACCTACGACAGTCTTACCAAAAAATAAAATTTAAAAAATACACATAAAAACGAAATTAAAAAATAATAATATTTAACCTGACAGCAAGCTAATTTTGGTAAAAGAACACGAACATTGTCTTGAGTTCAACACAGCGACCAACTATGCTTATCATCTAAATAATCATTAATAGAATAGTATGCCTTAGAACAGAGATTAGCTTTTACCTTTGCTTTAAACGCGTTAAATGGCAAATCTAGAAAAGAAGACGGTAACTTGTTGTAAAAAGTTATACCAACCCCAACGAATGAACTATGCACCTTATGAAGTCGATGAAAGGGAGCTCGTAATTTGTCCTTGTTTCTGGTGTTAAAGTTGTGAATATCACTATTGTTACTGTACAAATGAATGTTCTGCCTAATATATAAAATGTTGGCGAATATGTACTGTGAAGCCACTGTGAGAATACCAATCTCTTTAAAAAAATCTCTTAGAGAAACACGCGCACCTAATTGGTAAATGGCACGAACAGCTCGTTTTTGAAGCACAAATATATTTTGAATATCAGCGGCTCTGCCCCACAGTAGAATACCGTAGGACATGATACTGTGAAAATAACTAAAGTAGACCAACCTTGCTGTATCAACGTCAGTGCATTGTCTAACCTTTCTGACGGCGTAGGCGGCCGAGCTAAGCCTACCCGCTAGGCTTGATATATGTGGCCCCCATTGAATTTTTGAGTCTACTGTTATACCCAGAAACACAGCTGAATCAACAGTTTCGAGCTTCTCATTGCCGAGCACAATGTTGGGACCCAGATTTCCAACATTGGGCAAAGCGAACTTTATGCATTTAGTCTTCTTGGCATTAAGAACAAGATTATTTGTTGTGAACCAATCTGTGACCATTGATAGTGCGTTATTCACGTCATCAAAAACTTGTCTATTCCTATCTACTTTAAAGATCAGAGAAGTATCATCTGCAAACAGTACAACGTCGCAAATATCCTTTAAATAGAATGGCAGATCGTTAATATAAACCAGGAATAAAAACGGACCCAGTATTGAGCCTTGAGGTACACCCAGCTCAACAGGTAACCTGGAAGATTTAGCGCCATTAACGTCTACGCACTGGTATCTATTAAGTAAATATGATTCAATTACATTTAGGGCTTCGTTTTGAACACCGTAATGGCGTAGTTTACGCAAAAGCGTATCATGGTGAACGCAATCGAAGGCTTTAGAAAGATCGCAGAAAACACCAATTGCATTTCGCGACTTCTCCCATGCGTCAAATATGTGCTTCAACAAAGCAACACCCGCATCTGTAGTCGAGCGACCCTTCGTAAACCCATATTGGTCATTGTGAAGGAGGCTATGTAAGTTAAAATGTCTGAGTAACTGCTTAAGAATTAACTTTTCAAATATTTTGCTGAATGCAGGCAAAATAGAGATTGGTCTGAAATTACCAATATCATTTTTGCTACCGGATTTAAATAGAGGGATGACTTTACTGCTCTTCATGAGATCAGGAAAAGTACCCAAATCAATGCATTTGTTAAACGTAACAGCAAGATAGGGGGCCACAATGTCTATTATATTGCCCAAAAGTTTGGTAGATATGCCCCAGTAATCACCCGTGTTTTTAGATTTAAGAGAATTAAAAACATTAACCACATCACGAGGCGCTACATGCTCGAATCTCAATACATAACTACATTTAGGGACGCTACTATGCAATAGGTTTTCAGCCTTAGACGGCGACGAACTTAAGGAGCAAGTCGTCGTTGCAGGTATGCTCGTAAAAAACTCATTAAACGCCTCAGCTACGTCAGCTGGTTTATTAACTAATTTGTTATCAACCATGATCTCGAGTTGATTTTCTTTTTTAACCGATTTACCCGTTTCGTTGTTTATGATTTTCCAAGTGGCTTTTACTTTGTTATTAGAATTTTTAATAGTCTCACTTAAAAATTTTGATTTTGCAACACGACAAATCTTTTTAAATAATTTTGAATAATTTTTAACATATTCTAAAAAATTGTTATCAAACTTGTACTGTCTCAGACCATACAACTCATACAATCTCGCTCGGCTTTTATAAATGCCTGGTGTAGCCCATTGGTTGAAACCAATGTATTTCAACCAATGGGCTACACCAGGTTGAAATAACATTCATTCATTGGTTGAAATAACGTGGCTGAATAATAATAATTTGAAAATTAATATAAGTAAAACTTTGATTATGCACTTTAGCCAACGATCATCATTATTCTCTAGTCTTGACATCGAATATAATAATAATAAAATACAGACAGCTAATAGTACAAAATTTTTAGGACTAACAATCGACAGAAGCTTAAATTGGAAAGCGCATATTGAGGCTCTAGCCAAAAGAATAAGCAGTGGTGCATATGCGTTATATAAATTATCGCGTACGCTAAATATAGAGGCGCTGTTAACGGCCTACTATGGTTTAGTTGAATCCGTCCTTAGATATGGTGTTATCTTCTGGGGTAACTCAACCGACAGGGATATCATCTTTAGAAGACAAAAGTACTGCTTGAGATCTATGTTTAATCTCAAAATTACCGATAGCTGTAAAAATTATTTCATTAAATATAAAATATTAACATTACCTTCACTTTCTATATTAGAAATGGCAATGTTCGTAAAAACAAATCCACATTTGTTTCCTCGTATGGCAGACAAATTTCCAAGAAATAGGCGTGATGATAGTAAGCTATGTTTACATACATCAAAAACTGCACTTATGCGCAAGAGTGTTTATTGCATGGCACCAATTATCTACAATAAATTGCCCAAAAGTTGGAAAGAACAAACTATACCTAAATTTAAACAAACAATAAAATTGATTTTGGCACAAAAAGCATATTATAGTATTACAGAATTTTTAAACGACTCATGGTGATTATTATAAATAATTTGACCATGATAACTAACATTGTAGTAATTATGGTCATGTAGTAGTGGCGAACTTAGAAATGCCTATAATATTATAAATTTCATTATAATTGAATGTCTATTAAAGTGATGTAAATCTTCATTGTGATAATTGTTATCTTTAATATTGGACTAGGAAAAAAAATTATAAATCATTGGATAATGTAAATAATATATAATCTGTTTGTGTGAATGATGTTTAATGTATAGCTGTAAAATTTTAAAATCATTAATTCAATAATAATATATAATAGTACCTAAAATATTTGCACGCCATGAGAAGTGGCAGACATGTCGTGAGCCATTCTTATTTAAGATCTTGCATGCATCTATTATTTTAATTATGTATGTATACACATGTTTGAGCAAATAAAATTTCTTATTCTTATTCTTACCATGTTAAAACACAGAAAAGGAAACTGAAAACTAAAATAGATACAACGGCTCGTAGAAGTAAATAAATTGTAGTTCTAAAAACTAAAAAACACGCTTTATTGGTAAGGATAATAGGACAAACTGTTTAAATTATTGCATTGTCATCGGTCCTTGATAAGTGTGCAAAGTTTCAAATCAATCCAACGTTTTGAAGTGGGTGAAAATCACGTTCAAAGATTCCGTTACATTGATACATTGTTACATTGATACATTGTTACATTGATACATAGATACATAGATACATACATACCAAGCTAATAAAAGCGTGTTAAAAAGGCCTTATCGCATACCGCTTTTTCTTCCAGGCTCTTTGTTCTTGATAAGACTCCGATTATTTTAAATTATAGAAATTGGGATGTATTTTATTTGAAAAGATAAGTAATTAGTATAAAAATAGTAGAGTCCAAGATACAAGATTTCTTACAAACTTCCAGGCTCTTTGTTCTTGATAAGACTCGGATTATTTTAAATTATAGAAATTGGGATGTATTTTATTTGAAAAGATAAGTAATTAGTATAAAAATAGTAGAGTCCAAGATACAAGATTTCTTACAAACTTACGGTATTTTTAATAATCCAATGACAGATCCAAAAAACTGTGTTAAATTTTAAACTATTGCTATAAAACAAAATAAACGATAGCTTACAAAAGGATCTTTTTTACAAACTAGCTGTGCCCGCGGCTTCGCTCCCTTGCAACTGCCTATGCCTACCCTATCCTACTTACCTTGCTATATGCCTTAACATTTTTTTTTGTTAAATCCTCCACTGACTTCTCCCGCTCTGAAAGCCACGCCCTCCCGCGGTGAAGCGGGAGGGCGTGTCAGACTTTTACTGACTAAAACCCACCCGTGTTCCTTCAGTTTGAGCCAGGGCCGCGGTAGTTATTTTCAAATTTATCCGCGACCTACCTTCCGTCATTCTTCCGCGGCGAATCTTAACACAGCCATTCAGAAAATGACGTTCAAGGCACAACGCCATCTATCGAATATGCAGTACAACGGTCCGAGCATCTAAATTGCGTGTGCTGTGATAAATTACTTCTTGAACACTTTAAATTCATATAACTTTTGATAGAGTGAACCGATTTTTTGTGAATGTTATCTACATTGGTTTCGGGCATTTTAAGTGATGCGTGCACAACTCAACAGATAAACAGACAAAAATGCTAGAAATGGGTTTTGTTGGTTATCCTTTAACACCCTGACTATTTTTGTAGGAAATATTTTCGATATACAAAACGACTTTTCTACAGATTTATTACCTATATACGTATTGATCACGAAGAAACAGCAAATAAGTGCCGTAAAAGAGCAAAAGCGTAACTGGTAAGACATTCAAATACTTTTAATTCTTGCACGAGCATGAGCAATTATCATAATTCAGGACTTTCCAAAATAAACACGGACAATAAGCTCGGAGTTTCTCTAAAAGCTTCCAGAAGAAATATCTTTTCCGGTCATAAAACGAAATCGCTTTCGCAATTTTCTCAAACATCTTCGGATAGATAAAGTTGTAAGTTTTCACGAATATCAGAGCGATGTAAACAGGATTTATTACCCGATTGATGATCGTATAATGGTCTTAATCTTTTAACCGTTTAAGTTTGTATTTTAATTTTATTTGATTATAGTTTTAGAAACCCGTTCGTCCAGGTTATGAATTATCTGTGTGCTAGACATACAAATCCATTCAGTAGTTTTTGCAGGCAAAAGTAACAAACATCCATTCGTCCGTCCGTCGAGAATAATAGGATTCGCAGATGCCAGTTATTAGAATAAACAATTACAGCATTGTTAAATTGTCAAGGTATCGACCAGCATTTATTTTTCACTTTTTAGTTGTACCTACCTAATGGGCAAGTTGTTTAGTAAGTTTCCTATAACACCAGAATAGATTACCCGAATATCATGAAACTTGAACAAAACCGATCAAATGAGAGATCTGCTTACCCCTTAAGACCGTACTGGCGTGATGTTATGTTATGAAATGGTATAAACAATAAACAGACATGCGATTACAGCAGTCCCGAGAGATTTGCCGTTATTTATTGAAGAGTTCTGTTGTATATCTTCGAAGTTCTACATCAGATCTCCACCAAATTAAAATGGGACCAATTTCGGAACATACTCTTTAAAACAAAAAAATAATTTTCAAAATTTACGAAAGAAAAAAAAATCATACAAGAAGTCGGTTAAAAATTATGAAACAAGATTCGAATGCAAAGATGTTCTGTGCTAATTTGCCCTCAGATTAGACCTCAAAAGTTAAAGATAGAGAAATAGCGAATCCCAAGTAAAATACCTAACTACAAATCGCAAAATTTGAGCAAACACACAACCTAATTTATACCCCTTCCGGGAATATAGTTGTGAATTACTTTATCTACATCCAAGATCAAGCTAGATTACAGCGAAATCTCCAAAACTAAAACTTATCTTTATAAGTCTGCCACAGCTAAGAAACTCCTTAGTCACCGAATCAGTTCGCTACGTGATTTTCCGAAGACCGTCGTCAATATGAAGGAACATTTTATGTTCGAAACGTCAAAAGCGACACGAAAATTCACTTTAAAGTGACATCACCTGCTGTGAGGGCACAATAACTTTGCTTGTATGAAAAATCGGCAGACTGCTGAAGTCTGAGTCACGTTTTCTTATATAGTTTTGTATTTTGCGTAAGTAAATCTTAACACTATCTTAACAGATTATAATTTAAATATATTGTTTCAAGTGCAGTGGGTTTACAAGAAAATAAATGATGGCAAATCTAATACAGTACGTACAGTAGAGTAAACGCAACGATGCAACGTTACTGGCAACATGTTATAGCAACACAACACATGTTACTTCTAACAATGAGGCGTAATATTTTTTTAAGGAACAGGAGTACAGAACTTTTACCACACGTAATTTAATTATAAGATTATCTATACAGTAAACCGTATCAATAATCTAAATACGTCACCGTTACTAGGCACTCAGAAACATAGAAATGGTAGTCGGAACAGAATTTCATTAAGCAAACGAGACGCCCGGCTGTCCCATTCAACAGAGCTGCAAAAGACCGGTGCTAGTGCATTCGATAACCAGGATTAGCTTCTCTAGATATGTTGCAAGGTTGAATGAGTAATATTTCTATGGTTGATTTTAATGGTATTGGAAACTAACATTTTCACACCTATTTTTGGAACACATTTATAATATACTTGACTTCAGTACCTTACGTTTTTCGGGTCAAGTGTGATGGCGGGGTGTGAATGTGTGTGTTTTCCATATTCTAAAAATCTACTGATTTTATCAGGAAAGTTTCAAGATTTTCATGCTACTACGGTAATCTTTTTTTTACAATCTTTCTAGCTAACCGTGCTTAGTCATCTAAACGTTTGGTTTAGATGACAATTCACGGTAAGCTAAAATTTTAACTAAGTATGCAAAATTACAGCAAAATCGGTTGGTAATAACTATTTAAAACGTGAGTTATATTTAAAACTCAAGACATCGAACAAGTCAACGAACTTACAGGAAGCTTGTAAAGGTATTAATTTAGAAACAAAAACTCGAATGTCTATCAGCCCAAATAAAGCCGATCGAAAATTCGCGACATTATTGTTTTACAAAGCACGTCTGGAAATAAAATATACAATCTTAATAACAGAGAATAATAATGACTGCATGTGTAATTTTTCCTTTTGTTGTATTCCAGCGCCATATTTCAGCCAGTTTCAACATAAGGGAAGACACAAAGGAAAAAAAAGAAATGCTGATTGTTCAAGCTTATTTATACCCAAATAATCAAGTACACGCAATTGATATGCAAAATCATTCGGCTTCTTATTTTGCCTAAAGGATTTGGTGAATTACACTGAAAAAAATAATTGGGACTAGCGAACTTTTCTTTTAACAAAAGAAAGTGCGCACGGTTGGCGCAGTGGTTGAGCGATTGACTGTGCGCTGCGTGTTGCGGGTTCGATGCCCGCACCGAACAAATATTTGTATGACCTACAGATAGTTTTTCCGGCTCTGGGTGTTGTGTATGTGAGTTTATATGTTTGTAAACGCACCATATACAGGGAAAAAATCCTAGTGTGGGGCAACGTTTTTGTTTTTTTAAAAGAAAGAAGATTTTTGCTATATGTTATTTTGTTTTGTATAATTTAATAAAGTTTATTTTGTAATAACTAATGTAAGCTTAAATTGAAAGTTAGTAAACGTATCCGGTTTGAACCAAAATAGTTATGTACTTAGTAAAAAAATTAAATTAACTGATTTTTTTTAACAATAAATAGAAAAATAATCTAAAAATAATACCAAAACTAATAATTAGTAAATATCAAATCACTGTTTTGTTGCTAGTAAAAAAAAAAAGATCAGTAGTCCAAAATATTTTTTCAGTGTAAGCCAAGGATACACTTGCGTAGAATGGGGGCCCCAAATCAGCGCCATAAACAAAATCTCGATACAGAATTACGGAAGTGACATTATTGGAGCAGAAACAAGTCAACAATCCTTGTTTGTTTGAGTTCGAGCCGGATCGAAGAGGATTCAAAGGGAAAAAATCAGCCGCGTAGAAAATTGGGACCTCGGCACACTTGAGTGTGGGAAAATAATCTACTTTTAACGTACAAACACTGTATTGATTGGCTGGGGAGATTCGGTTATTTTTGGAAAGAATTGGCTTTATTTGTGGCTGATAAATTGTATCAATATAAAGAATAATTTTAGCCTTAAGGGTGGTACAAACCAAAGCGGGTGAAATAAGTAACTTTTTTTTCTATCGACACTTCGATATGAATTCTTTAAATTAATCAGTCAATTAACTGAAAAATTGTTTTTTGATCTGACGGTAAATTAATAAAAATATTGGACACATATTTTTTATTTTGACACGTACACATAAAGTCACGACGATAATAATGCGTTGAAATATCGTGTGACGTCAAGATGTTAGTACATTTTACACTGACATAGAAACGTCACAAGCCCCCACTCCTGAACTTTGATGCGCTTTATCTTTGTATTTTTTATTTTGCCCTTTCACGGTTTTATTTATTTACATATGTACATTATTATTTACAAACTAATATTAGAACTAAAATAAGAATAAACATATATACAATTACGGCGCGTCAAAAAATTCGACCACATCGCTGTCAACAGGAAAAGTGCCTAGAAGGCTGGCAGCATTGCCACGTTGGATGGCAAAGCTGATTCTTTGGCCAAAAAAAAGGCCTGCCCTCTGGTCTCGTGAAGAGTCGACCAACCGCTTGGCGATATCCCGAAATAATAGGTGTGCACTCGGACCCCATGGCCCTAGTGTTTCAACCCCAAACGGCTCAAACAATTTTTATTGATTTGGTAAAGCAAAAAGTACATGTCCAATAAATATCATTTGATAATCTCACTGCCCGACTAAATAGAATTATCAATGGCATCGCTCGCGTGATAGTCGGACTTTATTCCAGAGGAACAGGGTACCCTGGGGTAAAATTCAATCTGTTTACGCGTATAAGCTTATAAAATAGACAGGCAGAGTTACTTACTTATTTATAACTAGCTGTGCCCCGGCTTCGCTCCCGTCATCTGTCTGCCAACCCTACCCTGCTTACCTACCTACCAATTTTTTTTCTAGGATCATCATTCTTTCGCGGGGAATCTTAACGCCGCCAATCAGTAAATGAATTCGAAGGCACAACGCCATCTATCGAATATTAAAATAATAATAATAATCTATCCAGTTCAACTGTCCGAGTGTCTGAATTGCGTGTGTTGTGATAATTTTACTTCTTGAACACTTTAAATTCATCTAACTTTTGATAGAGTGAACCGATTGCGATGAAACAAAATTAAGTAATTATTCAAGTTACGCACAATTTTTATGTATAAACCTAATTTACATTGGTTTCGTAAATTTCACGTGATGCGTGCACAAATAACCAGACAAACAGATAAACAGACAAAAATTCCAAAAATTCCGGAAATTGGTTTTCTACAGATTTATTATATGTATTGATTGATATTGATGATGATATTAGTATGGGTACTTTGATGACATCTTAATTATAAGCAAGCACAAAAATCACATACGTTTTACCATTAATTCAGAAGCCACACAAATGACGATTATTCTTCCTTACAACTTAATTCCCAAGCTAAAAGCTAATATATATATATATTAAAAGCGTAGAAAGTGCAGTGCTATACGTTTCCCCTCCCTCTAAAGTTTAATTCCCATCTGTATACAGCTCGCCTTAAATTTGCAGTCGCATCACGTCGTCGCCCGCGGTCTTCGTCTTTTGAAATATTAACTCCGACCAATTTATGCTGCCCTGGTACCCCCAGTCGCTGTAACTGATACGGTTATTTCTTTGGTTTAAATTGTTAACTTTATTTGTCAGGCTGTCAAGGTTAACTACAGGGTTGAACCCTTGAGGTTATTAGTTGAGGCAGGTTTAATGTTTTCAGAGTTGTATAAAATTTTATAGCAAAATTAAACCTTGAATAAGTACGTAACCTACCAACGTAGCAAGTAGAAGATTATCATACATTACATTACCTATACTAAAATTATAAAGAGCGTGTTTTACGAAATTGTGTGTTTGTTTTCAATGAATAAATCTCTAGAAGAGCTGATCCGATTTTGAAAAGACTTTCACAGATAGAACACTATCGCTCAGTGTCTTAAGCTTACTTTTTATCCGGAGAACATAAACGGTTAATAAGGGACGGGACTAAATCCGCGCAATAAAAGCTAGTTAAATATCAAATCGTCATCAGCCGCAGCCTGACTTCGCCCACAATAGGGCACAGGCCTCTCTTTTTTTGCCAATACTCACATTCCTGTGCCACATCAATTACTTTACTAATATTAGGTACTGAATATTTTTTTCATAATATTGTACTCAAAAAAAAATTAGGATACAAATTCAATTCCATCGATGATCGCTGGAATCCACACGATAATGTCGCAAAATATACCTAATGTAAGTCTGTCAATAGATTTTATATTGAAAATACTGTAACAGTGACGAATGTGACATAAAACAAATTTCACAAAATATAATATTTCTCTTTATTCACAACATTTCGACGTAACGATATCAAAAATTCCTATTCCACCTGATTGCTTACGTATTGAACAAATTATTGAATCAAATATCTGAAAAAAATATGAGAAACGAAACGAATTGATTGTTGTAGTTCTAGAGATAACTTTTACAACTTTCAGCCTTATTTACTGCAAAGTGCCAATACAATTAAACTGATCAGCAAATTATTAATTTAAATTCGCCCTAATTCATCAAAGTAAGGAATGGTACAATGACGGAATTAATGCAAGCGCAAGCTTTTTGAACAAGCCATATCCATGTTATGATCACATGAAGCGAATACCAAAATTCAAACTGCCTTCTCCGACCACTGTTAATGATACAACTGTAACCAGAGTTGTACGAAATCTTTGCATCCTAATCAATTAAAGAAATGTGTGTGGCGACTTGATTCCCCGGCATGCAAGACGGTCTGTCGCACTAAGCTGGTCGTGTTGCGTCCATCTTGCAACCCAAGAGAACTCACAAAGTGCCTGGGAGGAATTGCTCACCTTCCCTTAAAGGATTCTGAATGTCCAGAAAAATTTTGCTACAAAAAAAACATTAACAACTTAAATTAAAGACAATTGCAACGATTGGACCTTTATTTTAGATTCAAATTTACCAGCTTATAACCTCGTGTGTGTTCGCATGTGGAATCCAAATTAAGTGTAGCTGACATTAGGGGAGCGGCCAGTATTTCGGCCAAATTTTCGGTTTTATTTGGCAGTGCTATCTATAGGCACCCTTCTAAATTATTATATAAAGAAAATCATTTGGAATCTGCAGTAGGATGCCAACAAGGTGAACCTCTCAGGCTAGTCATTTTCAGTTTGGCTATTCATCCTATCATCAAACAAATAAATTAAAAATTCAACGTCTGGTATCTAGATTATGGCACACTAGGAGGTGACGTAGTTACAGTTCTGAAAGCAGTCAATTTCTGAAGCAGTAATTCCAGTCTTAGGCTTAGAACTCAACCACTCCAATTGCGAAATTTTCATCTGTGACAATACGGACAGACAATCGATCCTTTAAAAATTCAATACAATAGTACCTACCAGAGATCAAAATTGCAGAAAGAAATTCACTGCACCTCCTAGGTACCCCAATTTTGGAAGCTAGTTTTTCTCCATTCATTGATGCCAAAATAACACATTTCAACGTTATTTTGGACAGACTCTCTAAAATTAATATACATTCGGCTATCACCCTCATTCTTTATTGTTGTTTTGGTCCAAATTTCATGTACTTTTTTCGCGCTTCGCCATTATGGAAGCATTCACAAAATCTTCTGGCCAAAATTGACCAGATTATTCGTTGCACGCTATCATCTATCCTAAATGTGGCCCTGGATGACCGAGCGTGGCTGCAAGCCACTCTACCCATTCGCTTCGGTGGGCTCGGCGTCGGCAAATTTTCTAGTATAAGCCTACCGGCGTACCTGTCTTCGGTCCACAGCACTGAAAAGTTAAACAGAAAAATCTTGTTGCCATCACTGGTTAACTGTGAAGTGCCGTGCTCGACTGATGCAGTGAATGCCTGGAAAGTGGCTTGCCCGAATACAGCGTTGCCCGAGACCCCTTTTTACAAGAGACAGTGGGATGAGCCGATCTGCAGGTTGGTACGGCATAAACTTATAGATACGTCCACCAATACTTCTAAGCGTACCCGCCCGCTGGCTGTGGGAGAATGGGATTCGGGCCTCTGGCTACAGGCACTACCGTCACCCAACATAAGTACTATGTTGAGTGACAACACCTTTCGGATCGCTACAATATCTGCTGCTCCAAATCGTTGTCAATGTGGTGAAGCAGTCGACCACCTCGGAAACCATGGCCTTTCCTACAGTAGGAGCGCTGGTCGGATAGCACGGCACGCCAGCATTAATGACATCATACGTCGGGCTCTTTTAGAACCCAATGGCTTGGCGCGCGACGATGGGAAGAGATCAGACGGGATGACCATAATGCCTTGGAAGGTAGGTAGGCCTTTGGTGTGGGATGCAACATGTGTCGACACCCTTGTGCCATCCCATCTTCTTAGCACTGCGGGCTGTACTTGGGCAGCTGCTGCTGGTGCAGAAAACCTCAAACGGCGCAAATACAACAACTTTATTGGAAGTTATATATTTGAGCCGTTTGGGGTTGAAACATTAGATCCATGGGGTCCGAGTGTTCATCGAGTATTTCGAGATGCAAGCAAACGGTTTGTCAAATCTTCACGTGTTCAGAGGGCTGGGCGTTTCCTTGGCCAGAGAATCGGCATTGCCATCCAACGTGCTGCCAGCGTTCTGGGCACTTTTCACGTTGACAGCGATGTGGACGAAATTTTTGACGCCCTATGACCCCTGCCCATTTATTCGCGTTCGTAGTTTTATTTTATTTTTAAATAAATGTATATATAGGTAGTTATTGTTAATTAAGTATTTTATACCATGTACATTTTAATTTTCTCCCTAGAAAAAAATGTATTATGAATCAACTATTTAATTAGTGTTTAACCCAATCCAATCCTATAATTTTCTTTTTTATATCTTCCATAAAGTTTAAAACTACATTAACAGTTTCAATCCGTTTAATAGCATCCTGGCAGCCACGAAAGCCATTAAAGCGAGAAATTGAATTTGGTTTCCATACACTTTTCATCCTAACTTATCCTCCAGTCCATAAGAGCATTAAAACTGGGACATGGGATATAATAGCAGAAATAAAAGCGACATTATTGATTCCATCAGCGTGTATCTAATATGGACTGTCGTAAACCAACTTGGCATATAAAATGTCGTACAGAATCGTAACTTCTGTTTTACTGCAAATATATTTATGCAACTTTTTACCGTATGTCTGTGACCGACATTAAGGTAATCCCCTTTTTTAATAGATTATGTGCTATGTTTATTGCAAAGGCCAAAGTTCGGTCGACCAATAAAAGACGAGAGAGCAAATTCGAAAATGATGTAAAATTATTTTATTTTTATTAGGGCAGTGAATATTTTTTGGCAATATTTTGCTGGTATGTATTTTATTGAGGTTGAATAGGCTCTTGGAAAACACAAATTAAGTGAAATATGCTGTTTTATAACAATGGAAATAATGTGGTAACACTTTGAAAGCTTGCTAATAAATCAGTTATTTTATAGGTTAACTAGCTGAGCCCCGCGGCTTCGCTCCCGTCATTTGACTAACTACCTACCCTACACTACCCTACATAGGGATAGTGGGGGGTAGTGTAGGATAGGTAGGTAGGTAGGTACCTACCTACCTATCCTACCCTACCCTATCCTACCCTACCCTACAAACCTACCTACCCTACCCTACATACCAAACTACCTTACCCTACCCTACATACCCTACATGCCTAGCCTTTTCCCAACTATCAAACAGGATTCAGCTGATTACCAGTATTATACATGGAGCGACTACCTATCTGACCTCCACAACCCAGTAACTGGGTAACACGATACTTCTTGGCTAGATTGGTGTCAGATCTCAGGCTTCTGACTACCCGTAACGACTCTTAAAGATCTTCAAATGACAGCTGGGACCAACGGCTTGACGTGCTTGCAGAGGTACGGAAGAAACTCGCTATGTAAAGATCGTCACCCATCCACGGACCTACCTCGGCAAGCATTGCTTAACCTTGAAGATCGACCTGTGTGGCGGTTATTATTTAGCCATGAGCTGTCACATGTCTTCAAATTTAAAGCGCCTGCCTGGACTTGAACTCGCGACCTACAACTTGTAAGTCGTAGCCGTTACCACTGGGCCACCACTGCTCTCGTGATGATATTATATGCATAAAATCTAAAATTTTAACTAAAATACTTGTAATCAATTGCTTCTGATTAGAGTGAAAGCGGACCTTAAAATAGTAGCGAAAAGGCCAGGCAGATTGAATCTCAAGTAATAACTCAGTCTAAACTATAAACCAAGGAACAGAATTATAAAGTAATCCAGACCTTCCTAATGAGTACTAAGTAACTCGACGATCATTAAGGGACAGCAAATGACTCGACAGTAATTTGTGAGACGCTTTAGAAACCGAATCTGGCGATTACATAAATCATATAATGGTTATTTGACATCTTTGATAAGTTGCCATCCTTGAATTCTTTCGTATGAGAATGATTCTAAAAATACTTAATTTGTAACAAAATGGTAAACATTAACAAAATTGAAAATCTATAATGGCAGGGCAGAAAAAGACAAGAAAAAGTAATACGCCGACCGCTAGCAACAAGGGACAAAGTTAGGAATGTGGATGAATTAAATCATACAGATACATTTGGGTATTATGCATAATAATATGATATAATCACCTTTAGATAGTTCCAACCACTGTCTGGTGAAGTCTGTATCCGTCTTCTCGCCGCCCGATCCCAGCCCAAAAAGCAACCCCGGGTTTGGCGGTGCAAGTCAGCAGATTGGGATGGGATGCGATATTTCTTCGCATGCTATCCTTGGTGGCTCACTTGCTTCTCTTCGAACGATCCATCGTCATGCGCTGACACCGTGACAGGGGATTAATATACGGGCCCACATTTCATTCTCTGATGTAACGGTGGCTAGCGTTGACTGGGTTGACTGGGTCGGGGTTGGCACGGGTTAAACAGGTAGTCGATCTGACCCGGCCAACTACAGACACATCTTGGTAACATCCTCCTCTCGTCAACATCCTCAGTAAGAGTATAGAATATGTGCTGAAAAATAAGCGCCCGACATACCTTGAAGACAACGACATCCTTAGTGACCGCCGATACGTCTTCCGCCAAAATCGGTCAACTAGAGATCTTCTAGCGTATGCCATTCACATCTAGAGTGACGCCATCGAGAGGCAAGGGAAAGCGTTTGCTGTCTCCCTTGACATCTCGAAGGCTTTTGGTACGGGTTTTAATGCCGGAGTCCCTCAGGGGTCGGTGCTCTTGGCTATATGTTGCTGCACTTTTATGACCTGTTAAAACCCGAAACCTTTGGGTATGCAGATGACAGCACTGTTGCTGAGAGAGACGTGTGGCTACTGGGTCTCAGATCCGGTCTGTCCGGGAATCCATGGTTGAGCGCTTGAACCTGTCTTTGGCGGTAGTCTCTGAATGGGGCGATGCCAATAAAGTCAGTTTCAATGCTGCCAAGGCATATCTTTTTTCTCAAAAAAGAGCCAATTCTTTCCAACGTCAATCCATCCAATACGTCTCGCCATTTTCTCCCCAGTCTACCGCGACCTCGTCTACCTGTGTCAGGGGTCCAGTCTTTCAATATACGGGCCCACAGTTTTGATATTTTGGCAGATATGGCCTGGCCAGGCCCAATATCAGTTTAGCTGCTTTTTTGAGCTACGTCAGTTATTTGCGTTCTGGAGCTCATCGTGATGTTTCTTATACGGTCAGACAGTTTACTAACTAAATATGCTTTCACCACTAACAAAGTACCTACTAAACTAGATAAATTAGTTTACAAATTACGAACTTTAATTGAAAACATAATAACATCGCTAGCCCGTTTGCTTATTATAACACAAACTACAGAATTTTGTACATTGTGTACATCAATATTGTACAAAGTTTGTTCCTATTGACGTCACTCCGAGTATAATGAGGCAAAGTTTAATAATTGAATGAAAGCGCGTCGAGTGAACTTGTGATGTTGTTACGAAATATTGAGACTTGACTTCGATACTTCACGTCTATATTCACTAAAGTGTTAGATGAGGTGTATCTATAGTGCATATTGTGAGCCAATTAAAATAAAATAAATATATAAATATAAATTACACATTGGCTGACCCGGGAATCGAGCCCTGCTCCCTAATGGGGACTAACGTTACATTATACTAGCTTCTGCTCGCGTCTTCGCCAGCGTAAAAAGTTTTTTATCATCCCAAGGGAAAACGAACTTGTAACGATTAAAAATAACATCTTACAAAATAATAAGGTCAGTAGCGTCCTCTAG
Source organism: Orthosia incerta (assembly GCA_948252205.1). Classification (NCBI taxonomy): domain Eukaryota; kingdom Metazoa; phylum Arthropoda; class Insecta; order Lepidoptera; family Noctuidae; genus Orthosia; species Orthosia incerta. The sequence goes on from OX411743.1 coordinate 3,794,094, forward strand.
TGATGAAGATTAGAATTAAGATGAATGATACTAGTTTACCATTCATCGGATAGATGGCGCTAATGTCTAATCGATTAAACAATATTATTTAAATATATATTTGAATGTGTGTAATAATTAATACAATAAACATACAGTTCTGTTTATAAACAATTGATTAAATCTTGTATTGAAATTAGAAACATAAAGTAAACCATAGATGAGCGGTCTACAAACATTAGAAAAAAAAGAACGTTCAAGGTTTATTCGGTTGGCAGTAAGTGGGTTTCTTTTCATTGTGAGTCAAAGAGTATGTAACACTACTGTTGTGAGTCTTGGACCAGCTCTAACTAATTAAATATAATCCCAAGAAAACTGAAACGGAATGCTTTGCCCGTGTCAATAAGGCGTGCTCAATCTCTGTCCATTTTTAAAACGATGGTAAAGAATCACTACCTCTCTCTTTAATAGTTGTTATTCTTGATTTCTATGCTTTTTTTTTTTCCATACCTATTACTGTATATATTTGTCTATATAATATAAATATATATTTATTTATAAATAGTACACCAAAGACTACCTACAGTACTGTCTTTCCTTTCATTTTTAAATCCATCCAAAGGTTGTCTTGAAAAGATCGCTTTTAGCGATAAGGCCGCCCATTGTGTCACCCAGTGTAATGTTTTCTTCGTCTATGCTTTCTGTAACTTATATGGTGTACATAATAAAGAGTATTCTATTCTATTCTATTCTATTCTGAATCAATCCTGATGTTTCTAGGGACTAAAGGGACCAGTGTTAAAATGAAATGTTCCATTGATTTGAGGAACTAATAGGCGCTGTAAGTATCGGTTTAATTTGTCTGAATATCCACACATATAAAAATCATGTATTTTGTGTGAATCTCATCATGAATTTTCCTCTTGGCAGGGTCCTTAGGATACTTTATTAAAACTTTGAACATATAAATATGGTCATCTCAACCTAACATATCAACATCCCAAGACTTGAGAAGCAAGATGAGAATACAGATGTCCTCATGGTGTGGTCGATGCATAGATATAACTGCACATATAGCATATCTCCAGTGTTGAATCTTAAGGGTATATGTATCACTTCTAATGTAAGTTGTGCTTATTTAATAATATTCACCAAGAAACTTCAGTGACAGACTGTATTTGTGAGAAGATTAAATTAGTTGAGAAGACCAACTGAAAGACTTACTTACCTTCAATCAATACCTCATGCAATACAATCCCTATTTAGTCTAATGCTTTCACTACCACTGGGTAAGTAGGTGAGTATGGAAAAATAACCTTGCAGACTATGCTATGTCCTTCCCAGGGTCTCAAACTATCTCCATGCCAAAGTTCATCTAAATCGGTTTAGTAGATCCAGAGATTACCCCTTACAAACTTTACCTTTACCTCTTGATAATATTATTAGTATAGATATATTGCTCACCAGTTGGCGCCACTGTTGATTAAGGTCCATAAATATAGCTGATAAACGTTGTTATACTCGTAACGTGCATGGAAGCAAAGTTTGAAATAAAATCATTACTAATGCCATACAAGTGTTTTTCGTAAAAAAGAAGGATAACATTTTTTGAAATATAAAACTCTATTAAAGCAGTTTTTGGTAAATGCCGTTATTATCTTAATCTATGGCAGATTAAGATAATTACGGCATTTAATTTGGAAATTAAAAGTTTCTTAATATTAAAAAAATTGTAAATATACTCGCTCTAAAAGCCAAAACAATCTATAAAATTTGACATTTTGAAGAGCTCAGTCTACACCAGCGTCCTTAGTGGAATATTCAAACGCAGTACGAATACGCGCGTATTGCGTTGCTGTTTTGATACAACGAAGCGCACTAATCCCTTTCATTTTGATAACTGAACAGTATGAACTTTCACAGTTAGGGTTTTTAGAGCAAGGATATTTTGAGTGTAATAGCAAGGATATTTTGACTTGAACTATGATAGTTTTGACACGTCAGGGTACTACACTAGATCATAAACGAATGCCTTGGATCATTTTGCAAAAAGGCTGATCAGATTAAAGGTAGCATTAGGAATGGACATGAATTACTTAAACTAAGAAAATATTAGAGTAGAATAGGAATAGAATAGAATAGAATAGAATAGAATAGAATAGAATAGAATAGAATAGAATAGAATAGAATAGAATAGAATAGAATAGAATAGAATAGAATAGAATAGAATAGAATAGAATAGAATAGCATAGAATAGGATAGGATAGAATAGAATAGGATAGGAAAGGATAGGATAAGATAGGATAAGATAGTATAAGATAGGATAAGATAGGATAAGATAGGATAGGCTAGAATTCAATTCAATTTCTTTATTCATGAACAATTCACATTGTGTTTGAACTCTTAATCTAAATAAATAAAAAATAGAATAGTATAGAATATACATTTATTTGTTCAGAAGGTTGATATTTACATTAAGGTTTTCACAACAATATTAAAGAATCTTTGTACAATCCACCATTTTAGCATGCATGCGACATTATGCAATTCATCATCAAACATACAAACATTGATACATAACTAAAATTTATCAGCCAGAATTTGTGCCATACCAAAACACATTTCCTCAACAAAGCAGTCCTTAATGCACCTTGTGCGTAACAAGTTTTGGTATTGAAATCACAAAGTTACATCTCGATATATGATTTTCGAAAAAGACAAAGAGCTTACTAGCAATAGCGATTAATTAAAAAAAAAAATGTGGGTTCGACATTCGCTACAGAAATGGTTCGTGTTTAATCAAAGTTGGTATATTCTTGGTTTTTGATGATCGTTGTCACTGACAGAACGTCACTGTGTCTAGACTACAAGATCTAGTAAGTAAATTAAATTCAGAGAATCTAATTTAGAGAACTTAAAGTTCTAATAGAGTTTATAATTGAAATAAGTCAGAAACAATACAAACTTTCTTCTTAATTTTAAACTTGCTTTCCATATATCTATAACTAGCTTGTTCCCGTGGCTTTGCTCCCGTGACTTACCCCACCGGTTCTTTGCATTTTTCCAAGATAAATTTCAAAATTTAAAAAATAAAAATAATACCCGACACAAAAGTTATTGAACAGACTTTCACTACAAAGCGAAAAATAACGTTATTTTCTGCAGTCTGTGTCAAAAACAAATAAAAACATTTTTTTGGCGGTGTCTTTGGTACTTCAAGTTTTTATCGTTTTTCAACACTGACTTCCGAAACGAAAGTTATTTTTGCACTTTTTAGTGTTTTGCTTTAGTTTCTTTTTTTGTGAAAAGTTTGTATTTACTCTCTTTTTAGTTTTAGTACCCTACAACTAAAAGGTACGGTAGATGCTAAGTACGTTCGGTTGTATGTTCCTTATTTTGAAAACTGCTGAACTGTTTTTGATGCAACATGCACTTTTCTCTAAGTTAAGAAATACTTAGTCCAATAAAAATAATGATCACGATCCGATAAGTAGTTTCGGGGAAATCACGCACAAACACACATACATACCTACATTTATGAAATTTGGCACACGTGTTTAGAGACCCATACAGAGTAACATATGTGAATATTGAGCAATTCTTACAATATTACATACATACGTGTCGAAAAAATGAACGTTATTTTTCGCTTTGTAGTGTTTTGTTTTCTAATTTTACAAGTTGTAGGTCGTGGGTTCGACCCAGGCAGGCGCTTTACTTTGTGTAAATTATTTCATCACCACTGCTCTCAAGACGGTGAAGGAAAACATCGTGAGGAAACCGGCATGTCCTAGAGCCAAAAATTCGAAGTCATGTGACATCCACCAACCCATTCCCTCTCACAGAGATGAGGCCTGTGTCCCAGCAGTGGGAACATTAATAGGCTGATGATGTGATGTGAATAGAATAGAATAGAATAGACTTTTATTTGCTTTGAATGCAGGTAAATACAAATAGGATCGTAAATAACATAATAAAGAACCGTGTACATTCTGCCTTGTTGGCATGCAAATACAATACTTATTATATAAGTTATAAAAATAGGTTATTAAAGTGTATCATTTAGGAAATCCTGAACAGAATAATAACATTTATCTACAAGTAGTTCTGTAAAACATTTTTTAAATTTCATCAATGGCAAGGTTTTCATATGATCAGGAATTTTATTAAAGACAACAGGAGCCATACAGATCACACTTTTTTTTAATAAACTAGTTTTAAATGTGCCTGTGTGAAGTAAATTCTGATATTGTGATCTTAATGATGTACTCCGCTTTCTGGTTTCTGTTAGTGTGGCAAATAGATTACGGTTTGTTTTAACAAATATTGCTAATTCGAGGATATAGAGGCATGGGAAAGTTAATAGTTTCTGAGACTTAAATATAGGCACACAACTGTCAGTAACTTTGAGGCCAAATATAGCTCTCAAACAGCGCTTTTGAGCTTTAAAAATGCTTTCTCGTTCACTACAATAACCCCAAAATATTACACCAAACCTTAAAATAGAAGTTACAAGACCATGGTAGGCCACTAGTATTGTTGTCAGATTAAGAATCGATTATTTGAGAAACCCCATAAGTCAGCTTTTTTGGCAAAATTACTTTTTTTGTAATATGCATTCTTTGGCAGTAAATACACATTACAGAGAGAAATCCCACAAGTCAATGCATTAGTATGGAAATTATAACATGCTGAATATTTGGTTTATTTGAGTAACCCCTTAAGTCAGTGACTAATGGTGTTTCTCAAACAAATGAGTGGCAACACCGAATCAACTGTCGTCAACTGTCACTGTCAGTCAATCTTTATAATATAGTCTGTGTGTCACTCGTTGTTTTGTTTTAATTAGGTATTTGTAACGGCTTCTAGTCGTTGTTGATTTTGTTAAAATTAAAAAAGTGTAAGAATGGCCGATAGTAGTGATTCAAGCAGTTATTGTGACAGTACGAAGAAGAGAAAAAGAGGCGTTATCAATAAATCTGCCTATAAATCGGAAATAATAAAACATGCTCGAGTAAAAGGACTTCAATACACAAACTCGAAGGGGCGAATTGTTAACCCTTTAACACCCAAGGAAGATTGCCGGTAAGGTTCAGTTTATACATATTAGCGAATATTAATTCTAATTTCATTAGGTACAAGATTTTCTACGTTTGTTCCAGTTGCAAAAGAAAGTGTTACGATAAAATCAGTGAAGAAGAACGGTTATTAATTTTTAATAAATTTATCAGTTTTAACACAAAAAACGAACAAGATGGTTACCTACAGGGCCAAATTTCAGTTGTTAAAATAAAACAGAGAAGACCACGAAGGCCTGTGTCGGATACTACAAGGCCGTCACGTGGTTCAAGTTACGAGTATAATATATCGACATGTTCTGGTAAATATCAAGTTTGCAAATTAGCATTTGCTAATATTCACGGCATTACCATCGACCGTATAAGACGATTATGCTCCCTACTGTCACAAGGAAAGGCACCTATTGATAAACGAGGACTGAATACACCCGGGAACGCGAAAGACGGAGCCCTAATACAAGCTGTGAAGCAACATATTGAGTCATTTCCCCAAAAGATATCACATTACGCTAGTCAAGAGTGCCATTATTTGGATGCTAGACTTAATGTTAAAATTATGCACTCAATGTTTCGAGCGAAACATCCATATTTGGATGTAAAATATTCCTTTTACATAAAAATTTTTAAGGAACAATTTTCGCTTCGTTTTGGGCGACCCCAAGTAGATACCTGCTGTACTTGTGAAGAGTTGGAAGTGAAAATAAAAAGTAAATTTTTAAATGACTCTGCTAAACGTGTGGCAGTGGCAGAAAAAATGGTACATTTACGACGTGCAAACAAATTTTATAAAAAAATTAAATCTGTTACGGAGCTAGTACGAAATGAATCCGGAAAGAATGGAGCCATTTGCATAGATTACATGCAAAATATTAGCCTTCCCTTTATACCAGTGCAAGAGACCTTTTACCTAAGGCAACTAACTGTAAGTGTTTGCTGCATTCACAACCTAAAAGATAACAGTGCCCACTTCATAGTGTATCACGAAGGAGTTGGAGGTAAAGGGCCTAACGAAGTAAGCACATTTCTTCATCAATATTTGAAAGAAAATATGGGTGATGTTGAGCACTTGCATGTGTTTACTGATGGCTGTGGTGGACAAAATAAAAACCACACGATCGTAAGAGTTTTATCGGCGTTGGTGTCGCTCGGAATGTTTAAGACCATCGAGCAGTATTTTCCGATTCGAGGTCACTCGTTTTTACCTTGCGATCGAGACTTCGCCGTCTTGAAAAGAAAAATAAGACGAACTGATCGGATCTACACAGTGAAGGAAGTTGCAGCATTGATTCTAAGTTCAACGGCGAAAAACATTTTCTTGGTCTCATTGCCTTCGTCCCATGATATAATAGACTACAAAAAGTGGTGGCCAAAATTTTACAAAAAGAATATGCTCGCGGTTGAATCAGCTGGTAGACACATACCCAAAGAACAGAAAGTGTCATTCAAGATCAGCCAATATTGCTACTTTCGCTATTTTCACGAAAGAGATGGAGTAGTGGTCGTAAGGGACTTTATTGATGGTCTGATTGAACATTCTTTCAATCTTAGGAATGCAAATAAAGAGAGACTTGTTTTGCCAACCAACAAAGCGTATCCAGAGGGTCAAATACCAATTAACAAAAAGAAAATGGAAGACTTAAATAAACTTAAAAGTTACTTGCCTCAAGATAAAGAAGTACAGGACTTTTACGAAAAAATATACGCATGGCCGGTCACAGATCGCGATACAGATGAGACTTTGGCCTAAGCAATTAATAATTCAATTATTCAGAAGATAATTATTGCTTTATAATGTTGTCTGATTAAAATTTCATGATATTTAAACCTATGAAACGTGTTTCATTTTGTTTATTGGAGAAAGCCCTTAAGTCAACGACATTCCGGCGCTATTTATTCCATGATATGGACAAAATTTTAAGAAAAAAGCATCAATTTATATAGATATTACTTCAACCATTTAAACTAAATACAAAACACATCCACTTCCATATATATTTTTTTCACGTAGAGGTTTTTTTCGTTTCCTGTAAAGTTAGGGTCTGTTGACTTATGGGGTTTCTCAAATAATCGATTCAATTTACTTTTTTGGATAGATTGTATAACATAAACGCGGTTGTGCTCAGACGTTTACAGATATCTTCTGCTTGCGGCTTCCATGTTAACTGGCTATCAATTAAGATTCCTAAAAATTTTGTGCTATTCACTTTATCGATAGTTTGGCCGTTGTAGTTGATAACCATGTCACCTGTAGATATACGTTGGTGAAAATGCATAGTTTTAGTTTTTTGTAGATTTATAACTAGGTTATTATTGTCAAGCCATTTTATTAAACTGCTGATTGAGTTATTGATGTCATTTATGTAAGAGTCTTTATTGATACATGAAACAATAGAAGTACTGTCGTCTGCAAATAAAACTATTGGATTAGATATATGACGTGGCAGGTCATTAATATATAGTAGGAATAGTAGAGGTCCGAGGACACTTCCCTGCGGGACTCCATATTTTATTTCTTTAAATGACGATAAAGTTTTTAGTTCCTTCCTAGATTTTAAACATAGGCTTGATATCTCTATACATTGTCTACGGCCTTTGAGGTAGGTTTTTATTAAATTAAGAGCATTTCCACGAATACCGTACGCATCAAGTTTGGTTAAGAGAATATCGTGGTCCACGCAGTCAAAAGCTTTCGACATATCGGCATATACTGCACATACCGGTATTTTGGAATCTACTTTAGGCATTATTTCATGAAGAAAATCAAAGAGTGTGTGATGTGTGTGATGTGTTTTGTTTTGGAAGTAAGTTTTTTTTTAATGTGTTTGTCTCTTTAAAATATTTTTTTATTTAGATGGCTACGAAGACTATACACAATTACTCATAACTAAAACAAAATCCAAATCTAGTTATAACTGAGAGTTATTTTCCTGGAGTCATCATTATCATCATCTGCCTAGCCTTTTCTCTCATCTATATTGGAGCGACTGCCAGTGCTAGTACTGACAATCTGCTAGCCTGCTAGACTACGTGCTGCTTGCTGTGGACTGCCAGTAATTTAAATAGAGGAACCGCCTATTTGACCACCACATCCTGATCACTGGTTAATGCCTTGGTATGACTGGTTGGAGTCAATAATACAGTCTTCCAAGGGCGCAGTTCCATGAGAGCTATTAGGTGGCTAGTAGTTCAAAGAGAGCTACACTGCAATTACCGCGTTTCAATTTGCCACCAGAGCACTGGTGTAGAGTGAGCTCTTCAAAATGTCAAATTTCATAGTCTTTTGTTTTTTTGCGCGAGTTTATTTACTACTTTTATATTGTTGTGAATATTTTCTAAATAAGGCAGATTTTCTAAAGAAAAAGAAAGGCGTATATTATGGTACAAGTGTGCAATGTTGGTGATTACCGAGAGCCGAGGATGGTAATCATCAATACACACGTGTATCTTACGATGTTTTTCAACACACTTATGAAGAAAATAATACTAAAAAATCATTTTCAACCGTAAAAACGAGTTGTGAAATTTTTTTCACAATGGCGGGCAAAATTAATCAGTTTTCCTATGCGCGCGCATTTAACAATGGCGATCAGCCACAGACTAAAAGGATCTGGTTTCTTTTTTTTTGGCTTTTCTAGGATAGTGTTTTAGCCACGTACAAAAGAGAGAATTTCATTTTAGTTATTACAGAGCAAATAAAATTTATATTTTAGTGAGAGTTTTATTTATTAAGCACGCACAAGTTGAAATTATCTATTTAAATACGAAGTTGCATGAAATGAGCAAGCAATAGGTACATTAATTAATTTGTACTATTGAGCACGATCTTGTTTGTATCGAAACTTTTTTAAGAACAAAGCAAGTCAACCAATAAATAAAAAATAAAAAAAACTCTATAACTCACTTGTGAATAATAGCAATGAAAAAGTCACAGTTTGATAACAGGTATCATTATGTGCCTAATTGCGGTGAAATTAGAGCCACTTTATGAGCAAGTGTGTTGAAAAGATAATTACGCGATTTTACCAATCATTGCTTTATTCGAGTTTTATGTTTTTGAAAATTTTATTCTCCTATATCTTCTAAAAAAAAGGGGAAACTGCCCGGCGCGAAACTGCCCTTATTAGAGAACTGTTGGAAAATATAAAAGTTCACTAGTTTGGAAGTAGGGAGAACTGGCTAATAGCTCTAGATGGAACGTCCTAAGTCAACTTGATTTTTCAGCCAATTTGTTTTTTTTTTGTTTTTCTCATAAATATGATCAAAACTAGACCTTGAAAGTAAGAGTGTTCAACAGAGCACTTCTAGACATTTCGCAAGTAGGATTACTGTCAACCGCATTAAGTTCAACAAGATCTAAATAGAAATTTTCACGGCCGCTGATTTTTTCGGAATCACTTAGGTACTTATACAAAAATAAATGTGACTGACGTTGATAATAATATTAACCTATACATCAAGGGTCGCGGTGACCTAAAACTTTAGGGTACAAATAAAATAGCTTTTTGTCAAACACACCAAAAGTTAATAATTAATTTTGAAGTGAACTGAAAGGTTTCACTTTATTTTTCTTTTGTTTTCATTCGAGATCTGAGAAGCTGATTATTAAGTCTGGGGGCTTATGACGACGTTTAAATAGCAGCATAAAATAAAAATAGAACGAATACTTTTTGTTGCCTACTGAATTTAAAGTGGAGTTGAGAAAACCATGTGCTTACTAAAATGTACAAAATTGGACTGCCAATTACTCATTTGACAACAATCACTTAATACTTATGGCTAAGTGTAACAGCCTCATGTATCGATGTTTAAAGTTGCCCATCTAGTATATACCGAGATTCCTTCGTGCCTCGGCAATCCATTAAAAAAAATATATAAAAATAATAAATTTATTTTGTCATCACAAATGTTGCAGGAAGGTACAGAAAATGCTTAAACTAATACAAAAAAAAGGAAAACATTTGTGAGAGACCGAAGAAGGTATAATACCTGTGTTACGGTCACCAGATTAGTCCTGACTCCCGACTGTCATTTGTAGTTTTTGACTGTCATTACGATTAGTCAAAAGCTTAGGTCAAAAGACAGAATATCTGACATCAGTCTTGCTAAGGGGTATCGTGTTTCCCCGAGCTGAGTTGTAGAAATAGGCGATCGCTTTGCATAAAACATTTTAACAAATAAATTTAACCGACTTCCAAAACAAAACACTGCGAAGCAAAACATAAGTTTATTTTCGGAAGTCGGTGTCTTTGGTAACTTATTTTCCTCTTTTCTGACACCGACTGCCGAAAATAAAGTTATTTTTCGCTGCAGCAATGCTTGCCGAGCTCAGTCCATGGATAGTTGACCATCGATTATATGCCGAGATTCCTCCGTGCCCTGGGCAATCCATTGGTCCCGACTGTTTTTTGTAGATCTTTGACTATCATTAGGATTTGTCAAAAGACAGAACATGTGACATCAGTCTTGCTATGGGGTTTCGTGTTGCCCCGTAGAAATAGGCGATCGCTTTGTATCAAACATTTTAACAAATAAATTTAACCGACTTCCAAAACAAACACTACAAAGCAAAACATAACTTTATTTTCGGAAGTCGGTGTCTTTGGTAACTTATTTTCCTCTTTTTTTGATCGACTTCCGAAAAGAAAGTTATTTTTCGCTACAAAGTTTTTTTTTTTTTTTTTTATACTTTATTAGTAAGAACAAAATTCTTAATAATTAATTACGATCTAGCCTAAAAGACTAATAAGCAATTTAACTCTAACTTAATATGTTACGTGATAGATTATGTTAAAACTAAGAATAGTGTCCATTTGCACTTTTACACAAGTCCGCAGCACTTTCTTAGAGTCTGATATAATTTAAAAACACTATGTTCATGTGTTATATGTATAGCACAGCATTGTCACTATTATCCATTCACTTTACACTACACTAATTCAAAAGGTTTAGTTCTTTTTAGTCTACGCACTAAGTCTGTATTGTCTAGCAGCTGGATAGCCTCAACATTCACGTGTCGATGAAGTCTGTGTTCGTGGGCTTCAGCAAATTTTTGGATGATGGTGGTGACGAATTCCGTTTTAAGGTCACGGTGAAGATCGTCATTCCTTATGTACCAGGGTGCATTTACAGCGTCCCTGAGCACTTTATTTTGGAATTGTTGGATTAGTTTGACGTTGCTTTGTTTAGTACAGCCCCAAAGTTGGATACCATACGTCCAAATTGGCATCAGTAAATGCTTATATATGGTTATTTTATTATGTATTGATAGACAGGATTTCCTTCCGAGTAACCAATACATACTTTTATAACGTATGTCGAGTTCCTGTCTTTTCTTTTTGACATGAGCTTTCCAACGCAACTTGGCGTCGAGAGTTATGCCAAGGTATTTAGCTGTATTAGCATAAGGCACTTGCATGCCATTTATGTAGATTGGGTGATAGTCCAAGTGTTTGTTTGTGAAGTCAATGTGAATTGATTTTGACTCATTCAGTTTGATCTTCCATTTTTGTGTCCAATCATAAACTTTATTCACAGCTAGTTGAACTTTTTCTACTGCTTCTCTGTGGCTTGATCCAGTAGCCATAATTGCAGTATCATCTGCAAAGGTCGCAATGGTGTTATTTTCCAGTTCTGGGATGTCGCATGTGTATAACAAGTACAAAATTGGGCCTAGCACACTTCCTTGAGGTACGCCAGCTTTTATAGCTTTTAGCTCTGAATATGCGTCTTCTTGCCGTATTCTAAACATTCTATTAGTTATATACGACTCTAGAATATCTGCAAATTCTGGTAGCATGCGTCTGAGCTTGAATATTAGACCCTTATGCCAAACTTTGTCAAAAGCTTGCGCGACATCTAAAAACACGGTGGCGCAGACTTCCTTATTTTCAAGCGTTTTTTCAATAATGTTTGTTATTCTATGTACCTGGTCTATTGTTGAGTGTTTTTCCCTGAAGCCAAATTGATGATTTGGAATAAGGTCTTTATTTTCTATTATTGGTTTTAACCGTTTCAATAACAGTTTTTCGAAAAGCTTTGATAACACGGGCAACAGAGAAATAGGTCTATATGATGATGCTTCATTGGGTGGTTTCCCTGGCTTCGCAATCATAATGACTTCAGCGACCTTCCATGGCTCAGGTACATATTTTAGGATAAGTGCAGCATTGATAAGCTTGGTCAGCTTTACTATGGCTTTGCGTGGGAGATGTTTAAGAATTTCCCCTGTAATGAGGTCGTAACCCGGAGACTTTTTCGAACTAATGTTATTTTGAATTTCTCTCATTACTTCTTTAGGAGTCACAAGCTTAATTCTTTGGTTTTGTGACAATCTTTCACTCTCAAGTATTTCTATCGAGCTTTCATTGGGTTGAAAAGTTTTTTCTAAGTGTTGAGCAAACCTTAATGCTTTTTGGTCATTGCTTATGGCCCATTTTCCGTCGCTATCTCTGATGGGTGGTATTTGTTTCATTGGTTTTTTCAGATTTTTTGTAGCTTTCCAAAGGGAGTAATCCGTTGATTTGTCATTGGTTAGCTGCAAAAGTTTAGTATTCAGAGATTCCTCCTCAAACTGTAGAATTTTCCTCTTTAATCGTTTAGTTAGGTTATTTAGTGTTGTTTTATCTCGCGGGCACCTTGTTTGCTGCCACAGCTTCCTTTGTTTCCTTTTCTCAGATAGTAAATCTACAATTGCCTTAGGATAGTTAAATCCCTTATATTTACGTTTTAATTGCGGTGTGTTGTTCCACGCACATTGTTGGATATTAACAATATATTTGTTTACTTCTAAGTCAAGATGATATTGTTTTTTTATCGGCGTTTTAAGGTCGATAATATTATCTAGATCAAGGGCAAAACTTTCCCAATCTGTAAACTTATTAACCAGGGTTAAGTGGCTTTCTTTGAGTAGGATTTTTTGACTAAGCATTAATATAATCGAGGAGTGGTCTGAGTTCATATGAAAACCTTCCTCCAAATGGATGTAGTTGGCGGATATATTTTTGCAAATGAAAAAATCTATAAGATCCGGTATTTTTTGGTGATCAGTGGGCCAGTACGTTGGTTTACCCGTGCTCATAACTTCTGAATTTATTTCTTTAACTGCACTTAAGAGCTGCCTTCCCTTAGTTGTAGTAAGTCTTGAACCCCAATGCGTGTTTTTAGCATTAAAATCACCGCCTAGGATAAATCTCTGGCCTAATAGTTCAAAGAGATGTAAATATCGTTCTTTTCTTATCATATGCCGTGGAGGACAGTATATGGCTGCAATAGACACGTGACAATATTTGGTTTTAACAGATACTGCCACAGCTTGAATGTCTTGTTCTTCATATTTACACTGCAAGTAGTGACTAATGTTGTCTTTGATTATAACCGCGCTACCTCCTCTGGCAGAGTTGTCAGGGTGCAGCGAATTATATACCATGTATCCTCTAAATTTGACAAAAGATTGTTTAGTAAAGTGCGTTTCGGAGACCAAACACACGTCTATGTTTTCTGTGTCTAGGACCACCTGCAACTCATTTTGATGTTTGATGAGTCCATTGGAGTTCCACGCCATTACTTTAAGAGTGTTATTCATTTTGGATGATTTAAAACAGCTGTTTTGGCGCTGGATTCTAGCTTCTCTAATCTCTTGTCAAATGAGGTAATATACTTTAAGATCTGATTAATCTTATCATCTAGATTCAAAGGCCTTTGTTTTGCAGCTTCCGCGTAGGAAACAGTGTTTGTTACTTGCATGGGTTTTGCAGTTGACTGAACACTTGCTATCTGTGCCTGTTTATCACGATTTTGTGGGGGAAGAGACTGCTGGGTAGTTGGTACCACAAGTTTCTTTTTAATATTTTTATTTTTCAGAATTTGTATCTGTTTAGCTACTTCACACCCTCTATAGTTGGCAGGGTGAGGAAGACCACAGTGAACACATTTTGGCTTCTCTTGCGGAGATTTGGTACAGTTGGCTGTAAGATGCTTGCCAGTACATTTTACACACCTTGGCTCTTTTCTGCAGTATTTATGAGTATGCCCATATGCCTGGCATCTCTTACATTGGGGAATGAGTTTAGGATTTTTGATTGGGTGTATTTCAATTTTACACCCTAAAATGTACTTTATGCCATAGATTTTGTTGACATCTTCGTCATTATTAAATGATAAAACGAACATATTGAGTGGTTCTTTACTCTTCCAGCTCAATTTGTTGTCTACGTTTTCTATTTTCAGTCCTTGTGATGTTAGATCGTCTTTGATACGATCAGGTTGGCAAGAGGAATGTAATTTCTTCACAACAACTCTAATTGGTCTAGCCTGCTTATTTTCGTACGAATGCCAATGGTATTCTTTTTCTGTCAAAAGCCTGGAAATTACTCTATAAGAGTCTTCTGTTTTGGCGTTCACCTTCACACAATCCCCATTCATCATTTTAGCGGTAAATGATTCGGCTGGTATGGTTTCAGTTAGCGAGTCGTAGAATGATTGGTAGTTCTTAACTCCGTCTATTATGATTGGCGGTGGTGGGGGCACTTTTTTGACGGAAGTCTCTTTCGCGTTTTTTTGTTTTTCTTCTTGTTGGGCACTTGATCCGGGTTGTTGTTTTGGAGAAAGGGAGGTGTTAAGCTTCCTCTTCTTCCTGCTCTTGGCCCTTATCCACTCAGTCTCTTTAGCGAGTTCATCCTCGTCTGTGCAATATTCAACGTCACTTTTAGTACGCTGGGAAAATATTGTTGTCTCGCTTTCCTGTTTTTTTAAGGGTTCTTCAGTTTCTTTTTTTTCCTTCAAGCAATTTAATTCTCCTCGAAGGGCTTGTACTTGGTCCTGTAAGCTACAAAGTGAAAATATCATTCATGCGGTGTTTTTTTTTGGAAGTTGGTTTAATTTTTTTGTTCAAAAAATTTTCATTTAACTTTTTTCAGAAGGCTTCTCATAACAATTTCAACAAGCTTAAACACGACACATTGTTTGGGATACATTGTTTTAAGATGGAGTTCCGGTGCCAACCTCCGGCTTCATCACCAGATCATTTCGATGGTACCAATTTCATTAGAACCATTTATTTAAATTTGCTTCAGCACAGTCATTAAACTATTCGAGATATCTTAAAACCGAAACTTACTTATCATTTAGAAGTTCCAGTGGCCATCTTTGGTCTTCTTCATCAGTTCCACTTTACAAAATGATACTTTCTGAATGCAAATGCTTGCCATGTTGATGAAAATGTCAAAATCGATATGTTTATAAAATTTTAGGCGTTTCCTTGATTTCTACAGGATTCCATCATCAGATGAACATGAGAACATCTGAGAAGTAAGCCCTTTTAAACAAAGGAAATAAATTCCAAATCGGTCCTTGCGTGGGTAATCGGTGAAATAAAATCCTACGAATTGAGAGCCTCCTCCTTTTTTTGAAGTCGGTTAAAAATTCTGTTATTTGGCTGCATCCGGATAGACAGGAAACCAACTCTAAGGATTTTTTAATAATCACTTAATTTTTTTTTTTTTTTTTTTTTTATTTGTGATGGGTTTAGCTTGAAGGAAGGTAAAAAAGAATTAGAAATTTAGTGACCAGTTGTCTGTCATGCTCTCCTGGTACTCGGCTGTAATGAGTTCCGGTAATGTGTTTGTTTTAGCGCCGTTTGTATCTCTTTA
The DNA here is from genome assembly GCA_948252205.1 of Orthosia incerta. Lineage (NCBI taxonomy): Eukaryota > Metazoa > Arthropoda > Insecta > Lepidoptera > Noctuidae > Orthosia > Orthosia incerta. The sequence goes on from OX411743.1 coordinate 3,809,797, forward strand.
CTGATGGGAATTTGTGGATTTATTTGAAACCTAGCCTAGCCTACATTTCGCTTTTGTTTGTTAGTAAAGCTCTTGATGAAAATTTTACTCTTGCATGATTTAAACAGAATAAAATTGATAGTGAGAAAATAATCCTACCTATTTTAGTGGTAATGTTTTCAATACCAAAAATATATCGAAATTCAGCAGGGTTAAGGTTACACTAGTCGAAAATTCTGCCATACAAACGTAGTCTAGGGATTATTCCACTGTTTGAAGATGTACGTTACAAATAAAAAGTGATATAAATTTGTCTCATCATTATCTAGCACTGTATGGAAGCAAAAAAGTAAAAAAAGAAAATATTTGAAAGTTATGAGCGTCGAAAGTTCCACATTTCGACACTAATTTTAACGCATTTTTGGGCGGAAATAAATACCATAAGAAGACGGAAAATTGCAAAACGGCCTCCATACAGGGATAGATTAGTAGTTCAAAAATGCAAATAATTTTATTTTGAACAAATAGATTTAGTCGTTTTTTCATGATATCTAGACTGCCAAAGGTCTGTTTATAAAATTTCGCGCGCTCGGTTTCGTCCTAAATCATTATCCATTTCGCTACAAATTTGCACAAGTGTGTATTCGTACGCGAACTAGCTTCCTACTGCTCATCACAGCATCTATCTCTTCCGCACGTGTTGTTGGTTGATATAAAATTCATTAAAACACATTCATAGTTGGTTGATACAACCCCGCGCACAAAATAGTTCGTGCCGTCGACTAGTGTACCCTTAAAGGGCTTAAAATATTACACTACACAGTATTCAGGGCCGAATACCGGGTCACTCTACCATTCCGAGTCAATAAGGTCGATTTTTTTTTGGGAACCCTAACTTCCTAACAGTATTACACCACCCTAAATTAGGGCCCTTAAGATAGCTATAAATTTCTTCAGATATTTCTCCTACAAATACAATGAGATAAACTTCGCCTTCCACATTTGTAATACATCCACATTAACACACTTTCATTTACACACACGTACCTCTTTGCACCGCAGTGTAACTACTAAACAGCGGTTACTTATGTGGTTTGTGTTTAAAATATAATATACTACACTGGCTGCCCATTTCCCCAGCTCAAGTCCCAAAGGTGCCATTCCCACTAAATTCTGTAAAAGCTTCGCTACTCTTGCTCACATGCTTGCCATTCCGAAATACCAGAATGTGTACTTACTTGTGGCCTCAAGTGTAATACCGACCTCACTGAATTCAGAACTTTACTCATAATTTTTAAGGTTTAAATTCCTTTGGCAGTAAAATTCAGAATACTTTTGTTTAAACAAGGAGTTTCGATACAATATGCGTGGTGGTTATGAAATCATTAACAGTGTGTGTTATGAAGGTTAAAAAGATAAATTACTATGTTTTACAAGGCTCTTATTGCGATAAATGGGATCTGAAAAACTTATTAATTAAGTCATTCTATTTAGTTTTTAGCATTAATAATTTTGATTAATTATTAGAGTTACTTAATTCAAAGCTGATTAGTTTGTTTTAATTTGATTTAAATTTTAGCTGAAGTAGGTATGCTTGACTGTAAAGTTAGTTACTAATTAGACATTCTAACTATAGCTAAGATCTGTGCATTTGTTGAAAAATGAAAAATCTTCAGTCTCACAGTTTTATTTTCGTCGTATGTTAGTTACACTTTGTATGTTTGGTGTTAGACTACCAAACGGCTTTGACCGGATTTTCGTTTTACAAACACGACAGCCTCGCAACAGTGTGAAATACTAGGAATACGACTAAAAGATATCTGTGATTCTCAAAAATTTAGTGGATCTATTAGATACGAATCTGTCTCTTAAAATTACTTTTACGAGTTGCCGGAGTTTCCGAAAAGATAGAATCTTTTTAGTATTAAACTCGACACATGATGATAATTATGATTAAATATCCTATTTGCAATTAAATATTATAGTTTAGATATTTGGATGACCGTTAAATATAATCGTCAATATCCTAATGGATTCGAAAGAATTCTGGCCCACAGGTAGACCATGAATACGTATATCCCGGTTCTACTTTTCCATGCGATATTTTTCGATAATTTTTCGCGGGCGAAACCGTTGTTATAAGCTAGTAAGATATTATAAGACAGGCTTTCGAGAACACCTTTTTAGATTCTAACTTTGTGCCGTAACCTTCACAAATCATACAGACTTGACTGGAGGTTAATTGGAAAATTAACGTTTTCAAAGTAAATATTGTCACTCTAAATTAATATCATAACGTTAATAATGTCTCATTACGTTGAGCAAACAATGAGTACATCAACTGTAATGATATTAATAATGGCGGCTAATCGTAATATAAATACGTAGTTATGTCGAATCCGTGCTGCTCTACGGGTGCGAAACGTCTTCACCAACCTCTGTCTTTGTCACAATCTCGGCATTTACTGGCCCGAGAAAATTTCCAACGTTGAGCCGTTGTAGAAATTCAACGGGAGCCCGATCGACCACCAGATCAAACGTCGCAAGTGGAGATGGATTGACCAAACGATCCGAAGGGGACCTCTTCGGACGTCACATCACGTACCCAAGCAAGCTATGGACAGGAATCTCCAAAAGAAAAGAAAGGGAAGGTCGTCTCCGTCAAACATGGCGTCGCACCGTGTTGGCAGAAGCGACTAGCATCGGAATGACGTGGAGCGAGGTGAAGCGTGAAGCGTAAGACCGATCGCGGTGGAGGACATCTGTGGAAACCCTCTGCCCCATCTAGAGGTCATAGGACATTAAATCAAGTAATTCAATACTATCTGATTACGTTGAGAACACAATGAAGACGTCACCTGTATTGATAATGGCGGCTAATCGTTACATACATAAGTAATCATGTATTATGATGACTGTAACTGTCATACATTTTTAATGATGATATCTACGCCATGTTTGTTCCACATGGGGCTATGGTTGTATGAATAGTATGTAATGTCTCATCATCTGCCTAGCCTTTTTCCCAATTATTGTTGGGGTCGGCTTCCAGACTTACTGGACTCAGCTGAGTACCAGTGTTTTACATGGAGCGACTGCCTATCTGACTTCCACAACCCAGAAACTGGGTAACACGACACTCCTTGGCAAGACTGGTGTCAGGTGTGAATAGTATGTAATGTATGTTTGCAAAATAAATGTGGCTTTTAACTAAAACGTACAAGACGGTGGTATTTTCAATCGAAAAAAAAGACGAAGTCCAATAAAACCTTTCATTCCCTATTCAGTCCCTTTTGAAGATGAATTTTCAATGATTCTTCCTTAGAGCTTCTTCTGTAGGGACGAGTCTGTACGTAGGTATCCCTCTTGTATGTATGTAGGTACCTGTCTTGTATGTAAGATGATACTTTATAATGTAAAAAGCGCACAAGAGAAGTGGCCACTCGTGCGCGATCATTCTTGTGTGTAGACGATCAATTAAATAAAGTGAATACATGTGGATTTTTTATTGAGACACTTCTCCTAAACAATTATATTTCAATCTTCTAGACCTAGCCGTTTAGACTTTAAGGCTGTAACAAGCTGCGGTGTAAGTCACTAAAAAGATGATTTGATATTTGTACTAAGTAGAAAGAGATGTAGAGATATCGAGCGACCAATTTTTATGGACACTATGCTAAAATAGTAAGCAGTTAACTTAAATTGAAGCTGCTACTCAGAAACAAAATCATAACAGAAAATTAACACATTTTGCATCCTCTGCTCACTTAACCAAAACCTACTCAATAATAGAACCAAACAAAACTAATTACACGCAATAATGCGTGCGGATCCCGCAAGTCCGGGACTCAGGGACCTCGGGACTACGGACCCCGGGATACACCAGTGGAGTGGGGCCAACACGTCCCAACAGGGTCGTGGACAGGTTGTGACCGGCTTGTCTCTCATTAACATGGTCGCATGCATTATCTTTATTAGGGGTAATGTGGTATGTTGTTATTTTGTTGAGTTCATTGGCTAAAGTTATGAGGGACCGATTAGTATTTTTTTTTTGTCGTAGGATTTAGGTCAGAAAGGGTGCCTGTGACCCAGCTGTGATAACATTAGCTGGTTATGCTTATATTTGTTTCTTTTGAGTTGCTAATGTATGATGTTGATCAAAGAATATAACATCTCACAATGTTAAGACCCATTAAATTGATTGATAACTAGCTGTCCCCCGCGGCTTCGCTCCCGTCAACTGGCTACCCACCTTAACCTAATCTACCTAGCCTACCAACCTACTTACCCTACCTTACCCTACCCTATCTACCTACCTACTCTACCCTCATACATGATCATACGCAACGCACGCAACGGCATCTCTCAAAAAGGAATAACTTTGCCCGTTTTTGTAACATTTTTCATTTATGCTCCGCTCCTATTAGTCAAAGCGTGATGTTATGTAGCCTATAGCCTTCCTCGATAAATGGACTATCTAACACAGACATAATTTTTTCCATTCCAACCAGTAGTTACTGAGATTAGCGCGTTCAAACAAACAAACTCCTAAGCTTTACAAAATTAGTATAGATTTTGCCGTGGTGCTAGCCAACTGGGCTTATTCCAACTGTAAACGTCCCTTGGTGCCTATTGACCTTGTTTGTTCTGACTCCTGCTTGATATAGAGGGAAGGGGAAATTATGTTATTTTACCTACTCCTCTGTTATTCTTTTCTGATAAATTTCATTGCGGGATCCAAGAAAGTTAAATTCATTTGCCGGGACTTCGTCAAGCTTAATTCGACGAACCCTTTTCAAAAACCAATTTTTTTTTATTTTTTATTTTACATAGGCCTACATGGGCACTTATAAAACGTCGACAAAAGGTGCACGGTTCGGGTTAGTCGTTTCCTATGGAGAAGAACTGGCAAGAACCTCATTGTTACTCTTTTAAGACTCCTTGGCGACTCAGTGCGGTGGGATTGTCACAATTAAAAAAAAGAAACTCAAAAAGATACAAATTAAATCAAAAAGACCATAAGCTGACTGATGATCCTTTGATACGTAAAGATGTTGTTATGTGAATCTTATCGTGATAATCTAAGAAATTACCAAAAGGCAAGGTTTTGGTGGACAAACTCAACATTGTAAATATCCTTTTTACAAATTCCAAGAAAACATAAAATAAAACTAGGGTTTTAGTTCCCGAAGGCATAATTTGGCCAAATGGAGGATTATTAATATATCCAAAGCCTAGAGCAAGTAAAGTAGGTACTACAAACCATACTATTTCCCATTTGCTGGAATATCCCAAATGTCCGTTCACCTGAAATCTTGAAGATCTGAAAAAAACCTCTTAACACGACGGCAGTTGCCAACGATCTTGAGGAAAAAAACCCGCACTCGTTTCGCAACCACGCGACCCAAAATCCAGTAGTTTTTTGTTCTTTCATTATTATTCTATGACTTTAAAAAAAAGCCTCAGAGTAAAATGTAGATAGTTAAATTGTCTTTGATATGGTGACAATTTCATTAAAATACGTCCGGCGGTTTTGGTGCGATTGTCGTTTTTTTTTTGTTCGTTTTTAGACATAACTTTACAAATTAATTACATTATGTTATTCGAATAAAACTCAAAATTTTCTTAGATCAAATTATCTTATGTAACATATACTTTTTATTAAAAAATACGACTAGCCTATTAGACGTCACTTTAAAATCAGCTACTGAAGGATATATTCAGCCGCAATGAACGTTGCTATCTATAGGTCACAAACAAACAGTCGTCTATATGAAAAGAACTTTTTACGAGTACATATTCTAAAGTTCGCTAGTTATGTTTCAGCCCTATTTTGTTTGCAACCACATAAGGCTGCCTGGCCACTTCGCGTGGAGCGGGGAAAACAGGTGCGGAGCCAACCAAATGAATTGCATAAAACTTCGCTCCGCTTTAGTGGACAGAGATTGAACTTCTACTCCACTCCGCTGCCTCTCTCTGCTACTCCGCTCCGCTTGTGCACTCCTATTCCTCACTCCACTTCCCCGCTCCCACTCCCCTTCACTGCTCTGTTTCTCATCACCGCAGCCCCGCCCCGCGTAAATATAAATGAATATTGAAACTAGTTTTTAAACACCTGTCCACTAAAGTGGAGCGAAGTTTTGCATTTATGCAATTCGATTTGTTGGCTCCGCACCTCTTTTCTCCGCTCCGCTACTCCACTCCACTAGTCCGCTCCGCTACTCCACTCCGCTATTCCTCTCCACATTCCTTTCTCTCTCCACTCCGCCACCTAGCTCCGCGTCTATTTTTTTTTTTTTTTTTTTTATTATTGATAGGCTCGCGCTTGACCACTATCTTATAGACAGATACAGTCCGCAACTCCGCTCCGCATCTCCGCTCCGCTGTCTCGCTCCGCTTAAGTGGACAGTCAGCCTATAGAGGTTAACCTATTGCTAAAAATTGGACACCGCAAAAGACACAATAATATCCAGCCATATTGATACTGATTACAGACATTATTTACACTGATGTAACAAGAGTCACACCGGCCCTATCTCCCTTCAGCCCTATCAACAGGTCGACGAACCCCATTCATTAACCCTGCTCTGCATTACATTAATTAATTTACCTCTGCGAGATGGACATGGTTTCATTTTGTTAGGCATTTATTAGGGAATACCGACCGTTTTCATATTTTTTGTCTCTTGCGTATAAACATATTTTCACAAGTAAATGTCATTTAGTGTGTGATTCGATGTTCTGGATCATTTACGCGATAAAACGACCAGTCAGAAAAGTTGGGTCTTATAGAGACTCATCATTGACACTTCAGTCAAAGAAATCCACTCCTTGTCAAAGGAGTGGATTACTCTCCCAAGAGTCTCTCCCAAGAGTCGCGTAAAAGATAAAGCTTAATATACAATTAAAAGAATCAACAGTAAACATGATAAATCACAATAATCAGTCTTATATATCAATTGAAACAAAAACAAAAAAAAAACATTCAAAAAACAATCATTTACCTATACCAACTAGAAATCTTTAAGTCTCATGTGTTTTTCTAAAGATCTGAAAATTAGCTCTTAGCGAAAAAGATCACTTAAAATTCTAAAAGTTCAACACAATGTTCTAGCGAAATTTTGTGATTTTCGAAATCCGAAATGGAGCTAAAAATGTGGTAATTTTAATTATGTTTCTAACGTTACTTTGCCTCTAAAAAAGGATTCGTCCGAAACACTACTCAAAAATATTAATATTAATGAAATTCCTGTTTCGACCAAATCGGACGAAACTCAGCGGCCGAAGCGCCTACTAAGCAGCCACATCGTTGGGATTGTGTTTCTCGAATCCAACTTACTTCCGCGACTATAATAAAAAGCTCAAATTTAAAACGCCAAAGCCGAAAAGTCTTTAACAATTGTTATAGCATAATTATCATTCGCATTAACTTGAGGTCACCGAAACATGTCTTCTTCTACCATACTTCTGTATTAGTCGCGCTCTCAGTAGTCACCGTCCTTTGTAGCCATATCAACTTCCACACATTCCATAAATACATACGTTAATGTTAAATGTTAACCCCCCATGACAGACCAAATCTTAATAATCCTACCAACAACCCCTGTTTATTTATAGTAAGGCCAATCCAGGGACGTTCACACGTATCACGGCAGGGCAGGTCCCCACAGGGTCGTCAACAGGTTGCGCCGGGGCGCGGGTCCCGCTAATTATCGCTCCCCATGTTATCTTTATGAAGCTCTGCATTTTCATGTAAGCCTGGTACTATGGGATGGGAACAGATGAGGTTGTTGAGGTAAATTGCCTTTTTTTTGTGGGAGAATGGTCAAAGGTATTTTATGACTTGTCCAAGAAGGTCAGAAGCTCCGTATTGTGATGTAAGCCTGGTACTATGGGATGGAAACAGATTGGATTTATTAAGGTGTATTGTATTTTTTTATGGGAGAACGAACCATGGTATATTGTGTGATGCAAGGACGTCGGGCTATGTTCCCCGTGTTTTGTTATTATGGTCGTTTTGGTTTGGACATCATGATTTTCATGTAAGCCTGGTACTGTGGGATGGGAACAGATGAGGTTATTGAGTTGTATGGCTTTTTTTGTGGATGAGACGACCAGGTCATGTTGTGAAGGAAGATCATGGGGCTATATTTTGTGATTGGTCGTTTTAGTTAGGACATCATGTTTCTGGCTGTCAGAGTAACTTATATCTATGTAATAATATTTTTGGAAGTAACATAATTATGATTTCTAAATTTCGTAATAGCCAGCCTACATGACATTCACCTACGCAACTAAATACAAATAAATTGACAACCAACAATTAATATACAAGTATAACCACCTCTAATAAAAGCTCTAATTCTAAGAAAGATGACAACAGAACCCTTCTTTCTAAAGCCTACGCTTACAGGGAAAATAGCATTTATTTCAACTCGAGTAAGATAATTCACTCTAAAATATAAGAAGGTAATATAATCTGTAGAAGAAAAGTCAGTTAAAAGGCTTTTAAAATCCTCACACAAAGTTATATTCATTTTACTACGTAGCTTATTTTAGCAGGTTGACAAACGAAATAATAATGCAAGGGTAACAGGGTAACAGAGAACACAAGAGGTTCCTCTCACAAAGCTCTGTCGCACACAGGTGACATGTCATGGAACAAGTTGCAACATGTCCTTTCGTGACAACTAAGTAGGAAAGTCCAGAATGTTAACTCCGAACAAAATGCAATGATACTTCTCTTTAAGACGAACTATGACGCATGTTAATGCTATGTTTCATGATCAATCTGTTGAGCTGATTACGGCCACCGCGACTGCATACCTAATTTGTCTGATTAATAGAGAGGAATTGAAAAAGAAGTATAGTGACTCAGTCTCTAATAAACTGGCACTAGGGCCGTGATTTTAATTGGCACTCTATTTCCTATCTACTCTATGGTCTTTGTTACACATGGGATTCGGATGGAAGAAATAGGCAATTCCCAAAAAAGAAGTGTATTTTCTAAACAAAGTTGTCGTCGGCTGACCAACTTTTTTTTTTTGAGAACTTTTCTACGACTTATTTGGATCAAGTTGTCAATTTACATGGGCAGAGACAGTTTTAAAAATAATATCTCACCTTTCCGTTACTTCCTGTATGTGTACATTCTTGTCCAATAAATAAATAAACATGATACTCCATTTCCTACCCACTCCATGGTTATCGAATTTCAAGTCCTTCTTTCTTGTTTTGTGCCTCGAGTTCACGACATGTACCTCGTAATGTGGGTAAACATATCCATGTTATCGTTCCATTCGCGGCCACTTGGCCCGGGACTGGAATAATATACAATACCATGCGAGTTTTATGAAAAGAAAACTGGTTGAAATGTCCGATAGGTATACTCGTGTGACCTGAATAAGGCTGCCATGCGCTGCGTGTTATGATGGCCGTATAGACCAGTGTTTTTATAAAGAAGATGTTTATTCTGGATATTGACGTTTGCTTGTAATGTTACCCTATAGTTCGTAGAATATGGAACTAGAAAAGAAATAGCCTTCTTGGGCTCTTTGTAGACAAAGTTCCATTCTATCAGAGATGTCGATGGTATAAATACCAAAATGTAAGATTGATCACGTGTCATTTCGATAGTGCCTGAGATACCCATACATTTTTCCAATCGTTATCGCGACACTTTTGACAGAATGTTATAAGCCGGGCGCTGAAAGTTTGCCGATGACGTCATAATGTCACTCAGACGTTGAGACGACAAACGAGACGAACCCGGGGCGCCGCGCGGGTAGGCGGGAGCGGTAGTCATCGGCAAACTTTCTGCGCCGGGCTAGTACTTGTCTAAAGCGTCTTATTGTCACAGTCACGACATCAGTTTCTGTTTCCGTTCCATCCTATTTCTTCCTTTTATTTTAACGTTAATGCACTGTAGTATATTTTTTTTACTAACATAATTTAAGTACTACTAATACTATCGTTAAGGTTTTGGTTTAAGCATAATATTTGTATGTAAAGGTATGTAGTCTTCTGTGACAATAAACACTTTTACTTCCTTCTTTCTATAGTTTGAAAACAAACTTACTTTCTCTATTCCGTTTCAAAGTTTCGAATATTATTTGAAAGAAAAGGGAGCGTATGAAAGCATGACGGTTAAGGGTACACTAGTCGAAAATTCTTCCACTGTTTGACAATGTACGTTCAAAATAAAAATTGATATCAATTTGTCTCATCATTATCTAGCCAAAAAGTAAAAAAAGGAAATATTTGAAAGTCATGAGCGTCGAAAGTTTTACATTGTGACACTAATTTTAACGCATTTTTGGGCGCAAATAAATGCCATAAGAAGACGGAAAATTGAAAAACGGCCACCATACAGGGATAGATTAGTAGTTCAACAATGCAAATAATTTAATTTTGAACAGATAAGTTTAGTCGTTTTTTCATAGTATCCAGACTCCCAAAGGTCTGATTATAATATTTCGCGCGCTCGGTTTCGTCCTAAATCATTATCCATTTCGCTACAAATTTGAAAAAGTGTGTATATGTACGCGAACTAGCTTCCTACTGCTCATCACAGCATCTATCTCTTCCGTACGTGTTGTCGGTTGATATAAAATGCATTTTAACCCCGCGCACAAAATAGTTCGTGCCGTCGACTAGTGTAACCTTAAAAGGGCAACATGCCTGAAGAAAACGTGTCGCACCGGCCAACATGGGACAAGGACAGAAAGATGACGAGATACGAATTTATTATTAAATATTTTTAGACGTTTCGTTTTGACGAGACACGTTTCAGGACGCATTTTTCATAGATCGGATATATAGTTTGGAAATCACATAAAACAGAATGGCAAAATAATAAATTTAATCTACAAAACCATCAACAACTATGTCGACCGTTTAAAATTTTCCAAATTCAGTCTTCATTACTTATTTATTTATTTTAGTACATGGAAGACTTACAGCTAATAAAAACAGACAAAAAGTAAACCATAGTCAACAGAAAGCCAATTACAAATCCTCACGTATAGACTTTGTAACGGGTAAAAATTGCCAGTGCATATTTTAGCAACATCTGGCGCTGACATACGTATGACATAGTTGAAAGTTTAAATAAAATATATTCTATTTGTGTGAAATCATTTAATTCAATAAGCACACAAATTCAACATACAAATTAATACATTATTAAATTCTTTTCAAATTAGTTACATAAAAAATGATAATTTAGTAAAAGGCCTATGGCTTAAAAGCAAAGTATTCAAGATCGGTAGTTGCAATGACTTGAGCCTTTACTACGAGTGAACTTGCATTGAGTGGACGGTGTCCAGAAATAACCTCAAAGGCAAGGACCTAAAAGTATACGTAATGTTATATGGGGCAAGGCTGGCTAGCGTCAAAATGAAAAGCTCATCATAATCAATGATCCAGTAGGCGCTGTGAGTATTGGTTTGAATTTGTCTGAATGCCCATTTTCATGACACATGTGCGTTTGATCTTAACATGCAATTTTCTTCTCCTTGGCAGGGCCCCAAATGCTATCTTTAGGTATAATTTTATATATAGTTAAAGCTAATGGTCAACTAGCTGTTCAAGCTACAGCAGTCTCCTCTTGCAAAAGGTTCCGAGCATAATTGTCATCATCTGATATACAGCAAGCTTACGGACAGCTACACAGAGAGCGATGCTGTTTGAGGAATCATATCTCCAGCATTGAATATTGTGGGTAATCTATATCCCTTCAGAAAGTGAGTGGTTCATACTTTGTAACCTCAAGTTATTGTATTGATGGAACGTGTGCTTGAAGAATTAAATTAGTTGACCAAACTTAAGTGTGTTTTACTTCAGTCAGCTTCATGTGAGTTAATCCCTGCAATTGTCACATGCCACTTACTACCAAAGAGTTAGCCGGTTGGGTAAGGAAAAGCTGCCTTACAACTTATAATAATAATTTTAGTGTGAGCACAAAAACAAAAATCTCACCGCTTTAATTATAGTAAGAAGCAATATTAGCAAATATTTGGTTTGCAATTATATGACTGTTAAGAAAGAAAATAACAAATTAACAAAAACAGAAACAAACAATATAACCTACCGCTACTTGAAAAATTTGAGGCTTAAGCACCTTCTGGCTGAATTTACACTGATTGTGAATGGATCCAAATTATATTCCTTGCACATATCATTGAAGTCTCTGCTTGCGCGCACAATATAACTGTTCTGCCTATAATTCGAAGAAGTATGAGGTACTCGTATGGGTGGATTAAACCGAAATATTTTACATGGCACATTGAAATAGAATTTTGACAATAACTCGGGGTTATCAATGTTGTTATTGAGGATTTTCAACAAGAATAAACAGTCAGCAATCTTACGTCGATCTACCAAAGGAAGTAGGTGATACTTCTTACAGAGTCCAAGATAATTAGTTGACTGATATGGAATCTTTTGATGAAAGCAGAGATATTTTATGAAACGTCTTTGGATGTTTTCAATGCGGTTATTACTAGGAACTTGTGGCTTAATAATAACAGCCACACGGTTCAATCTTCGAAGTCAAGCATGTACAAAACGAGGTCGGTCCGTGGATGGGTGACCATTCCTTACAAACCGAGACTCTTCCGTGCCTCGGCAAACACATTAGGCCGGCCTGTCATTTGTAGAGATCTGACAATAGTTGCGGATAGCCAGAAGCAAGAAAATCAGACACCAGTCTTGCCAAGTGGTACCGTACCATGTTACCTAGTTACCTGGGTTGTGGAGGTAGATATAGGCAGTTACTCTATGTACAAGACAAGTAAAATTTAAAAAAATTTAATAAAAAATTTGAAAAACTAAAACCCGACTACTGAAAAATCACGCTCTAAAAAGTACGAGTATGAAACAAGAAAACATTCCCGTAAATTTACCGTGGTCGTATGCTACCGACCGTAACAAAACAAAACATTCTGCAAATTAGCATACGACCAAGGTAAATTTACGGGCATATTTTCTTGTTTCATACTTTTTAGAGCGTGATTTTTCAGTAGTCGGGTTTTAGTTTTTCGTAATTTTTTTATTTAAAGTATTTTGGGGTGTTTGCAGAGCCTGAGGGAACAAATGAACATAAATGTAAACATGCTTACATACATACTTACATAACGATCAACAAACGCGACGCCGCAGTCGGGTAAAAATACATACATACAATGTCTTTTTACCATTGGCGGAGGCAGAAACGCCAGAACGCCACCTGCTACGATCCTTACATACTTCCTTAGGCTTCTTCATCATCAACATCAGACTATAGCAGTCCACTGCTGGACTAGGACCGATCTTCGGCAACTCACATTCAGCTGCTACCAGCCACCCTGTGAAGACCATCGCTCCACCTAGCCTGAGTTCCAGCGTCCTGCGTTCTACCTTACGTTTGCCAGTTCGCCACCTCCAATCAAGAACACTTCTGCCCCAACGGTTATCGGTTCTACGGTTAATATGGCTGGCCAATTGCCACCTCTGCTTGCTTGCTCTCTGAGCTACAACCACAACTTTGGTTGTATCATCTCGTTCCGGATTCGATCCCTTAGAGAGTCTGCTAGCATAGCCTTTTCCATAGCTCACTGAACGACCTTAAGTCATAACAGGTAGGACGCTCTGATTGAAGACTCGTGTCTTTAGACTCTGTGGAATACGTGGCGAGAAGACTTGACGAAGTTGCCCAAACGCCGCCCAGCCCAGCTGTATTCTTTATACATCAATATTGCACACTTCATACTCCTTATACTTCATACATCAATATTGCACACTTCATACTCCTTATACATCATACATCAATATTGTTGGGCAAAAGCTAGTCAGTTTGATTGAGTCTTCAGTAGTCAAGATTTAACACCATTTACACGATCTTCACCATAATGCAGTGAAACTCCCACAAAACCGGCACGCTCACACTTCAGATCAAACAGTCCAAACTTAAGTAAATCAAGTAGTGACGGCACTAACAAGTCGAGACTAACTAACTAAGCAAAGAACAATAATGAGATGGACAAACACTAGTTAGAATTTGTGTCCTTTGCATACCGAGATAAGGTGCAGAAGTTCAGCTCTATACACCGTCTGAAATCAAACGCCGAACCCATAAACTGCTTTCGCAATTTAATTTCGAAAAATTTAAACAAATTGTGTTTTTGAAAAAACAACTTTTAACCCTATTGGGTGTAAAGTTTAGTTTTCGCTACAGCTTCAAACATTTGTATGTCTTTTTCAAACGTAAAATTGTTTGAACCTAGTCATTCTGAAATTAACTTAATTTACACTTGCAGTAAATTTATATTCGTTTACGTTGAATCACTTTCGACGGAGATATCCAACAAATGTCAATCGTGAGTGCACTCACTATACGTGAAGCTTGTCTGTGTATGCGTGCGTTTACGCTCGCTGTACGGAGTCGAACTTCTGTAACAATCTATTCAATGCTAGCATACTGATGAACATTGTCCAAAATGATTTGATTTAGACGCGCAGATTTGATTAGAGGCTGATGGTTCTTGGTGCTGGCAAACTTAGCTGTGAGATTTTAGTTAGTTTGAATGTTGAAATGAGCTTAGAATTTTGTCACGAATTACTAGAAGCATGATTTCTTTTGTTTTACAGCGATGGGAAGACAATAGGTACTATAACTTACCTAGGTCTAAATACGAATGACTAAATGCTTCTTCTATCTGATTTTTTGGAGAAAATAGACGGGATGTCATTTTAAATGAAAGTATTTAAGACGTTTAGTTTCAATAGATATTACGCTAAATTACTTTTAGGTATGTAAAAAAAACTATAGTGTTCGGATTTCATAAAATTACTTAGTAAAAAGTGATTTTATGGCCTTTGTTTATTTTAAAATTAAAACAATTAGACAACCTTTACGTCCTAATGAACACCAACTGCCATGCTTGTCTGCCATACTCCCCCCTCCCTCATCATCACTACCATTATTCTCATATCATTCGAAATACGTCCACTGCTGAACTTTGGCCTCCCCGAAGTGTCACAACATCGACCACTCCTGTGCTTCTCGCATCCAGTGGAGTCCCGCGGGAGGCCTTCCAACGCAGCATATCCCAGTACACGGTCGCCACTCATTTTCACAATACCATTCGGAACAGCGACATTGAACGATTAAGCTACTTGGCCTCTTTCAGAAGCCTATCAAACAAACATCGTTAACTGCCTGGAAGTCTCACAAGTTCTAAAGCTCATTCCAAAATCTACGACACCACATAAATTAGGACTTACAAATTCAAGTCTGAAGTTCTAGACCGCGAAATCGAGGTAAGCTGTCTGTACATTTTGTAGCAGTATTTAATAAATGAAGACAGTACCTTGAGACTCCTGACCAGGAGACCAGAATGATAGTGTTGTAGAGGTGTCTTAACTGTGCTTGGTGATGGTTGAATAATTCTTTGTCTAAACCGATTACGTTTCTATGAGTATCGTCAAAGGTAACTTTTATTAATAGATATATTTACCAGATTCTATTTAGGGTAACAAAATAATATCATGCCTGTCTTCCTGGAAGGTTTAGACAGAAGCGGTGATGGTGTGACATGAGACTTAAACAAATCTGGTGAAATGTAAGTGCACCTCTGCCATTTAGGATAATTATTAAATAACTGGCCAACTTTATATTTTTTTAATCAAGCAATGATGTGGTCGACGATGAAGAACACTTACCAAGAAGTAAACCTTTCACTGTTGACTCATCATATCAGCCGAAAGACGTCCACTGCTGGACATAGGCCTCCCCCAAGCGTCGCCACATTGACCGGTCCAGTGCGTCCCGCAACCAGCGGATTCCTGCAACCTTCACCAGGTCATCGGTCCACCTGGTGGGAGGCCTTCCAACGCAACGTCTTCCAGTTCGCGGTCGCCACTCCAGAACCTTTCTGCCCCATCGGCCATCCATTCTGCGAGCAATGTGCCCTGCCCACTGCCACTTAAGTTTAGCAATTCTTCGGGCTATTCACTGTTGACTTATACACCCAGATTATAGATAAACTGTAACGGGTTAAAATAATAAGAATATCCACGATTTAGCCTCTAATTCGTATTTCAAAATATGCCTACTTCTGGATGCATATTTATTACTTAAAAGGCTTTCTCATTTAACACTTCAAAAATTCAAGCCATTAAGATAAAAGAAAGAACAACTCAAAACGTTCGCAGACATTTTTACGGCCTTCTAATGGAGACATAAACACTTACAGAAAGATACTTAAAAACAACATGAATCAGCAAGTTTCAAAATTTTGAAAAACATATTCTTTACACGGCTATATAATTCAATTCTCATTACATCTCGTGCTTGGTCGTGTTGTTAAATTATGTAAGGAACTGTTGCGAATGTCATTGAGTCACGACGTTGGGACGAACGCACTATTAATAATGGAGGAACTTCCATGATTTTTCATTCCATCCGGCTCGAAGGACCAGATTGTAAATTGGTCTCTTTTCTCCTAAATTACTGATGCTTTTGTTTGGTATAATTATGTTTTCTTTTTGTGAAATGTGTAAGTACTCTGTACAAGTACGAGAACGAGTGTCACTGTTTAGTATTTTCATTGCTGTCAAGGTTTTAACTTGCAAGGGTAAATACATTATTAGCTGCAGACTGTCTATGCAAGCTTATTCAATGCGATGAAAACTTTTTAGTTTAGGGTTCTTACCATAAATAGAATAGAATAGAATATACTTTACAATGCATGTCCTCGAAAAGAGCGTTTTCCAAGCAGCCAAACTGTGCGGAAAGTGTCACTTTTTTTTACTAGTGCTTTTTACTTTCCTGTACTTTTTTAATTTTTAACTCCAACGTCAACCCGCCGCATAGAGTTTTTATTATTTGAAAAAATTTAAAAAAAATTGTTAAGTACAGATTATCATTCATATACAAGGTAAAACAAAACTAATACTTCATTTAAGGCGTTTTTAATTACTCTAGATTTAGATTTTGATCAATTTATTAATTTTAAATATTTATTAAATATGTTTGGCAGAATGAATATTTTGCTCGTGCCTTTATGCGTTACAACGTGACAGCTATTTGCACATGCGCAGTAAAAGTTAATCTGTGGATATGCTGAGCGCCCTTCAATAAGCCCGCCATTTTATTAATTTCTTGCTTGGTTCAGATATATTTTTTTATTTCCTCGCACAATGCATAGTAAAATGTTGTATGATACACGTGCGTAAGATGATTTCCGACTCGTGTCGATTTATCCACTCACTCGCTTCGCTCGCTCGTGAATAAAATACCACTCATCGGAAATCACTAACCTTCCGCACTTGTAGCATAAATAACTATTATTTGACACCATAAAACATATGATATATGATGTGTTATAGACATCATTATTCTAGTGTGGGAAAGAAACGACGCTAGGCTGAAAGAATATTAATATCCGAGGCAAGGCTATTTGAGGCAAACACAAAGTGAACAATTTATTAAATGAGGTAAGGTTTGAAACATTTGAGAAGTTTTAATGAAATAAAACACGTCGTGAAAGTATCAGACGGAATCAGAAACCGACGCGACGTTCATTTATAGTTAGAAGGTCGGTCAGAATAAAAGCGAACAAAAAGGTTCGCTAAGGTATCATCCACTAAATGGCTCAGAAGATTTTTTTCCAAAGCCTTTTGCTTTTTCACTGCTAGGCAAAGCCTGAAACAAAGCTTATTTTATATAACCTCTCAAAAATGATCACCTATATTTATTATCCATAATTTAGTACTCCCCCAAAAGGCGTGATAATTATAAAAAATAAAAACTAGTGTGGAGTTTTAAAGTGTTGTTTCGTTTGGTTTCAGTGGCCAATATCATTTCACCCAATATTTTTATGACAAATGATAAATTTACCATTTCAAATAAAATGTTTGCATATGTAGGTAAAACGTTTACATTATAAAATATCTACCTGAATATATATATTGAATGTTCATTAAATTTTGTTATTGAAATAACACGTTTGGATTTAACAATAAACAGATATTTGGATTTCACAACGAGATTAATTAAAAAGGACATCAATCAAATGTTTTGAAATCAACAATAACAACTATGAATTGTTTTTAACCGTATTAATCGCTTTTAGTTTTAACAATTAAATATTTGTCTATTTTAATCGGCTTAGCGAGCGCTGTTATTTTTTTGTTTCTACTTTTTAGGTTTTTGTACCCAAAGGGTAAAAACGGGACCCTATTAAGACTCCGCGGTCCGTCTGTCTGTCTGTCACCAGGCTGTATCTCATGAACCGTGATAGCTAGACAGTTATTTTTTTACAGATGATGTATTTCTGTTGCCGCTTTAACAACAAATACTAAATCCAGAATAAAATAAATATTTAACTCGCATTTGGACGGTTTTATTTATATTACGAAGTCTAATAATTTAGTTCAATTAGACCAAACGATTTAATCGCTGTTGTATGACATACTACTTTTTCATGTTACCAGTTTTTTCCCGTGGTTTCGGTGGTTGATGCCACACCGTACCGTGCATAACTTATTTATTATACTCAGCGATGGCCATCCAAAAAAAAGACTTGACAAATATAAATATATTTACGCCGATTATAAGGAGATCCTACTTTTCAAACACAAACGTAATATCTGGTCGTACCCTCTCGCGTCCCTCTAAACGAGGTGGCGCGATCGAGTGGTAACAATATGTGACCTCTGGGAGACGCCATGTTTACAACTTTAGGGGACTTTACTTTCCAAAAAAAATATGCCACGAAATATGCGAGTTGTGGGAAACTTCTTTTTTGTTTTTAAGGGAAAAAAAAACGCAGAAATATGTTATGATTATGTATAAATAAGCGTAGGATCGGTTTGAGGTTCCCCTAAGAGTTGCTCGGATATGGATCTATACGACTCGTATTTTGTGTACTTAGCTTGAAAGAGGGAAAATTTCTTTATTACCATACAATGGCGGTACGATCTGAGTGTTCTCAAGGAAGTAGATTGTAATATATTGTATTATTTTGACAAGGTAATGGGCTGGTGGTCGCCCCTTTATGTACTCAGGCTGTCGGGTTCGGTTACGCAGTGGGACAAATATTTGTGAGGGTAGACCTTACACATATTTGTTCTGACGCTGTATGTTTGTGCATTTAATGAGGAAGAGGTTCGCGGTGACAAAATGTTGTTTTATTGATATTTACGGATTGTACGGTTGTTGTTACGATGGCTTAGGTGTTACTAATACTAATAAAACTCAAACTGCCTTTTCTCAAGTATAAACGTATAATGGCTTTATTCGATGAGTTCATAAGTAAGTACTTGTTTCAAATACACATTTTGTTACTATAAAACTGCTCTAAGTCCGTCACGTCATCGGTCACATGTCCAGTTGAAAACCAGCGTCGGACTCTAGTTGCCCGACATTTTGTAAATAACGGCAAATCTCTCGGGACTGCTGCAATCGCATGTCTGTTTATTGTTTATACTATTTCATAACATAACATCACGCCAGTACGCTCTTAAGCAGATCTCTCATTTGATCGGTTTTGTTCAAGTTTCATGATATTCGGGTAATCTATTCTGGCGTTATAGGAAACTTACTAAACAACTTGCCTATTAGGTAGGTACAACTAAAAAGTGAAAAATAAAAAAACTTTTTTACAAAAAACGTTATTTTTCACTTTGTAGTTTTCTGGAAGTCGGTAGTATTTTTTTGTAAAAAAGTTTTTTTATATTGTTTTCTCTCTTTTATATTATTGTTGTTTAGACTTAGTTTTTTTATGTTGTGTGCGCTAGTGATTGTGTTAAATAACTGTGTTTTCTCTCTTTCTTTTCGTTTTTTGAGAAAACCGAATTAACGAACAGGGTGCATATTGTCTAAAAGGGCTATTTAACCGGTTGAATGCCGTAATTACCGAAACAAATAAAAAACCATTGTGTCTCGCGTGGATCCACGTTTCGGGCACTCAAGGTGTTATGTTCTTCCTGAAGTCTAACGCCGTTACTGAATACCAGTATTTTATATGAAACGGCTGCCTGTTTGTCCTCCACAAGCCAGTAACTGGTGATCTGATCTCCCTTATCATGTCTAGTTCTCATATTTTCGAGTTTCTGACTGGGTACTGTTGTTACGAACGACTGCCAAAGATCTATAAATGACAGCTAGGAACGGGTTCAATGTTCAGGATTATTATTTTTTATTATAGGTAGGCTTGCGATTTACCACTATCTTACCTGATGGTCAGTGATGATGTGGTTGAAGGTGTAGGACGCTTACCTACAAGTAATCTATTCACTCTTGACTTAAAGACTCCGATGTTGTAGCTATCGGGCAACACAGTAAGTAAGTAATCATTTATTTGCACAAACATGAGTACAGTACACACAACAAATAATTGTCAATATGTAAGGCATGTTAAAAATTAAAAGAAATACAGCGCGTCATGTTTGCCTTAGATGATGGCATGCAAACAAATTAAAATAATTAACGTAAAATATCATGTCATTATACTCAAATTATTTTAAAATATCGTGTAAATGTTAAAATTATCATTCTAGAATGTCAAAATAGAAATATTAAAAATGTCTAGACATGAAATTAAATCATAATAATAAAATATACAAGTTTTTCATATTGAGCCAAATTATTAAAAATATGTAAATAATAATAAAAAATACAATTAAAATTTTCGTTCTAGAATGTCAGAATAAAACTATATAAATGTCAACATAAAAAATAACAGACCCTGGCAGAGAATTCCACATAGTGCGTATGGGTGGGATGTCCACCATTTACCGATAGCGCATCGCGCATCGGTTTGTTGGTATTTTACGTCTATACAATTTTTTTTACAATTAAAAACATTTTTTTAAACAACGTTTTTTGGCTTACCATGCATTGTCACCCAAACCAAACGTGTATGCAAAATTTCATCTTAATCGGTTGAGGTTAACTGCTTTAAAATTTAGTTGCAAGATTTATCGCGAATATACATACATAGCAACATATTTACGTACATACATTGCAAGTTAATAAAAAGCTTGTAAAAATATTATGTTCTACGTATTGAAGCAAATTTAGCTTAATTATCTAATGCCACTTGTTTTCAAACAACGCAATATAAACTCAAATGTACACGAACAAAGTATTTAAAATGTTGCTTTACACAATCGAAAAGACACGCAAACAGCCAACGTTATAAAATACACTGTAGGTAATGATAGTGCAGCTGAATCTAGCTGAGAACGCAAAGTTCAACATTCAAATTGCAATTTTCAAAGTACAGTTTGTGCCATAACAAAACCGAACACAGTGAAAGACCGATAAATTCTCATAGTTACTAAATTCAGTTGCGAACTTAGCCGCTAGGGGTTGCGCGAGGCGATAACATGGGAACACCGCGCTAGTACCTACTAGCTACAAGGGATGTCACGGAGGTCCGATTCTGATTCCGAAAAGTCGGAACTTCCGATTGAAATTACACCTCCGATTCCCGGTGGTTGTAATCGGTGGTCAAATGCTAATTTTGGAGTCATTTCATTTTCATTTATTTACAACTACATAATTATATATTTAACCAAATATAACTGTATGTTTGTAAATGCACCCACGATACAGGAAGGAAAATAAGCCCCACACTAGGAATAGTGTGGGGCAAAGTCCATTAAAAATAAGAAAAAAAATCATAACCTATGTGACTGTTGTAGTTTTTTAACTGATATTAAAGAGGTTGGTTCATTTTTTATTTTTTAAATATTATTAAACCTTAACAATCTTCACATATCTTTCTTATGTCTCCGACTCCGGTTCCAATTCCGACTCCAACAAACCAAATTTATAATCTCCGACTGCCAACTTCGCTTCCGATAAAACCACCTCCGTAACATCTCTACCAGCTACATGGCTACTTTGTTTGCTACTTACGAACCAGTATGACAATATTGGTTGTTTTATAAAATGGCCACTTTCGAAGGAGCTTAATATGCTAGTCGTTGCTTGGACATGAGGATATTAGCACTACTGGCGGTTACGATAGACTGTTTATCAGGTCAATATTTGACAAAAATTTCAAGCGATTTTGTACCGTGATTTGCACAGCTCCATTCAACGCCACTTACCAGGAGGATAAATGTGTGTCAAGACTACACAATTTGATGTTTTGTCATCCCTTGAGATATACACGCATTTATGAGTAGTCGCGGGGTTTTGCCCGACTGCCGAAGGAGGGTAATGTGTTTATCAGTCTATCAGAATCAGAATATTTATTTGTGATATCTATGTATGTATGTTTGTTCCAATGTTGCGTTCTAGAGACCAAACGCGTTGGCTCATTTTGATGATTCTTACGTCAATCGATTCGTATTAATCGTGCGAGTGTCACTAGCTACATCAAAGTTATCAAAATTAATAAATTATATGGGCCCCATATCGTGGGGGCCCAAAATTTTTTACTTCCAATCCCATCGTGTGGGGGGGGTATCAAAATAAAGGGTTTTAAGAGGTGATTCCAAAAGTATATAATATTTGTATGTTTAGATGTATCTAATTCGAAAAAAAATCCATAAGGCGAATCAAAAAGCCGTAAATAAGAAGAAAATCATTCTGTGCAGTTGGGGGATACATTTGGTTCTGGTCAGCCAGCTCGCGAATATGGTCATCAAACGGTAGGTCCATCAAAAAGCTATACGCCGCTTCCTCTTACTCGGCAAGTGGACAGATTTTTTGGATGAGAATAGTTAATTATTTGCCCTCGAGACCTCGTTGGTCTAGTGGTTGTAGCTCCTGAACATGAGATCCTGGGTTAAATTGCCGGGTCGGGCAAAGTGTTATTGGGTTTTTCTATCAGCCATTTCTCGTTAGCAGGCTGAATGTGGCTTGTGCCCGAGTGATAGCAATAGGCTCGCTCCCTATTACGACGTCTAGCCCGTACGATCCTCTGGTGTCGGCGACAAATGCTGGTCAGGTGAATATAGGTGCACTATAAGTTCACCTCTGATTTATCCTTCAGGAAATACAGGCGTGATGTTATAATAAGTTTAACAGGTAGTTGATATAATGTGTCTGGAGGTTAATAGTTTATGTCTAGCACTAAAACAGCTCCTGGAAACGTTGAAATACTCTGTACGTGTTTTTTTTCTTGTAGTTCATCAAACGTGTAATTGTCCTCCCTTGACTGCACGTCTTATTGTCCTTCACAATTTGAAAAGTCCACACAGCAGTCCAAACATTCTTGTAAAAACCGGTCAAGTGCGACTCGGACTCGCGCACGAATGGTTATATAGGCACCATTATCGCAAAAAACGGCAAAAAATCACGTTTGTTGTATGGGAGCCCCGCTTAAATATTTACTTTATTCTGTTTTTAGTATTTGTTGTTATAGTGGCAACAGAAATACATACCGTGATATCGTCTATAGACGATATCACGGTTCATGATAACCACATAACCCCATTTTATGTCCATGCAATTACTGTCCATTCCAGTTTGTCTCGAAGAGGTCGCGGAATGCGTTGTATGTATTTGAGTTTTAAGTTTCCTTTTCTTTATTATACTCTGGTGTACAATAAAGAATATATCATCATCATCATCATTTCAGCCGAAAGACGTCCACTGCTGGATATAGGCATCCCACTAGTCATCACACTGATCAGTCCTGTGTGTTTCGTATCCACTGGACGCCCGCAGCCGGTAAAGTAAAGTATATATAAATAATCAATACTTAAAATAATAGTTATTTATGCTACAAGTGCGGAAAGTAGGTGATTTCCGATGAGTGTATAAATCGACACGAGTCGGAAATCATCTTACGCACGTGTATTATACAACATTTTACTATGCATTGTGCGAGGAAATAAAAAATGTATCTGAACCAAGCAAGAAATTAATAAAATGGCGCATATTCAAGGGCGCTCAGCATATCCACAGATTAACTAATAGTTCATAGTTCTTCGGGCAAATCTACTGCGCATGTGCATTTAGCTGTCACCTCGTAACGCAAAAAGGCACGAGCAAAATATTCATTCTGCCAAACATATTTAATGAATATTTAAAATTAATTTATTGATCAAAATCTAAATCTAGAGTAATTAAAAACGCCATAAATGAAGTATTAGTTTTATTTTACCTTTTATATGAATGATAATCTGTACTTAACTAATTTTTAAAACTTTTCTCAAATAATAAAAACTCTATGCGGCGGGCTGACGTTGGAGTTAAAAATTAAAAAAGTACAGGAAAGTAAAAAGCACTAGTAAAAAAAGTGACACTTTCCGCACAGTTTGGCTGCTTAGAAAACGCTCTTTTCGAGGACATGCATTATAAATCAATAAACATATAATAAATCTGTAGAAGAGTCGTTTTTTTACATCGAAAATATTTCCAAAAAAAAAAAACCATGGGTGTTAAAGGATATATCAATAGAACCCAATTCCAGCATTTTTGAAATTTTTGTCTGTTTATCTGTTTGTCTGTTTATTTGTGCACGCATCACGTAAAATGTACAAAACCAATGTGTACCTTTTATGCATTAAAATTGTGCGTAACATGAAGTATTACTTAGTTTTTGTTTCGTATGTATTTAAAGTGTT
Source organism: Orthosia incerta (assembly GCA_948252205.1). Taxonomy (NCBI): domain Eukaryota; kingdom Metazoa; phylum Arthropoda; class Insecta; order Lepidoptera; family Noctuidae; genus Orthosia; species Orthosia incerta. The sequence continues at coordinate 3,834,349 of OX411743.1, forward strand.
CAAGAAGTAAAATTATCACGACACACGCAATTCAGATGCTCGGGCAGTTGAACTCGATATTCGATAGATGGCGATGTGCATTTGAAGTCATTAATTAGGGACCCGTACCCCAAGGGTAAAAACGGGACCCTATTACTAAGACTCCGCGGTTCGTCTGTCTGTCTGTCTGTCTGTCTGTCTGTTATGTATTTCTGTTGCCGCTATAACAACAAATACTAAAAACAGAATAAAATAAATATTTAAGTGGGGCTCCCATACAACAAATGTTATTTTTTTGCGGTTTTTGCCGATAATGGTACGGAACCCTTCGTGCGCGAGTCCGACTCGCACTTGTTTATTTTTTGAATGGCAGTTGTAAGATTCTCCGCGAAAGAATGATGACCCTAGAATTGACCCGCGAAAGAATTGGTAGGTAGGTAAGTAAGGTAGGCAGGCAGGCAAGTAGGGCTTTGTGAACTGTAGGCAGTACTGCCTACCCTAGGCAGTCGGTTAACGGTAGTGAAGCCGCGGGTACAGCTAGTAATAAATAAATAAATAAAAGTTACGCATGCCTTCCAATCACAATATTTACATTTTAGACTAAATTTAAATATTCATTGGTTTGTGAACTGTCAAAACATAGCTTCACATTTTATTTTTATAGTTCTACTAACGATGTTATATTTTATAGTAGAGTGACATTAAAATAAATGTGTTGCCTTTACAAAACTAACGAAGCAAACGATTTTTTGTAGACTTGTTTTAGAAAATACAGACGGTAAGCAAATAAAATAGAACAAAAAAGTTAATGTCAATTCATCAAAATATAAAAATGGCTGAAAAGAGTTTTTGTTAGGGTAAATCAAAAAAATATTGGTCCTTTGATTCGCAGTAAATGTCTAGGGCGTTGTTATACCACAACAAAAACCTAGTTGACTCAACTCACAGTCGTTACTTACACACACACGAGATGTTAACTTATGGTTTTTGCCCATGACTGTAGACATTTCTGCCTACCTTCTTGCCCCTACAGAACCTTCATACTGAAAGATATTTGCTACGCTCCTTACATACTCCTTTTGTTTCGTTTACGGGGTCATATAATCACGCCGGTTGCGAGTACCTACTATAGACCTGGCCTTTCTGAAGAACGCAAACGTAGTCAAATCTGTTTTTACCCGACTACGGCGAAGCAAAAGGGAGTGATATCTTTTTGACCGGTATATGTATGTTCATCTGTTCCCTCATAAATTCTAAACTAGTTATCATAATTTGACAAATGAGGTGTCGTTGAAAGCGTTGTTTGTCCGCTAGTTATAGGCTATATGACGTCACATTAAATTGAATATGGCTCCCGTCTAGAGAGGGGCGAAGTCAAGAACAAAAATAATAGTGTTCGTATGCTACTTTGTAGGTGGTATAAGACCCTGGTTATCCTCTGAACATCATATGATTAGTTTTGAAATACAATAAATTATTTATTACATGTAAGTTGGTTATTTAATACCCGATGCATATCGAATAGTGTGTAAATAACAATTTCAGATGAGAATATTTTCTTGTTGCATACTTTTTAGAGCGTGATTTTTCAATAGTCGGGTTATAGTTTTTGAACTTATTATTATTATTATTTTTTATATTTTGTAATTGGGACAATCCCACCGTACTATTTCCAAACCACTGCAACTCCTGAAAGCCAGAATCAACAGTGGCGACCACTAGAAAAGCGCCGAAGCATTGAAGCTCGACGAAGTCCCGCAGAATGAATTTAACTGTCTTGGATCCCGCAACGAAATTAATCAGAAAAGAGTAACGGAGTAGTAGGAAAAAGTACAAATATCCACTTCCCTCCATATCAAGCAGGAGACAGAACAAACAAGGCCAATAGGCACAAAGGGTCGTTTACAACTGGGATAAGCCCAGTTGACTAGCACCACGGATAAAAATTTGCATTAATATTAATGGGTCCTACATTGTGAGCTGCTATTATATAGATATTTGTTTCCAATAATAGGTATGGCAAAAACGCTTGAACGCACGGAAATTTGTTCTAGTTTCCCCAAGTTCCGTATTGTAAACAACTCCTGATGCAGCCTGTACATTATTCAACATAAAATTGCGTTCATTCTGCCAAAGTATACACTCCCATAAGATATGATGTGCAGATTGTACATATTCGCAGTCAGATGTAACTTACTAACTAACTTCTTATTGTTAAACATGGGACTCAAATCAAAATCATCATCTGCCTTCCTTCGTCTCATGGTATTTGAAGTCGTCGCAACAAGTTTTAATCACCCCTAGCAACCGGCACGTTATCATATACTCCCTTTTCTACCGTGACCTTATAAAAAGACATAAAATAAAAGATCAATTAATAGGAAAGAGTTCCTTATTATAGGGTTTTCATGATGTTTATAATAGGCTCTCAGCACTATTCCCAACCACTGCAACTTCCATAAACTCACACGTTTATCCCATGGGCGTGGGCAGGAACTACAAAATGCCACCTAATATGCATGCAGACAAGAAAACAAATGCCATCTTTGAAAGCATAATCGTTGGTTTTCACATGTAAATGGACATGTGAAAACCAACGATTATGCTTGAGGAACTGAATACGCTCTCCGGTATCTACAGTGCCACGATAATGATATCTATATAGTATTGTGACTCAGCCCTGTCCTTGAAATATTTACCTACAGTCGCGCGGTACACCATCACACCGTTCGTTCGTCACTCCGTGACCTGCTGCGCGTTTGCTACTGTAAAATGTACCGAGATTTTACCGAACTCGAGGCGCATAGGTATGACTCACGTTTCGACCATTTGTATGAAGATAGAATATTATGAAGATATCATTACCGTGACAGTGCCGACCACTAGCAAAGCCATCGAGTTAATGAAACTTGATAAATACCAACTATTTTGGATCCCGCAACGAAATAAATCGGAAAAGAAAATTAGAGGAGTAAGAAACGATTGCTTACCAAATGTCTTTTTTATAAAATTACCTTTTACAAAATTCCTATTCTATAAATGTATAGCTATACCACAAGAAACTACCAAGGTTTTCTATCATTCCTCCATAAATTATAAGTTCACCATGTCATAAATAATGAACTACTAAGGTCCAATTTGTCGTCTACCCGAGCTATAAAAGGACACACAGGTACTTCAACCATACCAAACAAAAATAAAGGAAATGTGCTCGTATATCTTGATATCAAGGAAAACAGGCCACTGTGTCACAGGAGTAGATTATCCAACAGAGTCTTAACTTCGTGAGAATTACACTTTATTGATAAAAGGTTACTAATTTAAATCATGATTCCGTTTCTGTCAACCGTCTGAAGATTATCGAGGCAAAATTATGTTTAATACGTTTACCGGTAAAAGTATTTAGTGTTGTACAGTGAAAGTGGGCCTTAGTGTAGTTATACAGTACTGACATGATTTAGGCCATGATTAACTAATTCCATGGAAAAACATTAGCTTTCAGTTAGAAAGTCTGCAACTGGCCAGTCTTCCAAATGTACGATTAGAGTTGAATCGCCCTTTAACCTTTCCCCATATGGCTCGTGTTGATGTTTGCTATGGGAATGTATTGATATTTTATCTTTGTGAATATATATACTCTGTTATTTCTACGCTGATACTAAACGCTAAAGATATACTCCAACTTTAATATAGCTATGTATTCCTGGATCCTATCAGATCCTGTACCCACGAAACTGCGAGCCGCAGCAGTGGAAAGCTAGGGGTCTGCCCCTTATTGGGGAGAAATACTGGTTCCTGTCTGACAGGTGGGAAGTGGTACATAAACGTGGTACTTACCGGTATCCTCGTGGTGTTGATGAGGAGAGCATCCGGTCGAGGTGTTAGGGGGAAAATATATATATAATACTAGGATAAGATGAAGGACAGCCGACGGCTTCTGGACCGGAGTTTCCGGAGTCCACCAGGCACGTGGTCGACACAAAATACCTCGCTGCACGCGAAGTATACACAAATATCAAAGCACAAGCGCCGCACAAAACCAATCACGAATGGCGGGTTCACTTTTCAACAAAGATGTCTGGATGAATTCACAATTACAATATTATCACACGAGACCCCTATTTTTCGCGTTGCACAAGTTCACACAACATTTTCTAGACTATTAACCGTCAACTCACAACAGACTATCGAAAATCGATGACAGTCGGTTGACTCAGTGTTGCAACAAAACGATTTGGTTTCAAACATTCTATGTAGGTATTGTATTTTAGGATGGTGTCTGCAACACAACGAGCACGCGCGTATTTTGCGTACAGGACATATACATCATCGCCATTCATAAAGGCTATTTGACACAGTATGAAGCGTGGTCTCTGTAACGTAACTCCTCGTGTCATGGCTACCGGGCCACGTCGTAACGACTAACATATGCAGAGAACATGCAACGTATCGTAAAACACATGGCGGTAGAAATAAAATATTTTAGTACATGTTATAAAAATTATGATGACTTTTATTGTACTTCAATATTTGTACTGAAAACTAAGAGATGCGGCTATATAAATAATTTACTGATTTATGCTCTTCCCTGTTCAGGTATTTATAGAGGAGAAAAAACAGGAACACACTAGGTATTAACCTGCCCTATTAATATTTTTTCGTTTATTTTTATATAATAACTTTGTGTTTTCACCAAATACAGGACTTTTGACCTTAGTGTCATATTTATGTTTCTAATTTGCGTTAAGTTTGTGTGAAATAACCTATTTAAGTTTATGTCTTTGAATTAAAATGACAAAACATCATAGCATTCTAAGCAATTTTAAGAAAACTCTGATCACACAAACCGTGTGTTTTTGATTTAGTGCGCCGCAATTGTTGGTACTTGCACCGAAAATTCCAGAGCACTAAATAAAAACTGAAATAGTATTTTACAACAGCATGCAGTAAAATCTTTTTTTTTTTTTTAACATCTGCACCAATTAAATAAAAGAGATAGACAGACAGAAAAATATCCCACCAGATAGATTCACTATCTCCGTGATACCAGACATCATCACACAAATTAACACACACTTATACATACAAACATATATTACAATAGATAGGTAAGTACACAATGTTTGTTTCGCTTCGCCCCACAGCCTGTAATTTCTTCCTTTGACAGTAGGACACCAAACGTCCATTGTTTAGAGTAGACATAGATTGTAACTTGAACAGACGTGACACTACTGTCCAGTTTCTGCAAGCCTGGTTGGTAAACCTGCTGTCGAATTAATTTGTTGTTAGTTTTTGTGATTGGAAGTATAAAATAACAAGATTCGACTATCTAGTTAAATAGATAAAATACTCTGTTATTTGTATACTAAATTAATAAAATCAAAAACCCGACTGCAAAGATGTAAACAAGAAGAAAGTCATGCTGTGCAGTCGGAGAATACATATTCGTAAGTTGGCTGACCAAAACTATAAATATCCTCTTCTTATCTATTATATCTATTTCTTTATTTACAACTATTTAGTAATACTTTTTTTTCGAATGACATTTAAACATATATGTGGTATACATTTTTGTTATCACCTCTAAAAACCCTTCATTTTGATACCCCACTCGATGGGTTTCGAAGAAAAAAAATTGCAACCCCTACAATATGGCGCCCAAAATCTGCCATGTTCCTTTTTTTAACGGCACTTATCTAAGAACACCTGGGCAGCCAAAACCTATCCAACGATGTCTTATTTATAAAAATCCGTAAAGAGGTTTGAAAGTTATGAGGTAATAAAGAATATTACATACATACATACATACAAGATACGCGCGAAAAACATAACCCTTTCCTTGCAGCCGGGTAAAAAATTATAACATCTTTTGTTTTACTTTTAAAGTTACATATGGCTGTCTTATTGCTAAAACTTGTAAATGGATTTACGAAAGAAGGACACCCGATACAACATTCAGCTTGTTTACTGATTCAATCCTACTACTCGTACTACGAGTATATAGATATAAGTTTGTGAGGAAGGTTCGATGGAAAGATGTTTGTTAGTCTTTCACGAAAAGGTTACTGAATGGATTTTAATGAGTCTTTACATTTACATTATAATTATATCAGAATAAAACATAGGCCATAACTTATAAAGATATTGTGCAATTTGACCAAAATGGGGGCGAAATGAGGTAAGTACTAAGTACACGTAGCAGTAATTTCCGTTATCAAACCTTACCAGCTAGGTTAAAAACTGCACGCGCTATTGTCATACGTCATTCATGATCGCATTTAAGACAGATAGAGCATAAATACTTGCTTTAAACTAGATCAATCAATTATCCATTTTAAACTTCGTAACGTTACAGAACTATTACTTCAAAGTTATTCAGTGCCAGTGCTAATGTTGTTATGATTTACTGGAAACTGTTACACAGTTCTGTAGGTACTAGGAGAGCAAGTTCGCAAAGGGCTTTCGAATAAACCTCTCTTGGTTCTAAACTGTGATTACTGAAAGGTCGCGTCTCATGGGCGATATAAACGACTAACGGGTTATGTGGGGACGTAATAGTATCAGGTTGTGGGCATAAATAATTGCATTAATTACTCTCCTCTAAGTAAGCCATTCAGTCCAGGCGGGTGCTTTGCTTTGTGTAAATTATTTCATCACCACTGCTCTCAAAACGGTGAAGGAAAACATCGTGAGAATACCGACATGTCTTAGAACCAAAAATTCGAAGACATGTAACATCCACCAACCCGCACTGGGCTCGCATGGTGGTTTACGGCCCGTCCTCTCTCATAAAAAGGAGGCCTGTATCCCAGTAGTGGGGACATTAAAAGGCTGATGATGATGAAGACTTTAGAAGGGGAGTGGAGGCCAGATAGGCAGTAGTTCCATGTTAATAAATTGTAGTTCCAAAAACTAAAAAACACGCTTTAATGGTAAATTGAACTATAAAGTCGCTAATCCAGAACATCCTGGTAAGGATAAATGGGTCAAACTATTTAAATTATTGCATTGTCATCAGTCCTTGATAAGTGTGCAAAGTTTCAAATCATTCCGACTCGACGTTTTGAAGGGGGTGAAAATCACGTTCAAAGATTCCAATACATAGATACATACATACCAAGCTTATAAAAGTGTGTTAAAAACAGGTATTTAGCTCCAACTGGTGAAACGGGAAGTTCATTCCCATATCATAAATTATTTGTTTTCAGTTGACATTTCCATTAGACCACGTAGTTGACCAACCACTAGGCGGGTGATGATGCGTGCCCATAGTGATAACTGCAACTTAGAAAGGTGTGGTAGGCAACTGTTATTTATGTTGAGTAAAACATACATTTCTGCTCATCTAACAAACTAAATCTTTGCCCATTGTTTCAAGTAGAAAACAAATAAATAATTCCAACAATAAGACGAGGAGGAGGAGGCTGTGACGGTCTTATTGCACGTCATATGCAACTTGACCTCTATCAGAAAATAAATTTTCCTTTTTGATCTCTCCAACTAAAACATAACCTTAAAACTCATACCATAGAGTATCTTTTTGCATGTAGTGTCAGATGTTTTTAGATAAGCACAGCTATTGAGGCTGGTTGTGTGTTTGTCCACTAGGGAATGACCCGCGGTGTACGTCGATAGAATTTAAGAGAAGGCCGTGGTCGAATCAATGAGGGACCGAATTGATCGGTAACTAGATACGAAGTGGCGACCGTAGTGAATGTGTTTATGGCGTTATCTGTTTGTGGTTTAGGCATAGATTTAGATTTTTTTTTGCTACGCAAAAAGATACACGAAGCGTGTGAGCGGGAAATCCTAATCATGTACTAACCGCCCAAGAGAGAAAGAGAGAGTGAATGAAGTACCAATATGTAAAATTTTTCGCAAGTAAGAATCCATAGCGTCCCATCTGTTTTACGCCGCGGTGAATTTCTTGCATTTAAATCATAATCTTTAGATTTAAATTGATAATATTAATTATACAATTATGGTGGCTTGTTCTGTGAGTGGAGTGTGTGTGACGTTACAAGACAAAATAACCCCAACAAATACACGTTTCATAGGTAAATACAATTTTGTCCTGGGATTGTTTTGAACCATATTTTGACGAATTTCTGCTAGTAATAGGCTCAGAAAAAGATTCTTACAATAGTTTATTGATTTATATTGTTGTATATAAGTATATTTCGTATATATAAACAAAATTTGCGAAAATATTATGTAAAAGAGTAAATTGTTTGTTTACGCTAGGGCTTGACAAAGCGGTGACGTCATGAGTAGCGATAAAAACTTAATCGTTTTAGTGACATCATGACATTGACATACATGACAAAATACAAACTTATTTAGTCAAGTTTTGTTAAAATAATAAATAAATAGATTTAAGTTACGATTAAGAAGATGTTTTTATCTAAACTGTACTTTAAGTTGCATGTTTATTATATTATCATTCATTTTAAAAAAAAAGTTGGAGAGTTTTGATATTTTGTTACTTTGAGTAGGTTTAGGAATGTCATGTATCACATGATCTAACCAATATTTTGTCTGGAATTTAAAAGAGACCGTGACCTCTGAGTTTGTATCGGCCTTTCTTCTCGGAGTAGTCAGATAGGAAACGCCGACCTCGTCTAGTTTTATAAAATATGATCGACATGTAAAAGTGTTTGTACAAACCAACTTATATCTGTAGGCCATACAAATATTTGTTCCGTGCGGGAATCGAACTCGCGACACGCAGCACAGCAGCCGATCGCTCAACCGCTACGCCAACCGTGTCGTCAATTTCAAATACCTGACGCTGCGGTATTTTGTTATTAATATTTCAAATACTTTTGGATTCAAAATACATTTAGCGATTTTATTAATAGATGCGTTCTGCAGAAAATAGCGCTTGATAGCTTTCATAAGCAAAATGGCGACCGCGTACTAATACGCCCGCGTATTAGTACGAATGTCACGATGGATGACCGATTGTATTTTGTTATTTGTATTTTCAATAAAAATAGTTTAAATACTGTATTTTATATTTTAAATACACGACTTAAAAATGTTTCGTATTTTAAATGCATGCGAGTTATTATTTTGTCATTTGTATTTTAATTAAAGCAAACCATGGTTTTTGCCCAGCTCTTATTAAAGTTCAATATAACCAACAACCCTTTAATCGTGTTTCTAATGATGTTCACCAAGTATCGATATCGATACTGAACATGGACTTTTTATCAACACTTTTTAACTAACACATGGACAAATTCCCTAACACATAGATTTTATTTTTTTGGTTTCGCTTTTCATCTGACTCTGTGTATCTTGAACATACTATATCTATGGGTTTAGGTGACAAGACTTTTTATTTAATCATTAGCTGTCCCACGCGAATTCGCTCCCATCAACTGGCTACCTACCTACCTATCTACCCTACCTACCCTACATACATGATTATTGCGTAACTTAAACCGTTTACGCAGCACACGCAACGGAAGCTCTCAAAAAGGTAATTTTTTTCCCGTTTTTGCAACATTTTTCATTTATATTCCGCTCCTATTGGTCGTAGCGTGATGTTACATAGCCTATAACTTTCCTCGATAAATGGACTATTTAACACAAAATTTTTCAATTCCAACCAGTAGTTCCTAAGATTTTCCAGCTTTATAATATTAGTACAGATAATGTCGTGATTAGATTTAGAATAGATTACTTTATGATGTGGCCGACCATTTCATGAAATGGTTGTGTGTGGAGCTACACGAGAAAAAGTGTCTACAGAAACATTCGTAGTACGATAATTCGTGTTAGTTCGATATTTGAGTGCAGTTTTTTACAGAAGGCCAGGTTTTGAAAAGATCTTAATTGAGTGATGGATGATATTCTCGTTCACTTAGCCAACTTTGTTAAACGAACGAGAATATTTGCCATAAGTTTTATTGAGTTTTTTAACATTGTTTTATTTCATTGTGGCAGTTATTATATTAGCGAAAGGAACTTCGTTCCAACTAGGTGTTTCACGGCACCTGAGTCTTGTTAAGGAGTGTTTCAGGTAACTATTTAAGTTAGTCACCGGATAGTTTTCTAACCTTTAACATAATACGAAAATAACAAAAACAACGTAGCCATAATTTACATTCAAAGCTTTTATTTACACAAACAGGAAGCTTTCCTCATACCGAACTTTACGAGCTTTCCGAAATGAGAAGTCAAGCTATAACGTTCTACATGGTACAGAGGAATAAAAAAAAGATAGAAAAGGTAGGTATCAAATTACCCTAGAACTATCAATATAGGTAAAGAATAACTTTTCATTAATTGACAATATTTTAGCAGATGACTGTAGTCCAAAATACGAGTAACTTTCGTTATGGGACTAAACTTTAAATCGCAAAAAACAAATGTACCTACTGTTCTATATATTTGATATTTTGTTTTTCATTATTCTGCTGGATGCAGTTTCCCTCTGGATCCGGGACGCACGGGGCCGGTTAATGTGGCAACGCTTGGGAGAGGCCTATGTCCAGTAGTGGACGTCTTTCGGCTGATATGATGATGATGTTGATGATATATTTGGTCGAGCTATACTGACATCGATAAAATATCGTGAGGACATTGGTTTATATTAGTCTGACATCATCAACCAGCCTTGAGCAACCGCAGTGGTGTCTCATCCCATACAGAGAAACCGTGCCGACGTACTGTACTGATTATTCTGATTATTTTTTATACATCGATCGCGTTCGGTTTCGTTCCACGGATACTGATGGTGATCTATCGCTCTGGAACAGAACCGAACGCGATCGATTTACAAAAAATAATCGGTATACTCAGGTGAAAAACGCTAGTTACGTCGGCACGGTTTCTTTATATGGGATGAGGCATCTGGGGGGTGACCATAAGCTCTTAGAGTGGTATCAATTTGAGATCGAGTAAGTGACAGATTTATACACGTCAGATACATCTGTCCCTTATTCGATCTTAAATTGATACCGCTCTAAGAGCTTATGGTCACCCCCCTGTGTGCTAGTATTATAACCGTATGGATTAATAATGCTCGTGCCTATTCTGCGTGAGAACAGTCCTTGCTCACGCAGTATGATAGTTACTGGAATTATCACAAAGTCACTGAGCAGCTGTTTTATTTTTATATTTCAAAGTTAATCCTATCGTAAAACAAATGTTTGTAATAGTGAGAGTAATCATGAATTCTTTCTCACCATGATACATAGCCAATGAATTAATAAATTGTAGTTCTAAAAACTAAAAAACACGCTTTAATGGTAAGGATAATGGGAAAACTGTTTAAATTATTGCATTGTCATCGGTCCTTGATAAGTGTGCAAAGTTTCAAATCAATCCAACGTTTTGAAGTGGGTGAAAATCACGTTCAAAGATTCCGTTACATTGATACATTGATACATAGATACATACATACAAAGTTAATAATAAAAAAAAAAAAAAAAAAAAAAAAAAAAGCTTGTTAAAAATCACTTTATACTCGTATGTATACGTAGACGGTACAATGCCCTCACTCGTAATCAAGCTTCGTCAAAGTGAGGCCGAGCGTTAGTCGTCACATTTCAAATCGAATAGAATCGTCCAATCAATCGTTATGGGTGATAGCTCAGTTTCCGCATTCGACGGATGAATGTACACTCGACGACGTAGAAAGCTATGCTCTCCTAGTATAAGCTGACCTCTCAGTGCATCTGTGAAGTAAAAAGATACAGCCATCATCAACCCATTCTATCCTTTACACCAAACTAAGTTTGTACAAAAATAAATGCTTGTGAAATTAAAAGTCACTTTACGATGTTTAGCAATGGGAAAATTTTAAGCAAAACTTTGCGATTATGGTTGCATACAACGTGATCTATACTATAATATCATAAAGCTGAAGATTTTGTTTGTTTGTTTGAACGCGCTAATCTCAGGAACTACTGGTGGGAATTGATAAAATATTTTTGTGTTAGATTATCGAAGAAGGTTATGGCTATATGACATCACTCTACGACCAATAGGAGCGGAGCATAAATGAAAAATGTAGCAAAAACGGGCAAAAATATTCCTTTTTGAGAGCTTCCGTTGCGTGCGCTGCGCAAACGGTTTAAGTTACAATATGCAACAACAACTTTATTTTATGCGACAAAAATCATGTATGTAGGGTAGGTAGGGTAGGATAGGGTAGGTAGGGTAGATGGGTAGGTAAGTAGCCAATTGACGGGAGCGAAGCCGCGTGGGACAGCTAGTTAGTGATAAAATTACTAAACTTAAAGATAGAAAATACCAAGACTCATTAGAGAAGAAGATTGAAGTTTGGACTTCAAGATCTCCGTAACTAGAAGGTGAAGTTTATGAAAATTATCACAATGACGGGCAAGACGAATGACGGCTTCATTAAATGTCTTTTTAAACACGACCCTCTCAGGCGGTCAGTCCATCAGTCTGAAATCGTCAACCCACCTTATGCACGCGTGTTTACTAATGGTCGTGCCTTCTCTGTCGAAGAAGAGGGCTTTGCCCTGCAGCGGGACAGTTACAGGCTGTTTTTACTTTTTTTCATACTCTCTATTCAGCGGGAGACCAGCTTATACTGGAAATTTGTAGCTAGATGTGAGTCGTGTGTACCCAATTCACATCAGATCTCACACTGAATCGATTATATTGGTCTGATTGAAAATTCCAAATCGATTATCCGAGTAAGATGATTCGTTGGAATTAGGTTGGAAGATTACATTTTGGAAATTGAGCTAATTTTGGTTATTCATACTCTGTAATATTGTGGCAATTGAGGGTTATAGAACCAAATATTGTGTCACGGAACATTCTATAATAGGGATGTTTCCTGGGTAGAAAAATGATTTAGTCACTCAGTAATATTATCAAATAATTTTGGACTCGTATTTTTTGCTTGATCAAAATAAATAAAAATTGACAAGTATAAAGCGCATCAAACGTCTGGAGTGTGGGCTTGTAACGTGACTTTGCTAGCATAAAGCGTAGCACACCGTGATGTCACACGATATTTCAACGCACTGTATCATTATAATCTCTGTACTCAGTAAACTAGAAAGGATTGGTATAAAAGGCCTACCGCTTAGTTTGTACCTGTGGTCGCTCGCATGGAGTTCCTTGCCGGTTCTTCTCCATAGGAAACGACTAACCCGAATCGTGCACCTTTTGTCGACGTTTTATAAGTGCCCATGTAGGCCTATGTAAAATAAAAATATTTGATTTTGATTTTGAATAATCAGAATAAGCAACCACACCAGTAAGGATGCATTCCTGACCTTTGGAGTGCCGCAAGGTAGTGTCTTAGGACCTACCCTTTTCCTGGTCTACATAAAAAAGCTATGTAAACTTGATCTAGGAAAATCCAAAGTAATTGCTAACGCTGATGACACTGTTGTCCTGGTTCGTGGCAGTGACTGGAACGAAGCTAGGCTTAAAGGCAGAGTCAGCCTTGCGAGTTACTATGAGATGGCTCACACAGAATTTGCTCACCCTCGACCTAGATAAAACCGGCCCAAACCTTCCGTCTGACAGCTCATGCGTGCCATACAATGAGGACTGCCAACTGTGGCTGTCCTGAAGTTATGCGCACGGACTCAATTAAATATATTGGGGTCTGGGTCGATGGCACGTAGACATAGAGTGAGCAAATCAATTTACTGGCCTCTAGGCTAAGAAAATTAATTTATGTTTTTAAAAATCTTAGGTTCGCCGCCAATCTCTCTAACCTAAGAACTGTGTACTTTTTTCTCGCCCATTCCGTGTTAACGTACTGTATTTAGGCCTGGGGTAGTGCTGGTAAATGTCTTCTGCTGCGCTTGGAGAGGGCGCAGAGGGCAGTTCTTAAGGTAATGGCTATTAAACCCTATCTATCGCTTCCCTATCACCGAACTGTACACGCTATGGAATCTACCTACAGAAGGCACTATTTTGTGCTAAGTACACTGTTGCGGCAACATTCATAATTGTCTTATGAACCTGGAGCTTAGAAGACAAAGACGTAGAACTGACAGAGTCTGCCCGACATCAGTTGTTAAATTACCAATTGCCCGCCGGCAGTTTATTTTCTGCAGTCCCGTGCTTTGTAATCATCATTTCAGCCGAAAGACGTCCACTGCTGGACATAGGCCTCCCTCAGGCGTCGCCACATTGACCGATCCCGTGCGTGTCGCATCCAGCGCCTTCCCGCAACCTTAACCAGGTCATCAGTCCACCTAGTGGGAGGCCTTCCAACGTATCGTCTTCCGGTTCGCGGTCGCCATTCCAGAACTTTTCGGCCCCATCGGCCATCCGTTCTGCGAGCAATGTGCCCTGCCCACTGCCACTTAAGTTTGGCAATTCTTCGGGCTATGTCGGTAACCCTGGTTCTCTTGCGGATCTCCACATTTCTGATTCGATCATGCAAGGAAACTCCGAGCATAGCCCTCTCCATTGCCCTTTGAGTGACTGTAAGCTTCCTGATAAGGCCCATTGTAAGCGACCACGTCTAAGAGCCATGACATATTCATCACTGGCAACACACACTGGTCATAGACTTTCGTCTTGAGACACTGTGGTAAGTTGGACGAGAAGATACCGCGCAACTGCCCGAACGCTGCCCAGCCGAGTCGGATTCGACGATGATTCGATGATGCTTTGTAATAAAGTAAATAAAGTTTTTTTTTTTTTTTTAAACACTTTGCCCCACACTAGGAATTTCTTTCTGTATCCTGGGTGCGTTTTCAAACATTTAAACTCACATACACAACACCCAGAGCCGGAACAACTATCTGTAGGTCATACAAATATTTGTTCCGAGCGGGAATCGAACCCGCGACACGTAGCGCAGCAGCTCAACCACTGCGCCAACCGTGCGCCCAAGTGCTTACTATTTATCCATGTACTCTGCGAAATTGCATTTACTTTTCTATCTTATTTTTTACTATTTTAATTTTGTAATATTTGTTAATGTTCTTTTTTAACCCACGCTGTACTCTGGAACGCTGTCGTCTCCCTTTTGGAGGAAGGCATTAATAGCTGCGACGCAGTTTTATAACCAATGTAGCTATTTACGTACGAAAACAATTTGTAAAATGTGTATTTGTTCCAATAAAGACATAATAATAACGTAATAATATTTTTTTGTTTACGTGGCAAAAAAATATGTGTTTAATATTTTTAGGTTATCTTTCTGACGAACTAAATAGTTTTTTTTACTTTATTATACTGTTTGGGCCCAGTAGGTGACAAAGTCTGTTACAGCGTCCGTGGCATCGTTCAGGTCATTTAGGGTTAAATACAAAAACTCACGACTTTTTCCAAATTTAGTTAAGTGTATAATTAAACACTATATTTTGATTTTTGTATAGAAATACATTGGGCTAGTTATCATCATAAATAAGTAAAAACGTAAAGTAAAAGTAATAAGTAAAAAAGTATTTAACTAAAAAAGGCTATTTTCATGCCTCGTACGATTTGTACTAAATCAACATTTGCTATGCTATAAATACTCGTATCTTCGCTATATTTAGGTTTTAACTCGTTAAATGGCAGAAATGTATTCCTTTTTTTTTGTAATAGAAAGAAAGAAAGAAAAAGTGTTTATTTGCCACAAAAACGACATACAAAATTTTTGACATCTTAAATTTATCACGCAACTTTTAAATAAATTGATATTATTTGGTATTTTTAAATGACACTCTTATGAAGCTATGGTCATGTGATGAGGAAGGTTGAAACGCATGTGACTAAAAGAGTTATGCATGAATATAAATGTGGCTGGATGGAGAGGGAGGGCACGGCCAAAAGAAAAGTTTGTTGGACTGTGTGAGGAGTGATATGAAACAAAAGGGAGTCAGTGATGGCGTGACGGGGGACAGGACGGTATGGAAGAAGAAAACGTGTTGCGCCGACCCCAAGTAACATGGGGCAAGGGTAGGAAGATGCCGATGACTCTTATGAAGCACATAGTAGTATATTAAAAAGACCTTTTTTTATTACATATTTCAGCATTTCAGCAAGTACAGACTAGTTTAAAAATATTTGGTTCTCAAAAAAAGGCAGAAAGTCACTTACTTGAAAACAATGTTTATAAACTATTATATTGTGATGAACACGTGTGTTATGTTAAAAATAAAATTATTTAACAAGTAAATAGTTTAAAATACAGAGACGAATAAATACACTTCGTAGCACATCGGCTACGCTGGCATAGCAGCGTAGTCGCGTAGCCGCTAGTCGTAGCTCCATCAGCTACGCCGTAGCAACAATACAAAATTTGTTATGTCGGTCGTGTGCGTACAATGCACCTAAACTAAATAAGCACTGTCATTATTTTGTTCGTCATGCGCGACTGCTGAGCTGCTGATGGGGTCATTGGGGAAAGTTGGGTTTTTTCATCAGAAATGTCAACTCGAAGTTTGCTGGCGGTGAGAAAGCCCCGTGCATCTAAAAGTACGTTAGGTAAACCTTTCGTCTTCCGCCAGACCTCTCACCAGTCGACTCGACCTACAAGAGTGATAGGAATGAGAGTGCGCCTATGTTTGTGCTCTACAATAACTCACGCGTCAATGGCTTGTGTCCGCTGAGATTGACCTCCATGACCGAAATAAAATCAAATCGATCATGATATCAGTTTTGGTCCACTGTTAATGGCCGCGACTTGGGAGTTGTAGGTCGTGGGTTCGAACCCAGGCAGGTGCTTCACTTTGTGTAAATTATTTCATCACCACTGCTCTCAAAACGGTATGTCTTAGAACCTAAATTTCGAAGACATGTGACGTCCAACCTGCACTAGTCCCGCGTGGTGAATTACTGCCAATTTCCCTCTCAAAGAAAGGAGGCCTGTGTCCCTGCAGTGGAAACTTTAAAAGGTTGATGATGATGATGATGAACGTAATGAATCAGTAGGACTAAATATAGCAGTATAACCTTTACATCTTCACATAACAGTATGGCCTTTGGCCTGGAAAAACCAATCCGAAATTTCCCACCCTGAAGTTAAGCTCAAAGATAAAGATCAAATAAGTAAGGCAACGCTTCCTATTACTTTTCTAAACTTGAACTATCGCAACAATGTGCTTAATAAAAGTCAGCCAAACCCGCCAACTTTCAACTCTCTTACGTGATCAGAATGTAAGGGTGGAGCTGTGAAAAAAGCGTTTTAATTATTCCTATTATAGTCTTACGGCTGGGGGAGTCCGGTGGATGCGAAACGCACAGGACCGATCAGTATGGCGACGCTTGGGGGACGCCTATGTCCAGCAGGGGTCAGGTCCATGATTCACCTCACGATGCGACGCCATCCCTCCCTATCGGCTGTGACTCGTTTGCACTCATGCAGTGGACCACCTACTGCAGACTTGATCTGGTCAGTCCATCGCATGGGTTTCCTGCCGTGCACTCTGGTTCCTTCCACTTTCCCCTGGACCACAAGCGGCTCAATAGAGTCGTTGCCTCGTTAAGACACGTGACCTAAGAACTGAAGAATTCGAGCCTGAACTATAGCCGATAGACGCTAGTTGATGCCGAGTTCTTGAAGAATATATACATTGGTGCGAAATTCAGTCCAGGATACTCCAGGCATTTTCCTCCAGCACCCAATTTCCAGTGCGTCTATTTCACTCTTTTCGGTTTCCTTCAGCGTCCAAGGCTCGTCTGCGTACAGGAACCGAAACCTGTATGAGCCGCGTTTTCGTGGATTTGGTGACGTTATGGTTCCTCCATTTTTTCCTCTGTCTATTCATAGCAGACCTGGTTTTAGCCATGCGTCACTTAATCTCGTCCCCGCAACCACCGTGGTTTGATATTAGAGCTCCTAGGTAGACATATGATTGCACGACGTCGCAATTTACGATTTGAGTGCTTTCGGGCGAGTTTTCGCTAGTACGATCGACAGTCATCATCTTTGTCATACATCTATTAATTAGCAAACTGAAAATCGAGCTGGTGTTTCCCATCCTGGATAGCAAATCTTCCATGGGGTAACTAGTAGTTGCAAACAGCGTAGTATAAACCGCATAGTGCAGGTTCGAAACCCTCACACCTCCTAGTGATACACCGTCCGTCCAATCTACAATGGTAATCCTCTTTATTCTCTTTATACAACCTTGATGAACGCCTGCACTGGGATGAAAGTCATTCGATAATACTCCATCCGTCCTCACTGACGCTATTCCATCTTCATAAAGTCGCCTCAAAAGATGCACTAGGTGTTTGGGGTTGCCCATAGCAAGAAGCGATCTTCACAGCACTGGCCATTTCACCGAATAAAACGCCTTCGAGTAGTACTTTCACTCCTCACGTCCTCACATGAGAAAAATGAAGGACAGGACTAGATGATGTGGTGCCGCTTGGGGGAGGCCCTAAGTCCAGCAATAAACGTCGTTGGGCTGAAATGTGACCTTAGAAGGCTTTATCGTAGGTACCAATTTTACCGTTAATAGTAGTTAACCACATGCTATGATTGTTTTCGTTAAAAATATAATAACCTCTTCGACTCCCACTTGTGTCCCCTTCGCAAAAATAACATGTCACTATCAAATAAAAAAAAACCAAACAGAACAATAAAAAGTTAAACAAAAATTGACATACGTACAAATTTCCTCAATTTAAAGTTAGCAAGATAATTTCTACGTTGACTGTACGGCAGCAACTTTTTAAATACACTATAACAGAGGGCTTAGAACGTAAAAAACTCGGCTTAATGTTCAGGGTAATAGAGTGTACTTTTTTATTATTATTGCTCTTTTATATTCATCCCTCTCTGATGGTGATTCGGTGATCTTAATTATTATTACATTTTTAATTTGGTTTTATTGTTTGAACTGAGTAATCTAGTGTAGTAAATGTTCTTAAATTTAAAGGGAAACCACTGTCAAGCATTTACAAAGCAATATTGTTAAAGACAATTTTCAGAATGGTAGATTTGGTGTTCGACGTAACGATCAGGGGTAGTACCCGATAGTAATATAGGCTGAACTGAAGGTACAGTAACTGTCTATCGATTACTTTTAATAGAGTTTTTTTTAACGTAGAGAAATGCTCATGCATACTGCACTACCACGGGGAGATAGTGCAGTTATGCGGGACTCCAACCCAATAAAACTCCACAGTGTTCGCCTGTGCCGCTTATGGCGGGAGCACAGGTACGCGTTAGCACTCACCGCAAACACACCACGGCTGTCCGTATCTCTGGGGAGTTCCCCCCATCACTGGCGCACCAGAACACACTGTACGCTGTGACCACCCCAGGGATCAAACCTGCACGTTGTCGCCAGACGACCCCGTGTATGGCACCCTTGGTCCCCTTGTAACGGGTCAAGTTCAATGGCCAATAGCTAAGGAGTGGAATTCCATGCCGGAGTCTGTGTTTCCAGATAGCTACAACCTCGGGGTCTTTAAGTCAAGAGTGAATAGGTTACTTCTAGGCAAGCGTGTTACACCGTCGACCACATCATCGCTTACCATCTGGTGAGATAGTGGTCAAGCGCGAGCATATATATAATAAAAAAATAAAAAAAATGGCCCCGTTTCCTACTATTTTTCGGCCGCAGGGGATAGGGAGAGCGGTCAACGCTACACCGACACTCCTCGTCCCCTGCGGCCCCACCGCGTCCGCCATCAGACGGTGGCGACCCCGTCCAGGCCGCGGTGGGTAGGGAGAGCGGCGCACCGCAATAAAGGCACTCCTCTCCCGCCGCGGCCTCCAACCCTTAGTCGCGATATTGTACGGGTATAAGAGGTCTCCATACGACATCGTGGCCCACCTAAGTTGCGATGTCACCCTGGCGGCACCGCAACCTACTTGTTGGCCGCTACAGCGTCTTTTCGGCAAAAGTACTGACGAGCGGGCCCTCCTCGGGTTCTTCTTCGCTTCACCGTGGGTGACCAAGCCACAGCTACTGAGCCCCCTCGACAATGTGGGTACCAACCGGGGTGGGTCATAGAATAGAGCTATGGAGCGATTCCATTAGGTATATTACACACAAACATAGGTAAACACACGCCTTTTTTCCATGATAGTAGGCAATAACTTAGAAAATGTAAGTAAAAAGATGTATGTTAAGGATCGTAACAGTTTGCGTTTTATACGCAGCCGGTTACGATCCTTACATAGATATTCTTGTTTCATTTAGCTTCATATAATTTAGTCATACACGCACACCGGCTATGAGCTCTGCACACCTGGCTTTTCTGAAGAACTTCATCAATAGGATTCGTGTATGTTTTCCATTCAGTTCTGCCTTGTAAAATACCTTATGTCCATCCATCCATCCATTATATTTTTTACTAAACGCCGAGGGGTGTTATAAATTTGATGTGTGTACCTGTTTGCTTGTGTATTTGTGTATCTGTCTGTGGCATCATAGATCCTAAACGGATGAACCAATTTTATTTTGTTTTTTTTTTGTTTGAAAGGTGACTTATCGAGAGTGTTTTAGCTATGTTTGATGAAAATTGGTTCAGCCGTTCTAAATTTATTTATTTAAACTTCATGTACAACGGTGATACAGATAGGCGGACTTAATGCAGCAAGGCATTCTCTACCAGTCAACCTTTGGGTTAAAAAGGACACAACAGTGGTAGGGGTACAAAAAAATATGAACAATAATTAAGGCGGATATTAATAAACTATCTAACTAATAAAATACGTAAATAATTTCTAAAATAATAGACTCATAAATATTATAATAAATATCAAATTCTAAATGAAACAGAAATTTAAATATAATAACTATGACGAAGACCGAGCTATGTAAGAGAGGACAAGTAATACGTGTTCAATAGATTGTCGATAGATACGAGGCTACTACTAAATAAATTATGTGGAATGAAACAAAAATGTGTCGGGGTTTTTTTATTTTTAATATTTACTTGTTATCAATTGAATTTTGTGTGAATGAATGCACAGAAATGAAGAGTTTAACCTTAAGCAAACCTAGCTCTAAACGAAATCCTTTTTCGCATAATTATTATAAGTCTTACTAGATTAAGATAGCTGGGCTTATCTCATGACAATTATTATTTTAAGTTATTCGTCCACACGAGTGAATTTATTCATTACTTGCTTCTGTTTGCGGCTTTACTCTCTTTAATAGTACATTATTGCAAAGGCCGGGAAATAGTCAATTGCAGGTCGAGTATGAGTTTGAAGGACGAGCCGTAGGCGAGGACTAAACTAATACGAGACAGGCAATTGCCATTTCCGCCGAGGCATATATAATGCTTTTCTCAAAAGAATGCAGGGAAATAAAAAGGTAGTTAAATTTCCTTAATTTTTAAATTTAATGCCACTTTTAACACGACTGTACATTTCAGCATGGAATATAATGTAGATGGCTTTTTAGTTTTATAAATCTCATTAAAATACGCCAAAAATTCTGTTTCGGCGAAAATGTTCGTTTTTTTATCGTTTTTCCAAATCATAAAATGTTCATATACTTTCATGTATTTTTCTTTTAACTTCGCTGGAAGCAGGTTTTCCATTGCCAATTTGGCTTCTGATCTTAAATCTGGTGGACCGTGAACCGTTCGAACTCATTTTAATTATTCAATTTATATTTATTAAATATTTAAATAACATATCAAGACGAATTTTCAGCTTTGCCGCCGATTTTCTATTTATCATCTGTGCCGAAAGGCAAACGCATTTATGGCTATACAGCCACGTGAACGCAATTTGTACTAGAATAAGCAAAGAGACTTACTTTGATAAGCCAAGAATGATAAAAGCGATCTAGTCAAAGAGTATCTAATAACCCCAGCACGCCGTTTCATACAACATTGCTGGAGCGTTGAAATGTTCCAAATTCAAAAAACGCTCCAGCAATGGATTTGATTTTCATTGTCCGTAAATTCGGTACTTCGCGTGTTCTTTTTTCTAAAATAATGACAATATTTCCATGCATGTTTGAGAAAAGTATTTAATCATCCTAAAAGAACTACTGCGATAATAAGAATCCTATTTATTAATGTAGTAAGTCAAGATCGAGGTTCCTGTGTTCCAAATATCAAAACCCGTTTATCCATTACGCCGTGATTGCATAATAAACACCCGAACATCCAGAGTTTCACATTTTATAAAATACTAGCTGTCCAAGTGTAGCACCCATTTTCGGGATTAAAAAATAGCCTATGTCACTCAGGAGTAATGTAGCTTACTATTGGTGAAAGGATTTTTTAAATTGGTCCAGTAGTTTCGGAGCCTATTCGGTTCAAACAAACAAAAAAATCTTTCAAATCAAATCAAATCTTTTCACTGTGGGCATAGGTTATACAGACAGATGTTAGGTAAATTACAGTTCCATTATGTCCTGCCTAGTAGGCATACAATAATTAAGTCAACATGCAACATAATCATAGGTATCACATGTATAGCAAATGTTACAAAATAAGTATTCGGTGCATGGTGACAGATTGTAGTAGGTACTAATTATTAAGAAAAACTTGGATCGTGTAGTAAGCTTTGTCAATTAAAAAATTACGTAATTTATATTTGAATTCTCTTTATAATATTGTTATAGAAGTACCTAAGATTTTGTGGCATTCCGTGTTTGCTGCATAATCACATTTATTTCATAATTGGGCTACAGTCACGAAGATGATATGCGAACCCTATTAAGGCGCGTCCCCGAGCAAAACGCCGCGCTAGTCGAATTTTGTGCAGTTTTTAAGAGCTATCTACTCTTTATTTAAAAAGAAATATCAATTAATAAAAATGCATTAAATTTCTACATAATGTTGATTCTAAAATTGTAGTACACTTTTTTTTTTAAAGATGTATATGTGTCACTAATCTCCTTCCAACAAAACCATAAAAATGTGAAATAATTATTGATAGCATGCATCTCCTCGTAAAGTATTCATTAATTATTTTTTATACTAACACTAATGGATAGACAATTTTACAACGAACATTTTGTAAGTTTTATTTTTTTCAAAAGACCAATATTCGATTTTATAAAGATTTTATTCTAAAATCTGGGCGTATTCACTACCGTAATTCATGCGCCGCCAGTGCCGCTAGGCCAATAGGAATGCTCATATCTCATGCTGATTTTTTGGTCAGGGCACGGCCTTAACGCCAACGACCTTGAGGGAACAAAACGTGCACTCGTTTCACACCCGCGCGACCCAAAATTAAGTAGTTTTTTGTACTTTCCTTATTATTCTATGACTTTAAAAAAAAAACTTCAGATCAAATGTAGATAATTAAATTATCTTTGAGATGGTGTTGATTTTATTAAAATATGCCCAGCAGTTTTGGTGTGATAATCGTGTTTTTGTCCGTTTTAGACATAACTTTACAAAATAATTACACTATGTTATACAAATAAAACTCAAAATTTGCTTAGATAAAATTATTAAGAAAATAGTCTAATATAACATATATTTTTTTCAAAGAATTACGACAAGCCATTTAGACGTGATTCTCATTTTAAAATCAGCTACTTAAGGGAATCGGCGCCTTAAAAAACTACTACTCGACCGCGCAACAGCAAAGGGATGTTATGTTTTTACATCTCTCAATGTATATCTATACGATGATGCTATGCACACAGATGTTACAAGTTGTACGCGTATCCACGCGTGACACACATAACACATAACCTCTTAATATGAGTGATACTTCTATAGTCACATCATTTACAAAGTCAGTCATGCACGCTAGGTTATGCAAGACGGGTTTAACTTGCGCGAACAAACACCTCGTTCATAAACGAGTTTCTTAGTTCTTGGTAACTCTACTAACAGTTTTCTCACATAAAGTACAGTTGGTTATATATAACTGGCGAAATGGCGTGATGTTATGTTATCTTTATTTTTAAAAAGAAAAAAAATGTGTATTGTTTCAATAAAAGAGTGTTATAATATTAAGGTTCCCCTAGTCGACGGCACGAACTATTTTGTGCGCGGGGTTAAAATGCATGCTATCTCATCCGACAACACGTGCGAAAGAGATAGATGCTGTGATGAGCAGTAAGAAGCTAGTTCGTGTACGAATTAGCACTTTTGCAAGTTTGTAGCAAAATGGATAATGATTTAGGACGAAAAGGAGCTCGCGAAATTTTATAAACATACCTTTGGGAGTCTAGATAACAAAATTATTTGGATTCCTGAACTACTTATCTATCCCTGTATGGTGGCCGTTTTGCAATTTATTTTTATCTTATGGTATTTATTTCCGCCCAAAGATGCGTTAAAATTAGTGTTGAAATATGGAACTATCGACGGTCATAACTTTAAAATAGTTTTTTTTTTCAAAGTCAAATAGTGGAGTAATCCCTAGACTACGTTTGTATGGAAGAATTATCGACTAGCGTAACCTTAAGATGTGACACTAGATTCTGCACTAGGATACCCTGTATCGCAGAATCCAATCTCTCCCGACAAATAATATGGTTGTTGGATTAGGCATATCCAATGCAACGGTACCAATCATTAAGACGACGACATTCGCCAATGACCTTGAACGTACAAACACACGGTTTTACACCTGCGCGACACAAAATTCGGCACACCTGTACCGAATGACTTTAAAAAAAACCTTAGATCAAAATGTGGATATTTCAATTGTCTTTGAGATGGTGAAAATTTCAATAAAATACGGCCGGCGATTGTCGGTTTTTTGTCCGTGTTAGACATAACTTAACAAACTAATTACACTATGTTATACGAATATAACTCAAAATTTTCGTAGATCATACATACATAAACTCACGCCTTTTTCCCATGGGGGTAGGCAGAAACTACAGAACGCCACCTGCTGCCTTTCGTAGATCAAATTATTAATAAAATGGTCTAATATAAAGTATGTTTTTTTAATAAAATACGACTAGCCGTTTAGCCGTGATTCTCATTTTAAAATCAGCTGGTGAGGCGCAGATATCTGCGCCTTAAACAAATACTGAAAGGTAAAAAGGTGGTTTGTATGCGATGGTGTGTATGGTCATATGGTGTGTTAACCATAGCAAAAAATTTTTTTTTTTCTTTTTGGTCCAAGACGTTTGAATTGCTTTTCTGACAATCATAGAGAATTATTGCCTCGGCGCTTTACTGATGTTGGCCAATGTTGATTCTGGCTTTTTGGAATTGCAGTGGTTAGGAACAGGATGACGTAATGTATGAAAAGGTATGGAATTTCTCCGGCCAATGTTATGGTCTGCTCCCAGTCTGTCTGGATAGAGGTTAATACCAGTATTTAACAAAAGCCGAATGCCTATCTGAGATCATCATGAACCCAGCAATTGGGTCAATAATATGTAGGTAGGATTTCACAATAAAAATTACAGACCAATCGCTAACGCTAAGGACTCACCAAAAAGCTTTTGTGATTTTTAACGTCAAGATAGGTTTTTAATTAACCAACGAACTTCAGTGCGAGGTCAGTTTCAGCTAGCTGACTTGGCTGCCTCCATGTAGACTTAGCCGAAATGTTTGCTCGGCTATCAACTTCTTTATTTATACTCCGCCAAATTAAGCAGACATCTTTGTGGCATTTTTAAGGAGAGGTGTTTGTAGTAGGTTGATTTTGATGAGCTATTTCAAGCAATTGAGCACTTATAATATTTTTTTGGCCGAACATTTGTTGAACAAGGAAGAAAGAGACTAATGTCATAAAAAAAACCTTTTTTACAAAATATTTAACCAACTACAATATTTTTTCAAAACGCTTGACTAAAAGAAATTTTTATTTTTTGTTTTGTAAAGATTTTTTTTTGCTTTACAGTTTACTAAATGTCAACAGAATATTCTTCATTCTTCCGTTCACAATTGAATATTCTTTGGAAAAATTATCAATAAATCTTTTTTTCTACCTTTGGGTGGATTATAATTCTCAAATTTAAATGGTACCAAGTTGAGGTATAACTCTTTTCAATAAAACAATAATTTTTGAAATCTGAGCACTTTATAAAAAGTTAAGTGCGGTCATGCATAAAAAATGTAGATACACATGTCAAATTGAGAACCTCTTCCTTTTTTTTCGTCGGTTAAAAAAGAAACAAAAAATCAAAATCATTTATTTCTTTGAAAACATGGGTAGAGTACATAGGTGTTTTTATAATGAAGTTCTCCATATTTAACCGTCACATGGGCATGTAGGCACTGTGGAGTCGTAGCCAGGATGCTACGAAATAAAAGAGATAAATTTACTTTTATCTGATATATTTTGACAACAACGTGTTTGCCTTATGGGCTGCTTCTCCAGAAGTCACATCCAAGCTTAGCAAAAAACATGTTCACTTATTTTTATGTTCGAAATCCGGTTACCTATCAAGACCATTTATCCGTTGCCAGTCTTAATATAGGCAAGGAGTTCTCACAGTACCATAGTTTGCTTAAAATAGTTAATTCAAGCTTTCATAACATAGGCAACAGCACGTCTGTTTACCTCGAAGGGTTAGTTAGAAGTGTATGCAAAGGTAGACCTATATTTAAACAGTTAGGTAATGATCCCACGTAATAAGGAACGAGCCAATTGCTATTTAAGCTTTCATTCCACACTCAATTTCACCCCTTGACACACAAATCTCTCTCCACACACACGTTAATCAATGCAGCCCTTGCACAAGGTATTAAATTCTGAGGCCCTCAAAATACGCGCGAGGCTTATCAAGTAGGAGACGTTAGATTAAACTCAGGCCCGGAATCAAGTTCAACTTGAGAACAATGTACACGTCAAGTAAGTTTCAAGTTAGATTTGTTAGCTGCACAGAGCACGGAATTATTGAGACTGGTAACGGCCCTGACATACAAGTTGTACGTCTTGAGTTCAAAACTAGACTCGTAGTTTTAAATTATTTCATCATCCCTGCTCTCATGACACATATCGGTGACAAGTGACAGTCCATGAATGAGGCCTTCCCTAGCGTGGAGTCCCGATGGGTCTCTTGGACACTTAAGATCATTGCAGTGTGCCTTGTGAGCTAAT
The DNA here is from genome assembly GCA_948252205.1 of Orthosia incerta. NCBI lineage: Eukaryota > Metazoa > Arthropoda > Insecta > Lepidoptera > Noctuidae > Orthosia > Orthosia incerta. The sequence continues at coordinate 3,861,233 of OX411743.1, forward strand.
TCAAAGAGAAATTCTGCTTTACACGGAGAAAACCCGCTGCGTCGGCGAATAATGTTGCCGTGGCAGAATTCTGACCCATATAATTATAATATTTAGAGACTATATTTTCTATCGAAATGCTAATAATAAAACTGCTCTCGAAAACGGAGAAGGAAAACATCGTCGTCAAGAAAGCAGCATTTGCTATGGGTAAAATTTTCCATTTGTCCATTCGAGTCATGTGACGAACCCGTACTCTTTTGTACCCGTACCCGGGCTCGTTTGGTAGATTACGGCCCACTCCTTTTCACAGAGAGTGGAGAGTGCAAAATACCTTTCGTTTCGGAAGTCGGTGTCTTTGGTACCTCTTGTTTATATAATTTTGTAGGGTTCCATACCCAAAGGGTAAAAACGGGACCCTATTACTAAGACTCCGCGATCCATCTGTCTGTCTATCTGTCTGTCCGTCTGTCACCAGGCTGTATCTCATGAACCGTGATAGCTAGACAGTTGAAATTTTCACAGATGATGTATTTCTGTTGCCCGTATAACAACAAATACTAAAAACAGAATAAAATAAATATTTAAGTGGAGCTCCCATACAACAAACATGTTTTCTTTCCGTTTTTGCGATAATGGTACAGAACCTTTCGTGCGCGAGTCCGACTCGCACTTAGACAGTTTTTTCTACACCGACTTCCGAAACGAAAGTTATTTTGCACTTTTTAGTTATTTGCTTTTGATGTCGGTTTATTTTTTTGGAAAAAGTTTTTATTTTTTTATAATAAATGTTTTTACAATGCCATCTACCATTGCTTGCCGAGTCGTCTCAATGCTCTATGGTAAGCACTGTCAAAAGTTTCCTTGAAAGTGGTGTTGTATTTACGTTTTCAAAAGGATCGGAAGGAAAATCCTTTTCAAGAATTGCTGTGTAACAAGTTGCCTTGCGGAAAACTCTAATCCAATTTTAACTTGCATATTGGATTCGTCGTTGGCGTGTTATTTTCAAGTCTTTCAGTTCTAATGGAGTGATACTAACCGTAAGATTACAGTATTGTCTTGCGTTTAATATTACGTCTTGATTTCTAGAGTTCCGTACCCAAAGGGTACGTCTGTCTGTCTGTCCGTCTGTCACCAGGCTATATGCTCATGAACCGTGATAGCTAGACAGTTAAAATTTTCACAGATGATCTATTTCTGTTGCCGCTATAACAAAAAATACTAAAAACAGAATAAAATAAATATTTAAGTGGGGCTCCCACACAACTATTAACGTGATTTTTTTGCCGTTTTTTGCGATAATGGTACGGAACCCTTCGTGCGCGAGTCCGACTCGCACTTGGCCGGTTTTTATTTAGCGATAACTCCTAAGATATTCATTTAAATTAAATGGTTAAAAAGATTATCATAATGTGCATGAAATGCTTAAGGTAACTAACGTATTTAAGTTCATAAGGATTAATACTGTATACGTCTAAATAGCTTTATTTTTTGCACGTGGCCATTTTTTTAGAATGGGTATTATAAGCCATCATTAAAGATAGACATAAATGCCACCGTAGACTTTTCTGTAGACCTCTAAAAGAGAAATATTCAACCATACATTGTTTTGTTGTATCTCAAAGGGATTAGGCAGCGTTTTCGATGAAAGCTCACAAGCGGCTTGACATTTGCCGACATTTTCAACAATTATCGTCATATTTCGACCAATTTACACAAAACCTTAACAAATTATACATTTATACCTTTTTCATGGATGACTTTGTCTATTGATAAAAACTGCATGAAAATCCGTTCAGTAGTTTTTGAGATTATCACGAAGAGACAGACAGACACGGCTGGGGAATTTATTTTATGATATGTAGTGATAAACTTAGTGCTGCCGTTAAAGTAGCGTTAGTCAATATTCATAATCCTAACATATCACGCCTGTATCACTGGAAGGTTGGGCAGAGGTGCACTGACATTTTACCAGTGATGTTAAAGTTCTATATAGTAAAAGGCGAGCCTGTTGCCATCGATTATTATTAATCTCTAGAACCAAATTAATTATTGATGAATGTTTAATACAGGCCTTCGGACCACAAGCCAAGGCAAAGGCTGTGGCCCATAGCAACGCTGCGACTTTTGGATCCTACCAGGTCTATAGCCGCGATTCGCAGCAGCGGTGAGCTAGGGGTTCGTTCTTTGAGATACCGGTTCCTGTGAGACAGGTGAAAGGTGACACACAACGGCACAACTCACAAATAATACTCTCGTTTGTTTATAGGAGAAGGTATATATATAATAAAGGGATAAGGGACGTGGTCTGGGGCAAAGATTCCCTGCAGAAACCTGGACGCGCTCCCACCAAAATTCCCTCGCTGCGCGCGAAATATAGATAAAAACAAATACACGGGTGGAGCATAATACCACTGCGCGGATCACGGACGTACTTTCAAACAAAGATTGGTCTGCTAAAAACCCATTTCAACAAAATTAAATTGTGACCAAAGATTTTTACGTCTAACTCCGGCAAACACATTTTTACAAGTCATGTGTCAACTGTGAACTCCATCGAAAGCTGTCAAATCGATGACAGCTTGCTGATACTGTTGCAACAAAATAACAAAAGGGAGCGAAACGTTTCGTTCGCAACAATGAACCTATCGCAGTGGTGGCCCAGTATCCTTACTCTTTGGCAAGACTGGTGTCAGAACTCAAGCTTCTAACTACCCGTAACGACTGTCAAAGATCTTTAAATGACAGCCGGGACCAACGGCTTAACGTGCTCTTCGAGGCACGGAGGAAACTCGGTATGATGAAATGGTCACCCATCCGGACCGACCTTGTCAAACGTTGCTTAACCTTGATGATCGACCCGTGCGGCTGTTAATAACAACAATTTAATTAACAACAATAATTATTAATATCCAATCATATAAATTTACAATTGATTGGGCGATCGAATTCTGGATTTTCATTTGTAATAAATGGCAATTAACCCGTTTAGATAACCAAATTTAGAGTTTGCTGCTGTAGGACAATTACAGACAGTTAATAATATTATTTAAATTAGATTTTCATTTGTTTCGAACGCCTTTTAACACTATAAAATTCGCAGCAAACTTTTCACAAGCTCCACACTGCCCTTAACCCCACCCTATACACAGTGACACGGTGTCTCCATCAGCGTCAACATTTGCGCAGTTAAGTGCACTTGACGAGACATGCTGTAGTGCCTAGACCGGCACTACCGAAGTGCTCATAGTGCCCTGGTAGGTGAAGGGAAAACTTTGAAACCAGTGATATCACTTGTGAATAACCTTTTCACAAGCTTTTTATTAACCTGCAGTGTATGTATGTATGTTCGGATCAATTTTTTTTTTTTTATTTTTTTTTTTTTTTTTTTGTTTTTGCAGTGGTGGCAAAATCCTCTTTGGACGCCCCAAACTGCCCCACCCAGAGCGGGCCAGCTTGGGCAGTGTCGGATTCACAACTGTGCCTACCGACTAAAAAACCACCACTGCCTCTAAGATGTTATTACCGATTTTTAATTCGGCATTTATTTCTGCACTTTTAACTTTGGTTGGGCCACATTGCATGGAGGACCCAACTCGTTTTGTCATCACATTTTGACAGTACAAGCTGGGTCCCCCGTGCAAGTGGGCCAGTAAATCTGGGGTTTTTGTGTTAGTAATTGAATTTGTTAGTATTATTATATATGTCACGTCGAGGTACCTATGAATTATAGGACCACCATCATCAACTCCAATTCTAGAGGCAATTCCTTCATTCTTCATAGGAACGGGTAAACTTCAATAACACACATTACTGGATTGAAACTCGAAAGTATTTATTTGACTTTGTTACAGGCACTTTGAGTTTTCATTCGAACTTGAAGTTAAAACCACATGGTGGCTCGCTAGGTCGCAATCCCTCGTCGATCTCTAGAGAAGACCCAGCAAGAAACTCTAGGATACTCTTTTAAATCTTTTTATAGTTTACACAATCACTTTAAGACAATTGGTGTTACATGTTTATTAGGTTTTCAAACATCTAATCAATCAGATTTATTAAACAGTTATTATTTTACACACGGCATAGCGCGATGCGCGTTGCGAGTGTGCGGGACTTCCATATTGTTTTTTTTTAGACACTAATTACTTGGATAGTTGAATAAAGCTAACAAACAATACTAAAATGCTGCTCAGTTAATTATTTTAACATTAAACAATCTCAATACTCACAAATACAAAGTTGTTTGTAGATTATTACTAAAATAATTACCTTAACACAAAACTATCCAAGTTTCCGGTGATCTGAATATCTTACTAACCAGAAGGTTTCTCATTATTACATGGATGTGTAAAATAGTCTTATTACTTTATAGTATTTAATCAATTACTCAAATTTGTTTAGTTCTCGTATTAAATTATTAAATCTAGTTATTGGTCATTAAAATTATAACATCCGCCATTGTTGACAACTTTTCGTAAGGTCATATTCAAACATATTTACTTCGTCAAATGTGCGTTGTTAAAATTAGAACAAATCTAAAAGTCCTACAATAAGTGTTCCCGTTTTATTTAAACATCTCGTTTTAATTAAACAATGAAAATTAGCTTATCAAATGATCTTCATTCAAACAAACCAATAACTAATTCCACAATAAGCCAATAGATGGCGCTGAACTATAAAACCAACATAAACAGACATTTAATAGTTCTAGCGAAATCTCAGAGATGACAGGATTATAGAGTTTGTGTTAATTGGATAACGAATTAGCAGAACCACGCCTCCGCGGCGACACGGCCATTCTGAAAATCAACCGCGTGCTCTGCGGGTGCTGGTGTCCTCAGTCTCTGTTTCTTGGTTGTTATCTGTAATAGCAGACAGAAATTTGTCGGCAGATTATTGTTGTTTATCATCCTACAATATAAATTAAATTTGGGATCTGATAACAACTAGTTTTAATCATCATTGACAGCTTGTAATAAATCTATGCTTAGTATGCCTTATTTTTGAAATATTGAATGCATTTTAACACCCACAGCTATATGCTTTAGGTATTCAACTTGCAATATGGTAAAGATCAATGTTGTTATAAAACAACGAATTGCTACATGTCATGCCAATGAAGGCATACAATTTGTATTTCAGATTTTTGTTATTGAATAGTCAGTTGCTAGCTTAATAGTCCATTTTGAATCTTGTTTGCAGAATGTTGTTGTTTGTATTATCTTACAATATTCATTGATTTGTAATAGGTATGAGTCAGTTTAAGTTATCAGTTTATCACTGAATACTTATTAGATTAGGTAACTACAAAGTTTATCTTAAATGAAAATATTTGATGCATTAATGAGCACACACCTACAACACACACCTTATAAGGCTAACACAGCACTCTTGTATTTGGTAAGTATAGTGTAGGTAGTGTAGGAGTATTGTGATCAGCTGTTTTTTGTTTAGTTTCATTCTCACGGGATGGTAATGCTCTGTGATAGACACAAAGTCTTTGATTTGACAGGATTAAAGGATAGGATCAGGAACACCGCTCTGTGATAGACACAAAGTCTTTGATTTGACAGGATTAAAGGTTAAGGAGTTTAGGACCATTGCTCCGTGACAGGCACAAAGTCTTTGATTTGACAGGATATAAGGAACCAGGCTCTGGGTGGTCTTGTACACCGTGGACCCAGCAGGATAACATGAGAGATTGTTCATTAGCGGCCTCCACGCCTAACCAATGGATATTAAATCATTCTTAGTTGCTTCCACAGCAAACTAAGAGATTGTTTGTTGTATTATCACTATTAGTTTCCTCCACGGATTACTAACAGACAGCTTATTGTGTTATCATTATTAGTTGCTTCCACAGAATACCAACAGTATAGTTTATTGTGTTATCATTATTAGTTGCTTCCACAGCATACCAACAGTATAGTTTATTGTGTTATCATTATTAGTTGCTTCCACAGCATACAACAGGAAAGTTTATTGTGTTCTCATTATTACCTCAAATGCACCTCCATGGATGCTGATAGAATGGTGTTGATATAAATGATTGTGTTATTAACTGCCTCCAGAGCTCTAGGTTATGGGACACCTCTATAATTAGAGCTTGTTTTATTATTCATTTTTATAATTGCCTAAATTTGACAATAGAATACCATGAACTGTTAAGAGTTACAAAAATATAATAATAACAGTAATCCTCCTGATTGAATTCGGCCATGACAGCCAATCTGATGAGCCATCTACATAGGAAGATACTATAGCGCACAAGGCCAATGGCTTAACATGCTTTCCGTAGCATGGGGTTCACCAATTTCAAAACTCTAGGCTGTCACAGAGGAATTCCTATAGGAAAAATCCCATAAACACATTTTGCCCGACCTAGGAATTGAACCCAGGGATAATAATTTAAAAGTACTTTGTTGCTTGGTAGTACCATGCACAAGCATCATGTAGAGTTATTTGGCATGGCTATTGAGTTGAGCCTTCTGATACAACAGCACTGTATCAGTTAGCGAGGTGAGTAGAAGATAGTTTGAAAACATCTCACCTTTTACTTTTGTTATGTTGTGCTTGAAGTCTTTACTAGCTGACCTCTATTTGGTGGCATGTATGTTGGTAGCATATAAGGTCCTGACCCGGCGACACGGTCACTTGCACCACCAGGTATTTTTTTGTTTTGTTTTCATATCGTAGGTAACCATTTTGATTTTTGATATGACAATTAACAGGAATCTGGAATGTGAGAAGATATGCAGCTAAATAATAATGTCTGTGACAAATTATCGTAAAACAAACCTGTCTTTTGATTGTTTTTATTCCGTGCAAATGCACCCAATAACAAGCTTTGAAATCTGTCAGAAATGACTAATCTATTTACACCCATGTACCACCATAACAAGTAAAATTCAACTAAACACATTGTGAGATTTAATTCATCAGGAAGGTTCTCAAATATTGAATGATTAAAGAAACTTTGTTATAACAAACTTAACTTGAATAAGTTTAAACTTAAGAGCTTATAGGAGGCCCTCCTATCACTATCCAACTGACAGTCTGTACCAAGAATGTAGGGTCAGACAATTTATCATTAGGTCTAACTTATAGCGCTATCACTGACAAGATCTCCATACTCAAAACAAAGCTACCAGATCATGTAGACAGATAAGATGGAACACAGTAATCACATTAAATTCACTCAAAGATGTCTTACATACACATGACCATTAATTTACCAAGAATTCACAAGGTCCATACATAATTGGTTACTCAAAGCTTAGGTACTTGTAAATTAAAAGTTACCAAGTGGCTATCAGCTTATGACAATGCACGGACCTAAGCTCTCCTGATAATTATTATAAAGTCCTCGTAATGAGTCACCCAGGTGTATCACATCCCTTTCATTCATACAAACACATTTATACTAGATGCACACTACACTCTAAACAAACCTCTTAATAATATTTAAAATGTTGTTAAGTCTTGTAACTAAACTATTTGTCTCACCCCTAAGTGCACTTAAAAACTAGATCACGACACAGGGTATCCTAGTGTGGGGCTACTTAAATGCAAATCATTGTACCTAGGTATTTTCTTAAGCATGTAATAATTTTAATTTTATTTGTTGTGCTTTTCATGTTTTCAGGAATGTGTTAATACATTTTCTTATCTTACTTTATTTAGTAAGTATGACATGCAACAGGTTCCACATTATTCAATAATAAGCCTTGTTGGCAGTTGGGTAAAAACCATAACTCATTGTAAAAATAACAACTACAGCGTCAACATGAACATGTCATGGCACTTTTTGCCAAATGTTTACTAATTCTGTTGCACATACATTCTGTTACTTACTTAACGTAGCTACCTACTAAACTATTGTTTTGTTTGAGCTACCTAAATGTAACAAATGCTATAAAAATAAGTTAAATTACCTTTTGTCCGGCACTAAACTCAAATTAAGTACTTTGAATTGTTTATCATTCATACACTCACACCTTGTCCCCATGGGGATAGGCAGCAACCACAGATCGCCACTTGCTACGATCCTTACATACTCCTCAAATAAAATTAAGTTTCTCAAATAATAACTGAGCCATTGTAATTCTTAAGAGAAAAGAAAGAACCATATTTAAACAATAACATTGAGTTACTAGTAAGCCATCTTATTTTATGGAGTAAATTAGGCTGATTTCATTCATTTTATTTCCAAAAATTGTCACACAAATACCAGCAGGCACTAGTCTTGCAAAGGGGTATTGTGTTACCCAGTTACTGGGTTTTGGTGACCCCATGTAAAACACTGGTACTCAGCTGAACCCCATCAGGTTAGACAAGAAGCAGACCCCGACTTAGTTGGGAAAAGTCTAGGCAGATTGATTAAAATTGTCACACAAAAGGTCACTAACCTTGCCTTGTATGATGAAAATAATTAAGAATGTTAGGTTACATAAATAAATAAAACAGAATACTCCCCTTAATGATGATGGAATCTATCAATGGACAGATCAAGTCTTTGTTTGATTAGCTGCTTCGGTCATTCTGTACTGTACAAAGTTTTGGTTTACTTCAATGATATTGTCTCCAGCTAGTTATGATCATAATGATGTAGGTCAGCATCCTCCCAGCATTATGCTGAGCGATGAACGTTTTGCGTAGTTGTGACGCATACTTTGTAATGATCTTATTATTATTATTTATTTATTTTTGTTTTTTATGGTATGCGTCGTGCCTGGCGCAAATAAACAATTTTTTCTTTCTTTCTTTCTTCATCAGCAGCTTAGACGAGACCATAGCCAATTCTTAGCTTCTTCTGACGTTTCAATAAAGTTCTATGCGTTCTTGGAAATTATCATAGGAAAATATTTTGCCATGCTCTCGGCGGTGGCGGTGATGTACGAAATTCTTCGGATGGCTTTCATAGCATAGGCAGAAGGCGGGAGCTGATCTCAATTCTGATGTCACGTCGAGGTACCTATGAATTATAGGACCACCATCATCAACTCCAATTCTAGAGGCAATTCCTTCATTCTTCATAGGAACGGGTAAACTTCAATAACACACATTACTGGATTGAAACTCGAAAGTATTTATTTGACTTTGTTACAGGCACTTTGAGTTTTCATTCGAACTTGAAGTTAAAACCACATGGTGGCTCGCTAGGTCGCAATCCCTCGTCGATCTCTAGAGAAGACCCAGCAAGAAACTCTAGGATACTCTTTTAAATCTTTTTATAGTTTACACAATCACTTTAAGACAATTGGTGTTACATGTTTATTAGGTTTTCAAACATCTAATCAATCAGATTTATTAAACAGTTATTATTTTACACACGGCATAGCGCGATGCGCGTTGCGAGTGTGCGGGACTTCCATATTGTTTTTTTTTAGACACTAATTACTTGGATAGTTGAATAAAGCTAACAAACAATACTAAAATGCTGCTCAGTTAATTATTTTAACATTAAACAATCTCAATACTCACAAATACAAAGTTGTTTGTAGATTATTACTAAAATAATTACCTTAACACAAAACTATCCAAGTTTCCGGTGATCTGAATATCTTACTAACCAGAAGGTTTCTCATTATTACATGGATGTGTAAAATAGTCTTATTACTTTATAGTATTTAATCAATTACTCAAATTTGTTTAGTTCTCGTATTAAATTATTAAATCTAGTTATTGGTCATTAAAATTATAACATCCGCCATTGTTGACAACTTTTCGTAAGGTCATATTCAAACATATTTACTTCGTCAAATGTGCGTTGTTAAAATTAGAACAAATCTAAAAGTCCTACAATAAGTGTTCCCGTTTTATTTAAACATCTCGTTTTAATTAAACAATGAAAATTAGCTTATCAAATGATCTTCATTCAAACAAACCAATAACTAATTCCACAATAAGCCAATAGATGGCGCTGAACTATAAAACCAACATAAACAGACATTTAATAGTTCTAGCGAAATCTCAGAGATGACAGGATTATAGAGTTTGTGTTAATTGGATAACGAATTAGCAGAACCACGCCTCCGCGGCGACATATATATATATTTTAATATACATTTTTTTTTTTTTTTTTTTTTTTTTTTTTTTTCTTTTTTTTTTTTCATATATATATTTTTTTTTAATTATTAGTATATATATTATATATATATATATATATATATATATTTTATTTTTTTTTTTATTTTTTTTTTCCTTTTCATGTGCCTACATTCCTTATAGGGTTATCAGATAACTTTTTACAAACATGCATCACGGCAGGATGAACCAACTAACTAAAACTTATAGTTTATACATATAGCTACCACTTTATCCTAATAAGGTGTAAAGTGGCTGTAAAAATAGAAATATATATAACAATCAAGGAAAGAAGTTATGGAAGTATCGACCCATTTGCTTTGGCAGGCTTGGCCAGAACTCCCTCCGCGAAATCAATGAAATGGGTCCGGCAATTGTCATCGTCAATCAGCTCCAGAAAGTTATCCACCGAGCGGCCCAGCCTCTGTTGACAGTCGAACCTTTCACGCACAAATCGAGGGCAGTCCACGAGTATATGCTTCACCGTCTCGACTGTTAAACCGTCACAAACACAGGCTGGGTCATTCGACAACTTAAATCTGAATAGGTATTCGCGCACCCCACCATGTCCAGTGAAGAGCTGAGCTCTAAGGTTGTTAGGCGTGCCTATCTTCCCTAAAACCTTATAAGCCCGTCTAACGTCCCTGAAGAATAGTTGGATGCCTCTATCGTGATGTGTACCGGCCATGAAGCGCTCTTGCCATATGTCCAGCGTAGTCTCCCTGATCGAACGCTTTGCGAAAGACAGGGGGAAGTCATCATAGACGGGGCTGGTCTTCTTGTGGAGTGCTGCGTTCTTGGCAAGCTCATCTGCCCTCTCGTTGCCGGGTATTCCGGCATGGGCTCTAACCCAGAATAGCTGGATATCTCTGCCCCGGTGTTTTGCTTCAGCAATCGCTTGCTGCACCCCAATAGCGATACCATTTTGTGTTTTTGGGTCTGCAATGGCGTCCAGCGATGATCTCGAGTCTGAAATTATGTTTACGGAGATAGGTGGTCTTCTCTCCTCGGCATATTTTATCGCCCTGCTTATGGCGACCATTTCCGCCTGGAACACTGAGCAGTGGTTACCTAGTTTCAGACCTATCTTCGCGACCTCACCGTCCCCATCCCAGCATGAGACTGCGGCTCCGACCTTACCCTCGATTTTACTCCCGTCTGTGTAGAGTCGGAGGGAGTCATTCCCAATTGTGGATAGATCTTCGGGGGAATCTATACATCGGAACCCCAACCTCACCCTGAGAGCGGGATGAGGCAACTCTGAGGGGTGTGCCCGCCTCTCCAGGGCTCTGCCTGGGAGCTCATCCAGTGGCTTACCTCTTTTTATTTCATAGATTTTGAGGTATTCTATTGCACGCAGGTCAAGAGGAATTATACCTGCAATGACCGTTGAAGCCACCATCGACGTAGTCCTATGAGCTTTGGAGATTTTGATCGCAAACATCCTGGTAATCGCGTCGAGCTTCTTCTTGGCGTACGCCTTACCGGCGATCTGCGCCCAGGAGCTCGCTGCGTAGGTCGCCACTGGCTCAACAACGCCAAGATAGATGGTTCTCAGGATGTTTGCGTTCAAACCCCATTGTGCTCGTGCTGCTCTTGATACCATTTTAAAAATGTTTGCTGTCTTTCTGTTTACCTCTTCTAAGTGAGGGAGGAAGCTCAGCCCAGTGTCCAGGGTCAATCCAAGAAGCTTGAGTCTGTTGGAAAGCAGTATCGGAGTCCCCGCGAGACAGAAATTAGGGACGTCATATTTGCGTTTCTTAGTGCAGACAATTGCCTGGGTCTTGTGGGGTGCGAATCTCATTTTATGCTTTTTACCCCACTCCGCGACAACTGCCAGAGCCTCGTTTACGACGAGTTCGAGCTCCCTTGCCGTGTCTGCCTTCGCGAGGATGACGATATCGTCCGCGTACGCCTGCACGTGGGCATCCAGATTGTCCGCCTCCACCATTAAGGGATCGAGTTGGAAATTCCAAAATATTGGGCCACAAATTGACCCCTGGATACAACCTTTAGTGGTGGGCCTGGATATTGTGCTTCCCAAGTATTCCAGCGTGATTTTCCTGTCGGTCAGGTAATTGTTCAGGAGTCGTCGAGTCGCCCGGTCGATATTCTTGGCATCTAGTTGCTGTAGAATCGCTGGCCACCAAGCGTTATCAAATGCACCCTCTATGTCCAGCGACACCACAGCGACAATCTTCTTGCTTCGAGCGCCACCCCTGATGTACTCCACGGTGTCATATAGAGCGTCCTCAGTCCCACATCGCGCACGGAAGCCGTACTGCCTTCGACTCAGGAGGCTCTCTCGTTCGACCGTCCACGAGAGTCTATTGGCGATCGGATCAAATATTGCAACTGTATGTTAAGGGCCTACATACGCTTTAGTGCCGTAAAACGCCAACTTTTAAAGCATACTCCTTAGTAACGGCTAGGTTAAAAAATATATATTTATTACTGATTCATGTACATAATTTTGAACACAAAGTTTACGTGTAACTAATAGCTTTGCTTTAAAAAAAAAATTTACAACACGATAATTTTCGCAACTTTTTGAAACTCCTCCAAAACGACTTGGATGTTTAAAAATATTTTAACACAGAAAAATTGATGGCTGGTATTTCTTCATAAATAACATAACATACGTAATTCGGGTGTATATATCACCTTAAAGCAGTTATCCTCAACCGATTAAGATGAAATTTTGCATACATGTTTAGTTTAGATGACAATGCACGTTAAACTAAAAAGCTTATTAAAAAAAAAATGGAAATGCTAGAACTTTCACCTATCCCAATGGAGTCTGTATTCAAATAATGCAAGTTGAATTTGAACCACTGCCCAATGTTTGAGCTGAAAATCAGTACACACGTTTGTTTCACGTCACAATGATTTTTTTTAATAAAAGCGTTCTAAAAAAAAAGTTAATTAAAAAAATCAAAAATCCCTACATATTCGCGAGCTGGCTGACCAAAACCAGATGAATCCTCCGACTGCACAGCATGATTTTCTTCTTGTTTACGTCTTTTTAGTTCGCTTTTTAAGCAGTCGGGATTTTTGAATTTTTTCATAAAAAAAATTATTTACAACTTTGTAGTTATTTTTTTTTTAATTAGGTACATTTAAACATGTACGTATAAGTGTTATATATTTTTGAAATCACCTCTTAAAACCCTTTATTTTGATACCCCATACGATGGGTTTGGAAGAAAAATTGTTACCCCCACAAAATGGCGCCCAAAATCTGCCATTTTTTTCTTTTCCAATTTTAATGTAGCCAGTTACACTTGCAGGGTTAAGACGAATCGATTGACGTAAGAATCATCAAAATTGGCCGACGCGTTTGGTCTCTAGAACGCCACATAGGAACAAACATACATAAACACGTAAAAAACAACCTCTTTTTTATACAAATACTTGTTTATGGATAACTAACTGCCGCCCGCGTGGTATTAGTACTGCCCCAAATATATGTGTTATTCTGGTATATCTCTGCTAGCACCGATCAAGATAATATTTCTGTTTCGTTAATTATCTTCAAAGGCTATCAGATGACAATGCTGCCACAGCCTAGCACTTAATAGTCATTACGTTTTGAATGCGGGTGTTCTCTGTGTTTGGTTAGATCAGCAGTTCGACTGTTGGTACACTGTGGTATGTGTGGCAAAGGGGTCTTTGTACTAGTCTGATCGGTCTATAATAGAATGGAATTGTAGCATTGAAGTAAGCAATGTGATATGGTGTCTATTTGTTTTCTTTTGAAAAATTAATAAAATATTACCTGCTTGCTATTCTCGTGTTACAAGGAGCAATAGCTTCTTCATGAAAAAGAGAAATAAAAAAAATATGGGTGCACTATTATTTCATAAGTACGAATATCTAGACATGTTTTTATGTTATTTTAAACAAGAAATGACATGAACTTTTTTACACAAAAATACAACCGACTTACATATAAAAACACTACAAAGGGAAATATAACTTCAATTTCGGAAGACGGTATTCCTGTTTTTATTTCATCGCTTTTTGACACCGACTGACGAAATTCAAGTTATTTTTTAATTTGTAATGTTTTTAAAAAAGTTTCTTTTTTATCTTTTTAGTTGAGACAATCCCACCGCACTATTATGGTATAAACAATAAACAGACATGATTTGATTGCAGCAATCCCGAGAGATTTTCCGTTGTTTATTGAAGAATACTGTTGTGTGTCTTGAAGTCCTTCATCATATCTTAATCAAATTTAAATAGGATCACATGAAAAGCACCAGCTTTTAAATAAAGAAAGAATCATCAAAATCGTCTCCTAATAGTAAAAAGTTCTGAGGTGACATAAAAAATATGCAGTGGAATTTATAACCTCCTCCTTTTTAAATTCGGTTAAAAATAGACCTGAATCTTGCTATAAATCTTATTACAATCCAACTAATGAGCGGCAAAGCAGTTTGTCAATTTTTTAATATGACAGTTACAAAACAACATCATTCAAAACGGTTATCATCACCAACTTCATTTTACAATACAATTAACAAAACCATTACCCCATTCCTCAACTACAATCCACCACCATCAGTCCAAACTGACAGTTCGACTCGACCTTCAAACTCAATTCGGGCGCACACCGTGTAACAACATGGCCGCCCGTCATGAGCGACCGCCATCTGCCGTCCAAACAAAAACATACCGTTACCATTTAGAATGCAAATGGGAACGGGTGTGACTTTCGACCTCGTTTTTTGCCTGGCTAGATATGAAGTTTATGTCGTGTGGATAGATCGGGGTGGCTTTAGGTAATAACTTTGGGCCATATTAGTGTTTTATAGACACTTGACCAACAACAACTTGAGAAGTTAATAAAGACATTTCGAAAAATCTATTAACATTCAAACTGACCTGAGAAATGAAACCAGGGTCACTAGGACCCACCAGAGAGACAAAATAAAATGAAACTGAAAGAATTTTTCTCTGTCTGGAACCCTGGGACCAAATGCTCTGCAATTGCAAGTGATCATGAAACCAATGAAGGAAGTCTTGGTACACCATAGTGCCATCAAGATAAAGGAGCGTTCAGGTCTATCAGTGTGGTGTATGACAACTAACGATCGATTGACGTCGATTGCTTGTCATTCAACGTCAATCGTCGACGTCGATTAATCTACCTGTCCGCTGTCAATCTAGTTGTATCCTAATATACGGTAACTATAGTATGACATGCTATTAAATAGTGCGGAGGATATACCATCGTCGCCCATATCGTTGTTAACTATCAGTGCAATAATGGCCTAACACAAGCCTATCAATAATAAAACATACGAGTACCATTGCGAGCTGAGCATAAAAATCTAACCAATATTTATATCGCTTTATAGACTGCAGTAGTTAAATATAACGTCTATTCATAACTGGGTTTGATGGTCAGACATTTATGCAACACACTGTATCGTATACTAGACGTGTATGCAACACAGTGTATCGTATACACTACCCACCATTCGCCTATAAATGTCTCGGTTAGACCAAGGCAGTAACAAATTTGCTTTTTCGTTCAAATACAAAGTTGCATTTTGGTGTCTAGAAAAGCAAACGTTTGACAGATAAGTTTTCGTCGCGAATTGTAAAATTTATCTTCTTCTTATAGTACTATATAACTTTAGACTGAATGACTTTTTCTGTTTTTGTGGTTTGTAATTCATGGGCATCATATCCAAGCGGTTCGAGGCGGCGGCATCACAGTCCTTTCACGGGTAGCGACGTAGGCCCCTCTTCTCTGAGCACTGCACCTTCACTTTTTCTTCTTCCTTGGTTGTTGTCAACCATCGTCATCACAATCGCGTACCACACAAGCTATACCAACCGCCTGACGTCATAACGAACCGGCTAGTGCGCTTCTGAGTGGCGCGCGCTGCCTCACGTGCGACAAGCAGAGCGCGCGCGTGTGCACGACGTCACATAGGCTCTCATTAAGGCTTTTTAAGATCGAGCGCCACGCCGCCGCGCCGGTGTGGGTGTGAGAGCGAGACAGAGCAATAATACCCGCACTTTATGTTTTGTTAACTTTGTCTTGATACATATTTTCGTTTTAGTCGCAACATATATTATTTACGTAGTGGTTTATATTATCTTTCTATATTTGTTTTATGTTTTTGTATTATATTAGACACAACAAGCTTTGGTTTCCGTACGTCACGTCCTAGGCGACCACTGAAAATCAGCGCCGTGCTGTGGGTCTCCCACGGCACAGCAATATGCTGAGTGGAAGCCTTCTTGTCACAGTCACGACATGCATCTGCTTGTACTTACTCGTCATCCTAGTACTGTACTCAAATTTGGTATTTAATTTTAATCTTACTTTTCTTTACTAACATAATTTAAATACTTACTAATATTGGATACCGTTAAGGGTTTAATTTAAGATGTCAAAAATTTTGTATGTCGTTTTTGTGGCGAATAAACACTTTTTCTTTCTTTCTTTCTTTCTTCTGATTTTCGCGAGTTCGTATCCTTCGTTAAGAGTTTCAAGAGCCAAAAACAGAAAACAGCTACTTATGCAGCGAAAATTTCTCAAAAACTACAAGCGTCTACAAGCCCTTTAGCGAAACTGAATGTCTCGCGCGAGCACAACGGTTTATAAGGTAATATTTAGACATTTTATTCAATAAAATAAGTACTCAAAAATAAAATATAAAAATTCGATTCGATTGAGAAACACCTAAAATTTCAAATTATTTACCAGTTATTTTTACATTCAACATATTCTTACACGTAGGCGACGCTTTCGCACATGATAAAATTGCCTTTTTTTCGCGAGGATAATATTTTTTTTTAGGTACAAATACATTTTAAAAATACAGGAAAGTAAAAAGCACTAGTAAAATAAAAAACATTTTTACAAGTCGGTGTTCCTGTTTTCGTTTCTTCGTTTTTTGACACCGACTTCCGAAATTGAAGTTATTTTTAACTTTGTAGTGTTTTTGTTTGGAAGTCGGTTGTAATTTTTGTAAAAAAGTTTTTTAATTTTTAGTTGTGGTACATAATGGAACACTTTGGGCGTTATAGGTACCTAGCCTAGGTACCTATAACGTCCAAAGTGAAGCCAGAAATTAACCCAATAACATGAACATAAAATAAACAAAACCGGTGGAATGAGAGTATACCAGGGTGAACTGTTCACACCTGCGTACCCCTTTAAAGCGTACCAGTGTGATGCTATGTTATGAAATGGTATAAACAATAAACAGATATGCGATTGCAGCTATCCCGAGTGATTTGCCGTCATTTATTGAAGAGTTCTGATGTACATTTCCGAAGTTCTTCATCAAATCTTGATGAAAATTAAATGGGACCACATGACAAACACCAGCTTTGGAATAAAAAAAGAATCATCAAAATCGGTTAACCCAATAAAAAGTTCTGAGGTAACACACATAAAAAAAAATACAATCTAATTGATAACCTCTTTCTTTTTGCGAAGTCGGTTAAAAAGTGACACTTTCCGCACAGTTTGGCTGCTTGGAAAACGCTCTTTTCGAGGACATGCATTGTAAAATAACTTTCTTTTCCATAGAAATTATTTTCCGCTTTGTAGTGTTTTGTTTTGGATGTCGGTTTGATTTTTTGATAATAATCTTTTACAGAAATTGACCTACAGAAACAACCTGTTGCATTGTCACGTCGAACGTGTTTGCAATATATCCAAATTATGATATTTTTCTCAATCTGGAGGACAACATTTTATTTTAGAAAAGATTTTAAAACACGCGTACGTCGCCTAGTACACACACACCCTAGTGCTAAAATGAACCTCAAAACCTTTACTCAAATAAAATCCTTTGCATAATCATCTATCCTAACATTTTATAACACATTCACTGATTACGACTTAAATACATAGCAAAATAATTATATCTGTCTTAAATTATTACATTTACTCGTTAAACAATATATACGACTATAATAAGTGACTTTATGTGACAGTTACGCCTCATTTCGCGCCTTTTATAGCCTGTGGTAATTAAGAAAATGGACATTTTATATTAGACCATAAAAGCTTGCTCATAGTTCAGTTTTATTCAAAAGAGAATTATAATTTCATTAGTATATTTATGAATAATGTTTAGTATGTTGCAAAGCTAACTAGGCCAAAGATTAAACTTCACAAACTCAAACTTAATGTATTAAACTAAAATGTGACTTTTAAGCCATTGACAATGTGTCAGAGAGTTTCACAAGGGTCAACCCAGCTTGAGCAGTTCCCTAAATTTTGTAGAGTTATTGCAAACATAAATGCACCTACTGAGGAATCAAAAAAAATATTTTCGTTAATCTGAGTTGGTTTCGTATAAAAAGCTAATTTTTTTAGTAATATTCATGAGTACTTTTGGCAATAAAAATATTTATTAAAATTCAACTTTAACCGGTCGTGTGCCCGTAATTACCGAAAAAGCAGAAAAAAAATTGTCTCTCGCGTGAATTCACGAAAGGTTTACTAGGATCTAGGATACTTTACGCCTGGATAGCTTATAATTCTTTACAAAGTGCAAATCCGATCCTGAATAGAGTATTGCAGCCACCTTTGGGATGGCTCAGCTAAATATCAACTTGCCGCGCTTGACTCGGTTAACGCAGATCTAAGAGGCTCATTGGCGACGTTGAACTAGCGGATGCCAAGCTTCTCAGCTTGGCTCATCGCCGCAAGGTTGCCTGCTTGTCGGTCATCTACAGACTGTACTCACCGAAGTGAGTGTGCTCTAGAACTCCACGACCTCATCCCACCAGCCCCCTTCTACCATCGGACATCTAGACGCATTGCAAGTTACCATCCTTACCTGGTTGCCATTCCACCAATTCTCCCAAGCGCTTCCAAACATTCTTCATAATGCGCACATCAAATGAGTGGAACTCACTACCTGCGTCTGTGTTTCCGAACGCATTCAACCCGAATCTCTTCAAAGTTAGAGTGAACAGGCTTCTTCTGGGTAAGCTCACTCCATCATCGACTCTGTCTGTCACCTCTGACCTAGACTAGAGTCAAGAGCAAATACTTTTCTCAAAAGGTCTACACGGTCACCATTTACCTACTTACTTTGATAATCACTTAAGTAACTGCTAGGTCAAGTGTTTAGGTATAAAAAGTTAATGTGGGGGATATACAAAAAGGCTATCAAAACTATCGATCTATATAGACCGAAAAACCCTGCGATGCAAAATAACAAACTTAAGGCCTGCTACGATACACCTTACTGCCTAAATTCCCTTCTAGGAATACGAACGTCATGTTCTGTGTGTACAACAAATATCTTCATCCAGCTTGCCCGGTATACCGAAAGCCGTAGTAGTGTGTGTACCGTATTCCTGTCACTGAATCGAGGACGTATCTGCGGTCACCAACCTGTTTGCCAAGACCAGTAACGCCAATTTAGACGAAGAGAGAGAGAAAGAGAGAATTTAGAGAAGAGAAGACGCACACGATTGACTGTGTGTGTGTTGTTTGATGGGGAACTAATTGTACTGATAAAGACTCAACCATTGACATAGTAACCACGTGGTCGGCAATCTATGTGAGCGGTCGGTTGCATGAGACATTACAAATGCCGTGTTTCTTGAATGATGAACGCGTGTACGCAAATATTGAAACGGCTCTATATTTAATTTTACAATTCTATTGTACAGGCGCAAATTGGTCATGGACAAGTGATGCAACTAGACGTTAACTTGGCCACAGATAATATAATACTAGCATATTGGCCAACTGATGATTTAACGATGATCAATGACCCTCGAATGATGCTCGTAAATATTAGTAACACTGCACATTTGCCAGCAGTTTCACGTCCGTAGCCTACCGCACTGCATAAAGGATTAAATAGCATATGCTGAAGCTCTTTCTTCCTTTCGTTGAAAGAATTTTCGAAATCCGAATTATCCAGAGATTATCTCCTACAAACAAAATGAACCTCTTTACTATTTAGTGGAGAAGTATGATCGATTTTAATTGAGGTACATTTTTAAATCAGAAAAGAGAAAATGGGTCTGTCTCACCAAAAGCATACAAAATATTTTAACAGTTATACAGGCTTAAATTCCGTTTGAATTTCATACCATTTCATAGACAAATGAGTTGTTATGCTTGTAATTAGCTAACAATAGTTTGTACAGTATTCTGGAACATCATTGTTCTTGCTTGTTACCCGTATTACATTTCCTATGTAAGGATTTTGGTAAGACGTAAATGGTTTTCCTGTAATTGGCTTGTGGTCTATACGATGTAGATTTCACGGCAATGTATGCTGTAAAGTTAGGAAAATTAATTGTTTATGTACACACAAGTAGGTCTTTAAGTTAAGTGAGAATAGGTTACGTCAAGTCAAGCGTGCTTCACCGTCGACCACATCATCGCTTACCATCAGGCGAGATAGAGTTCTTAAATCATATACTAACTTATAATACCTAACTACTTACATATGTTATTATAAAAAAACAAGTTACACTTAGACGTCGAAGTACTCCACGTCACTGTATTGCCACGCTGAATGACAATGCTAATTCTTTGGGCAAATAACGAGCCAGCCCGAATTGCTTATCATATTCGCTAACAAAGCATGGAGTTTCTTGTGCATTCTTCTCCATAACAAGCTACTTTCCGAATGCACGGTAGAATCTTTGAATTAACACTCAAGTTAAGTCTTTGAATTAACTTGAGTGTTAATTCAATCTCTACTTCAGGGTAAGCCGGAGAGGCAGAGAGAGGTTGGCTAGAGGAACTAAATCGATTTCGCCAGAACTGGAAAGAGGAAGGAAGAGGAAGAGTCCATTGCTCAGGAATGGGACAAAACTGAATAGCAAATAAAGCCAAAAAAAATTGTTGTAATGGCTGTAGCAAATTGATGTAGTGGTGTCAATCAGATAAACAATTGATTGCCCCAACGGTACAATGTAATTATCTAGACTATACCAACAAACTCTAACAAAAAACCACACAGGAAACATTTCATAAAACTATGATAATAACTTTAAAAACATTTGCATAAAACTTTTATGAAAAGCTGCATCTTCTAACTGAAATAAAGTTCGACATTCGTGTTAAGCATAAAACGGACAAACTTAAAACGAAAATGAATATATTCCAGTCATTTCTGCTCACCACAAGCTTCACTAGCGACACTAGGTCAGTGTAAAGAATTCCATAGCCATAAAACAAGAATAAAAAACCGGAACGCATACTAACATTCAAAAATAGAATGCGGAAAGCGAGCGCGCGAAATTACACAGCTCAGGACGAGCCGCGAGCCACATCCGTTTCCGGCGGTAGAGTAGGCGATAGTAAAGGGCGGGACACACTAGGGGGGCTACTTTGCTAGGTATGAATAGGTTTGGGCATTGTGGCTTTGACGTTTATCGACGGCGGTCGCCAAATTGTGTTTGGGCGTTCAGTAAGTGGTGACGTTTGTGGGTAAAGTTTAGGTACTTGGCTTTAACATTATTTTTATTAATAAAAACGCTGTAATTTTGGTACAAAATCTTCAGTGTTTTTATCTAAATATCCTTTCTTGGTAATTGTGATTTCTATTGGTATGGCCCCATTTCATAAAAAGGATGTTTTTTTTAAATGGTACTGACCATTCTTGTTGGTTAAATATAAATATTTTACCAGTGTTCAACTAACATTGACCTATTCATGTCGTCAAAGACTATTTCATATGTACTTGACTACTGTACTTAACCGACTTAATATATCATAGTAACTGTCTTCCTGGAATGGTTAGTCAGTTGTGTATGTATAGGTAACTAGCTGTGGCCCGCGGCTTCGCTACCGTGGACCACACCACAGGACTCGTTTTCGGGATTATAAAAGCCTATGTCACTCAGGAATAATGTAGCTTTCTATTGGTGAAAGATTTTTTTAAATCGGTCCAGAAGTTTCGGAGCCTATTCGGTACAAACAAACAAACAAACAAAAAAATCTTTTCTCTTTATAATATGAGTATAGATTAAGTATAGATAAGTATAGACATTTTGCCAGTTATAAATAAATGTTCCAAATCAAAATCCGTGGCCGCTACTGAGAAATTTCGGATGGAAACATCAGACAGCCCTAGACCAACGAAGTACATTCCACCACAAACTCCAATAACGTGACTGACAGTTAATCCACTCCCAGCCGTCCATGTATCCAAGCCCTAAAACCGCGTCTTTTTTCCTACCGATCCTATTTTACGAACGGCGTTCACCAACGTATCGCGGTATTTGGATGCCAGCTCCCACAATTTTGCTCTTATTACAATGTTCAGCGAATTTCTGGCTATTGTACAAAATTTACAGAATGCACGGTAGGCGTGGACATTGTGCATTCAAGTATAAATGCAGAATGTATTTTAAAGCGGATGGGTAACTGGTAAATATTTTGTATTTGGAACATTGTATCTGACCTGTTTTGTGGTTTTCAGGGTTCCGTACACAAAGGGTAAAAACGGGACCCTATTACTAAGACTCCACGGTACGTCTGTCTGTCCGTCTGTAATCAGCCAGTATCTCATGAACCGTGATAGCTAGGCAGTTGAAATTTTCACTGATGATGTATTTCTGTTGCCGCTATAACAACAAATACTAAAAACAGAATAAAATAAATATTTAAGTGGGGCTTCCATACAACAAATGTGATATTTTTGCCGTTTTTTGCGATAATGGTACCGGACCCTTCGTGCGCGAGTCCGACTCGCACTTGTTATTATTTTGTGTTACTGAAATATTGCCCATTTATGTTTACAAGTTTATTTTCATCGTTCATAGTTAGTAAACTTTAGCAACAAATATAATGTAAAGTAGGCTACAAGTCAGTGACAATTAACCAGATTAAGCAAGCCTCGTATTCTATTAAAACTCCGTACTACTATAGGCCATCGTCAAAAGAAACATGAAAATAAAAGAAGGAAAAAGAGGGTCAATCAACCTGGCTACGAACAATAAATAAACAAGTGCGAGTCGGACTCGCGCACGAAGGGTTCCGTACCATTATAGCAAAAACGGCAAAAAAAATCACGTTTGTTGTATGTTGTATGGAAGCCCTCCTTAAATATTTCATTTATTCTGTTTTTAGTATTTTTTGTTATATCGGTAACAGAAATACATCATCTGTGAAAATTTCTACTGTCTAGCTATCACGGTTCATGAGATACAGCCTGGTGACAGACGGACAGACAGACAGACAGACGGACCGTGGATTCTTAGTAATAGGGTCCCGTTTATACCCTTTGGGTACGGAACCCTATAAATGACATGTCAGCGAGCAACACAACCGAAGAGTCAACTTGCAACCGTACGGTGCGGCACAGAAGTACTAGGAGGAATGAACACAAATAATGAATTTTATAGACTAAGTTTTGCTACTTTGGATTAAATTATTGCAATTTGCATAAGGATCTTTGTTTTTGAAAATAAATTATAGGCTATGTTACTCGGGAATAATGTAGCTTTCCATACGTGAAGGATTTATTTATTAAAACTTCATGCAACATAAAGGTACATAGGCGGACTTATTGCCTGAGGCATTCTCTGACTGTCAACCAAGTGTGGTGGAGAGATAACATGGCAGGTGCATAAATAAAACCGGCCAAGTGCGAGTCGGACTCGTGCACGAAGGGTTCCGTACCATTATCGCAAAAAACGGCAAAAAAATCACGTTTGTTGGACAGACAGACAGACAGATCGCGGAGTCTTAGTAATAGGGTCCCGTTTTTACCCTTTGGGTACGGAACCCTAAAAAGATACAACAGTAAATGTATAAAGATAGAGGATCTATATAGATAGAGGTATAGACTAACGTGCTGCCGTGGTATAACTAAAATGCCATTACCCGACATTTGGTCGATTTTTACTGGTACTGAGAAAAAAATATCTATCAATCGATATATATTTTTTAAAAATCGACCAGATGTCAGATAACGGCATTTTAGTTACACCACGGCAGCGTGTGGCCTAAGGAACCTTTAAATTTATCCCTACGCCTGGTTTTACCCGCTTTCTCTAAGCTTTAACTTAACTAAGAAGAGTCCTTTAAACTTAGACCCACTGTGACCTCTTTTACTTTTGACCTTTGAACCTTGGACCTCGGTCCTTTTTTTTTGAAGGGAAGCCCTATGTTTTATTGTAAATTGAAGATTAATCAAATTGTAAGGAAAATCATTACTAGTAAAGAAAAATCCTGAGAGAAACAACTGTTCTATTTTTGAAACGTTGTGATCTATAATAACTTACCACACCAAGTTATCCATGATAACAGAATTCAAATAATCAGCATCATCATCAGCCTATTAATGTTACCATTGCTGTGGGACACAGGCCTCCTCTCTGTGAGAGAGGAATGCGGGTTGGCGGATGTCACATGTCTTCAAATTTTTGGTTCTAGGACATGCCGGTTTTTTCAACATTTTTTCCTTCACCGCTTTTAGAGCAATATTGAAGAAAAAAATTACACAAAGTAAAGCACCTCCCTGGATTCAAACCATGACCTGTGACACGTAAATCGGAGCCGTTACTACTGGGCCACAACTTGACTGCTCTAATTCAAATAATATCATTAATTTATTGGAAGCAAACAGACGGAAGATTGAAGACAGGACAAATTAAAATCACCATAATCTTAATCATAATATTGAGGCCATCAAAACAGTGGGAATCTAAGCTCACGTAAAGCCAACAAGGTGCTAATCATAGACTATAATTCCCAACGAATTCTAATTCATCTTAAGAGTAAGTACACACTTGAAATATATCGCTGTGTAATTGTCGAAAGAATGAATAGATAGGTGCTAAATTTCAAGGTGTTATATTAAGTTTCAAATCAACAACTTTATCATTTTATTTTGGCAAGTATTTTTAATGCAACTAGATATGCTTACGTATTTATAGTTGTGTGTGTGTCCTAGGATACTCAAATAAATCACACTTTGCAACAGTAATGGACAATGCAATGACATGGTTTTGGAAATAACTCTGATGACTACGATGGTGGCGCGTAGGGCTGATTTAGTGGACTGTATATGCGGTGCGATGCAAAAATGATTGACAAACGTTTGATGATAGGTAATTCGAGTTGCGGGGATGTTGGACAACAGAGTACAACCTGAAAAACAACTAGGGGAGGAAGCACAAACCTTTTCTGGGGCCGCGTGGTATCGTCGTCGTGGCACTGAAACACTTCACCAGGGTTCAAGGGCAGCTGGACTCCAAGTTACTGTCCTCACACGTTAAACACGAACACAAACTGTTGACTATAGTCTTATTACATGTGAAAACGCGGTAATTCCAAAGTTATCAATAATTTTCCACGGAGCGGTGCGACGCCATATGCGTACGCGATGCGGTTCAATTCGGAAGTCATTAACAAACAAAATGACGGAGCAAATCTTCTTACTCACTCGCGAGGATGTGCGGAAAAGGGATAGGTATAGGAAATAGCGGACGTCAATCATATTTTGCATGTTGGCGCAACCAACGAAATTCGACTAATATTACCCTTTTTTCAATCGACCTAAGATTTTTTTACTTTGATTAGATTTGCTAAGAGCTGATTTATACCCAACTGCAGGGCCACAACAACATGCAATAAAACCTATTACGAGAGTCGCACAATATCAATAGCTACCACAACGAAATCCACGTTAGAATGTACAGTTGCAATTGCCAAACGTGTCGTATGCATATTAATTGTACAACGACGAGTTTGTCTAAAACTTTACACAACTAACATTTGTTTGGATGGCTCTGTATTTCTGAAAAACAAGGCAAGATTTCATTAGGTACAGCCTGACTTACGATTGGTCTTAAGTCTGCACTCACTCTAGACCTAAATCTATACGATTCAAATATCCGTGCGGGCTTTTCGAAAAGGTGCCGCATAAATCATTTGAGGGCCATCTACGTTCCAAGGCTGCTTCTCTCCAGTTAATGCATTTCGATTACCCCCTTGAAATTCATGAACTGGGTTCTTCAGGAGAACTCCTTAATATTCCTCGATAGTGCTTTGAAGCATCCTTAATTTTTCGAGATGCAAATGTTTGATAGCGTCTTAGATGAGATGAAATGCAAGCAGTTTTTTTTAAGTATTTTAGTAGTAATTTAAGTTGGAAACGCGTGGAAAGCATCTTGATCTGATTAGGATTGTTAAGATAATTTTTATAAGCCGACCTGTGTAGGTAGTAACATCGCCGAACTAACAAACAAATATTAGATTTCAAACCTTAAATTTAAGTTTCATATTTTAGGCAGTCACCGAAATTCAAGTTTATTTTAATAAAATTGTGTTCATCATCTTAGGCAGCCTGGTCTTTTCCCAATTATAGAACCGGCTGCTAGTCTAACCAGATCAAGAAAACTTATTTTAATTTTATTATATAACTATTTACCTAGACAGCAATATCTGAACTATCATTACGTAAAGGTAAATATCAATATTACTCAAACATTTTCAAAGGGTAATCCTAAATACTACCTATTCCAATATTTATTTTAACAGAGCATATTTAGATGACTAGACAGGTAGTCAAAACTAATAAAAGCACAGTAAAAACTACTTTGAAATACAAGAATTACGTGTTACATCCAACTCAGTCTTAATAACACCTCAATTCCCCCCTTCTCCACTTCTCAAAGGGGGAGAGGTGGGAAGGATGGTCACGTTCGCATCTAGCAAGATTACGAAGATATTGGCAAAGACTTCTGATGGTATAAGATATGCCGCGAGCACACTTGACTGGCATCTTTAGTTTAGTGAAATAATTACTTCAAAGTTATTGCATTAGAATCAGAAGTTTAGACGTTTCATTATACATTAGAATAGTAGTTACTTAAAAGTTTCGTATAAATTGAGAAAACTTTAGAATTATAACATTGTCTATAAAATAATAATTAACTGAATGTATGTACAATATAATATGTAACTGTCATTTGTAGAACTTTGATAGACGTTTCAGGTAGTAGGAAACCCAAAAGTCTGGCGACCAGTCTTGAGGATGAATTATGCTAGACCGTGGTGGGCTCGAGCCGAGCCCCGTGCGAGGCACGGACGAGGCACGGATTAAAAATTTCAGGAAAATTTGTTGGAACATTTGTTGGAACATTTGTTGGAACATTTGTTGGAACATTTGTTGGAACATTTGTTGGAACATTTGTTGGAACATTTGTTGGAACATTTGTTGGAACATTTGTTGGAACATTTGTTGGAACATTTGTTGGAACATTTGTTGAAACATTTTTGGAACATTTTTTGGAACATTTGTTGGAACATTTGTTGGAACATTTGTTGGAACATTTGTTGAATCACTAGTATTCACCTGCATTTGGTAAGAATTGAAGCCAACCCCGTCTTTATAAAGAAGAGGACAACGATGATCTAAGTTATTGCATAAAAATTACTTTTTCACAAAATATTGACCGATTGCCAAAGCAAAACACTAAAAAATTAAGTTTTTATTTTTCACTTTTTAGTTTTGGTACTCCATCACTAAAAAGTTGGTGACCAAGTTCTATGGTAACGTACCAAAAGGATTGACAAAATACCCATAATAACTCGATTTACACATTCGTGCCGTTTACCGTTAAGGAGTTTGGTAGTATATTTCATATCTTGAAAACTGCAGAACCGATTTTGATAAAACTTGTACTCTTCCCTTAGTTGAAAGATGTCTAATCCAATACAAAAAGAATGATCACGATCCGATCACTAGTTTTGGAGATATGCGTGGATAAACATACACACATAAATACAAACAAACATACATACATACACTCATGAAATTTGGAACACGTGTTTAGAAG
This sequence comes from Orthosia incerta, assembly GCA_948252205.1. NCBI lineage: Eukaryota > Metazoa > Arthropoda > Insecta > Lepidoptera > Noctuidae > Orthosia > Orthosia incerta. Next base: position 3,889,106 of record OX411743.1, read on the forward strand.
TTTACATAGAGTAACATATGTGAATATTGTGCAATCCCAACAATATTACATACATAAGTGTCGAATTGATAACCTCCTTTTTTGAAATCGGTAAAAATTTATACTGAAAGAACTGACGCTAAAAAACTGAATCTTTCTTTACTTTCTTCGTCTGTTAAATTACGAAGAAAGTAAAGAAGTAGTCTACGTAAAAGTTACGTAATAACTTTAAAATACCTATTCCTGCAACTTACATACAGTGCAAACACCGCCTTAGATTAACTCAAGGTGTCGGATTTAGAGGAGTTTAAATTATTTGGAAGCGTTTCGCAGCTGAGTGATAGTCTAAGCTTGTAGCTGAATTATCCAACATTTGACGCCAGCGCCATGTATCTGAAAATCCGGGACAGATTTACTACGAAATTAATAAGATTTATCTGAATAATAACGTTCTCAGAATCCCCTTGGATAAACTTAAAATCACGCCTGTATGCTCCGTGTGTGTGTTACAGAGGTTCTGTACTATGTACGTTCATATTTCACCAATTATGATTAAGTTCCATGGCAAAAAAATACGCATACTGCCCTGTACAAGTGACAGAAGTGAAAATACATGAGGAGTTAGGGCAGGTAGGGGTATATCGTTCTTCTTTCTTAGGTAACGAAAAGTAGCAAGACAACGCCTCCTTTAAATTATTAATTCATTCGTTAAATTTCATTTCAAAAAGAAAATGGTATCTTTTTAGGGTCCCGTACCCAAAGGGTAAAAACGGGACCCTATTACTAAGACTTCGCGGTCCGTCTGTCTGTCTATCTGTATGTCTGTCTGTCTGTCACCTCCCAGGCTGTATCTCATGAACCGTGATAGCTAGACCGTTGAAATTTTCACAGATGATGTATTTCTGTTGCCGCTATAACAACAAATATTAAAAACAGAATAAAATAAATATTTAAGTGGGGCTCCCATACAACAAACGTGATTTTTTTGCCGTTTTTTTGCGCGAGTCCGACTCGCACTTGGCCGGTTTTTGTTTTTTTATTTCAGCGGTATAAACAATGTACCTACCGACTTATTTCTTCACTACTCTTGGTTGTCTGGTAATTTAGTGGAGTGGTAATGAATTGATGGTCAAACTCGAGTCTATCCACCTCTGTACTTTTATGCATGAAGTATAAATAAATAATAAACAAACGTGACACAGAAAGCCACAACGTGCCACGTTCTCTTCTCATCCATACGTCTAGTCAGACATCAATAAGCTAAATTGAATTTTCTATCAGATTTCCGCATATCAAGTCACTTACGGTAGCAAGAAGATTGCATTACGTCGAGGCTCACGTAATCGATGCAGCGCCCCCATTGGTCCCTGGAGCAATCATGCTCTTATTGGTGTCTCGATAAATACGTGTCCCAGCAATTCACAGGGAGTAACTTCACTCATACACGGTGACTTTGGCTAGAGTAACGTGTAGTGCGGTGAAAAAGTTTAGTGTCATAAGTTTGACGTGTGTACCTGTGTATCTGTCTGTGGTATAATAGCTCCTAATCGGCTGAACTGATTTAGAATTTTAGAGTCTGTCTCTGTCACCTATGACCTAGACTAGAGTCAAGAGCAAACCCATTACAAATAAAAAAAAATAAAAAAGTATTCGGGCTGTCTCCTTGATTTAGTGGAATGATCATCGTTTGTTTGGCAGTTGTGATTGATAATGTTTGATACAGAAATATAATATCACGCCTGTATTCGACGAAGAGTTAGTCAGAGGTCTACCTGTATTAGGTCATTTTGCCAGCTATGTTAAAGTCTCATGTAAAAGAAGGCAAGCCTATTGCCATCATTCAGGCACACGTCTAGGACTCGTTGACGATATTATGAGAGGCAAATAAAATAATTATATTCATCATCATCATCCATCCTTTTAAAATTCCCATTGCTGGGACACAGCCATCCTCTCTGTGAGAGAGAATGGGCTGTAATCCACCACGCGGGCCCAGTGCGGGTAGGTGGATGTCACATGTATTCGAATTTTTGGTTCTAAAACCGCCAAAACATGCTGGTTCCTTCACCGTTTTGAAAGCGGTGGGGATGTAATAATTTGCACAAAGTTAAGCGCCTGCCTGGGTTCAAACCTACGATCTAATTATATTAATGGTACAGATTTATAATTTTAAAGAGATGTCCCATCTTATTTTAAACCGACATTTCAATTACAAATAACTGAAATCCTTATAAAAAACCCTTCAATATACGGAATAAATCATAAATCGTGGAATATATCCGCAAAAGCAAATACTTACCTTCCAATCAGGACTCAATTTATCTTTAAACATTTCCTAACAAAACAATGAATCTAACCCATCAATACAATCCAAACTCAAACCTTTCAGTATCCAATTACTGGATTCCAAGAACGTGTGAAAACCATTAGGGGATCAACTGGCGCAAATAATTACTTTTAAAAATTCTCTTCGTCTATTTTGCTAAAAGCGTTTTCAAATAGCGGGCCAGGTACTGGCGCGACGTGAGCTCATGCCTATAGTGGGAGAGTGGTATGAATGGAGCCAGTGGCGGATCCAGGATTATCGTTTGCTTGAACAAAACATGTTACAGAAACTAAAAAAAATAAAACAGTATACTTAACTGAATGATAATTGATGTCAATTTATTATTATTAACCTTAGATAGTGCTTGCAAAAAGTTTAATTAAAATAATAGCAAGTTCCCTTTAAGATTTGTGGGTGAGGCTTGAGCCTCTTAGCCATGCCCCCCTCCCTGGATCCGCTACCGAATGGAGCTCCGTCTTGGAAAATAAAGGCAGTATTGGAAACTCAATGAGGTAAGTATGTTTGAAGTGCCATTTTGAGAAAGGTACTTATTTGCCGTTTTAAAGTTTAGATTAGGAGGATATGGAAGTGGAATGGAAAAGTGTGGTGGCAGTGACAGTGGAGATGCTGGCTGAATATGGAGACAATCAATAATTGGTTTTGCTGTTTTGGCGATTATGGCTAAATCCTTATTGTTTTCTTGAAGCAATTAGTTAAATGCTCATTTTGAATAGAATTGAGATTAACGCACTGAATCAAAAATTACTAATTGAACTAAAGTTTTTTTTAGTATGGCAATAGCAGTCATTGCTCCTTCCCTTATATTTCTATTTATATTCTTCATCACGAGGGAAGGCTTTATGATTGTGTTGCCAGTTTTTAAATTAAGAATGCTATATAGGTCGACTACTATTTCCATTCTAAAAGGCAGTAACTACTAGTAGTATATATTTTTTTTTTTATTATAGATAGGCTCGCGCTTGACCACTATCTCACCTGATGGTAAGCGATGATGTGGTCGAAGGTGTAACACGCTTGCCTAGAAGTAACCTATTCACTCTTGACTTAAAGACCCCGAGGTTGTAGCTATCTGGAAACACAGACTCCGGCAGGGAATTCCACTCCTTAGCTGTACGCATAATGAAAGTATTTCCAAAACGTTTAGTGCGTATGGGTGGGATGTCCACCATGTACCGATGGCGCATCGCCGTACGTCTTGTAGTCCGATGATGAAACGGGCTAGGCGGAATTAGATCATGCAATTCCATCGCACACTCCCCGAAATGTAACCGATAAAAGACCGACAAGCTGGCAACTAAGTAACCACCTAATTGCCTCTATCAATATTATTATTTCGTCTACAAAATATCGTACACGTGGAAGGTAGAGCGAACATGAGAACATAATCTATTAAAGGATAAGCCGGACCGGTAATAGCAGTGAGCTCGTGAGAACGGACACGGAGGCGGAAATTTTAAGACCCAGCCAAACATACCTGAGAGATTTTACCGCCTTCTTTGTACAGTCAAACAAGGTGACAGGCATTACTAAACTGCAACATCTATTTTCTATATACTAATATTATAAAGAGGTAAAATTTGTAAGTTTGTATGTAGGGGGTAATCTCTGGAACTAATGATCCAATTCTAAAAAAAAATCATCACTGGTAGAAAGCTACATTATTCCTGAGTGCTATAGGCTATATAAGATCACGCTACGACCAATAGGAGCGGAGCATAAATGAAAAATGTTTCAAAAACGGGAAAGAATATTACTTTTTTAGGGCTTCCGTTGCGTGCGCTGCGTAAACGGTTTCAGTTATGCAATCATGTATGTAGGGTAGGTAGGATAGGGTAGGTACGTAGCCAGTTGACGGGAGCGAAGCCGCGTGGGACAGCTAGTAAGTTATATTTTGTTTTGAAAAACAATATATCACGGGAATTTAACGCGATCCTTTCGATTATTTATTTACCTAATTCACCCGACGTTCTACCCGTCTGCCCGGGACCACGGTCGTTGCAACACGGCCGAAATTTCGGGTGAAACAGGTAAATAAATAATCGAAATCATCGCGTTACATTGCCGTGATACATTGTTTTTAATTATGAAACGCGAAAGTTTTAAAGTTAATATATTACGTTTTAACTATACTAATTTATACTTATATTATAAAGAGGAAAGATTTTTTTGTTTGTTTGTTTGTACTGAATAGGCTCCGAAACTACTGGACCGATTTGAAAAATTCTTTCACCAATAGAATAATTATCGACTTGCTAATAGTATTATCAACAAAATTACTTGTCTTCGTGATCTTGGTGTGCAGTTGGACTCGAAACTTCATCTGGATAGTCATGTTGTCCGTATGGTTAATAAGACATACCAGATGTATGGCTTTGTGATGAGAGCATCTAGAGAATTCCATCGACCCTCCACTTTCTTGCACTTGTACAAGTCCATAGTTAGACCACAATTAGTACCTATCTGGAATCCCTATTATGCAAAGTATTGTGAAATTATAGAATTAGTTCAACGTAAGTACCTTCGAGCCATGGAGTATAGATGTTTTCGAAAAAAAAACGTCATATCAATCGGTTTAAAAAAAAATATGGTCTACCTACATTACAGTCAAGGCGCACGCTCCTTGAGACAATGACTCTATACAGTATATGCCGAAATAAATTTGATTGCCCCGACTTGGTGAACCGTTTGTGTTACCTGGTTCCTCGAACAGTGCAGGGGCGGGAGGTGCGCTCCAGGCAACTATTCGCTACTATCTCTTGCAAATCCAATGCTGGTGTGCGCTCAAAACTACGCCGTCTAGTCGATACATACAATAAACTATTTTGTGCAATTGACATATTATATGTAAGCAGATATACCTTTAGAACTAACATAATCAACATTTTGAAGGATCAACAGTAGCTTCTAATGTTTCTACATAGTTATCCTGACTACAATAACGTATGCTAATCAGTTTGTCTTAGTATAAGTAGTAATCTGTGGAAAATGTAGTGGGTAGTATATTTGTTAAGTCGTATGTTTAAGACAATTTGTATATGTTAAGTATACTACTGTTTGTTTTCCCTATTATAATAAATAAATAAATAGAAAGCTACATTATTCCTGAGTGACAGAGGCTATTTTTTAATTCCGAAAATAGGTCCTGTGGGGTGGTCCACGGGAACGAAGCCGCGGGCAACAGCTAGTCAAAAATCAAGAGCCTCTTCTACCAAAAGGGTAGGTAGCGTATCTGTAGTTCCTCTGGTATTGCAGATATCCAAAGATGGCAGTGACCAGGGCCACTTACTAACAGTTGACAGTTTAATCTTGAGAAGTTAAATCTTTGACATCACTCTTTTACATATGAGTTAGCTAGTCGTTACTGTTTAGTCAGGAGCCCAATAGTCTAGTATTTCAAGGGGAGTATCTTATAAGACTGTAAGTCAATCACAGCGAGGCTAGAAAAGGAATAGGTATTTAGATGTTTTTAAATCTTCTACATGTGTCTAAAGGTAAAACGCACACCATAGAAACTAAAATTGGCTGCAAGGAAGTGAAAATGTGAAGATTTTAAGAAGATACGGGGGCAGAGAGCGCCGACTGAATTTCCTAAAAAGTGATAATTCGAGGTTTGGCTCTCGTCTCTTTCCTTCTCCAATATTGGACCAATTTAAAAGATATTCCGTAAACTGAAAATTAAAGATATATACTATGTTCCTATGTTTTCCTTTTTGATCCCCTCAAAATTGCGCAAAAAAATGCTCAAAATATAAATGAAAAAAGGAAAACATAGGGACATAGTATACATATATCTTACTTTACCAGATAATGGAATATCTTTTAAATTGGTCCAATATTGGAGGAGGAAAGAGACGAGAGCCAAACCTCGAATTATGAATTTTTACTAAGGAAATTCATTCGGCGCTCTCTGCCCCCGTTTCCTCTTAACCTGTACACCAAACTCTTAGTTCGACTGTACGCTAGAGGGTAGCGGAGAAATCGTGCAGTATTTTATGTCATGACCTGCAGTAAGAATGTAAGAAGTTTTACAACTAAGTGTTGATGTTGTTCATTCAAATATTTAAACTGTTGTTCGGCCAGCTTTAAGAGTTTTTGTCACGTCATCCTGTATAGCCTCCGGCAACTAAGTTATTTATGATGGGAATCTTGCTGTATGTTTTGTCAAGACAATTATTTTATAATCAAACATGTTTGGTTTTTGACAACGTGGAGCTAACAACAGAAGGAAAGTAAGTATAAATTGGCCATTTTAAGGTTGCTAAATTGGTGATAACTACTTACAGTGGGCAAATGTTTATCACTGTCGAACAAAACATACCTAAAAGTAAATTATATAGGTTTATCTTATCAATATATAAGCTAAACTATATTGTGTGTTCATACATACGATATTTTTATTATTTATATTATTTTTATTTTAATAAACTTGTAAATAGTTATTATATACATAATTACAAAAAGTATATTAATTGAATTTGTATTAGATAATTGCGTTGAATTGAAACTGTAATAAAGTTGAATTGGAACTGTTCTGAAATTGAATGGTTGGTTGAGTTTACTGTAATGGAAATGAACATTTTACATTTATTTATTTTATTGTTTTTGAATTTTTTTACAATATCTTTTTTTTTTTTTAAGTGTAATGCATGAATAATTTAATGTAGTAGAATAAATGGCTTTTTTATTTTATTTATTTTACATACGATACATGTAGTAAGTACCTATATATATACGTATCTACTGTAGAAATGACTTTGATCAGTAACTTTGTTTTGCGCTCTTGAAGAGGTTCTATTAGCAACTTCATGTTATTGCTGGCTTTTATTTTGCTATCAAACCTTTAAACGTAACCTTCGATCAATAATAAACTAGATACACAATTCCATACAAAACTTCTCTTTAAAATTGTAGTCAATTGTATTTATGTAATTCTAAGAATGCAAATTAAACCTTAAAGTTCCATTCACAAAGCTTATACAAAAAGCATTAAAACATTTATAATAACCTTTCTTCGCTGCTTAACATACACAACACAAACGATTATATTTTTTGGTAATTGATTCATATTAACTTTTCAGCATTTACTTTAAGAAAAACACTTAAATTATATAAACTTAGCGAAAAAAAGATATTTCTTCCAAAATGTCGGCGTTACGGTAATTATTTGCACATGTTAGTATTGGAAGTACGTGTGACGTCATTTAATTATGAACTTTCACTTTTTAAGCACAATGTTTTGCTACAAAATACAAACAGACATTTGTCTGTCATATTTATTAAGCATCTACCGACAAATATCTAAGTACCTACCTAAATTATTATTGTGTTGTCAAATACTTACAATTGTTAGAGTACCCACCTGAGTAAATATTGTTGTGTGTACAGGAAATGACTCTAAACTTACAAATAAACCATAGTGATGATATTCCAATAAAATATTACGTAATTTATAATGATCATTGTGATGTATCCTGGATTTTATATTGCCATTTTAATATTATAAGTCCTTTGAGACAATTAGTACAAGACTGTCAGTTAGTATCAATATTCTTTCGAATATTGATTCAGAATGACTAAATAGGCGATATTCAATTCCTTAATTGTCTTGATAAGTTTTAAAAAGGTTTCATTACTCAAGAACTGATTATTGACCTAATTGTTAGATTATTTAAAGAAATGTAGAAAATGGTGGGGACATTTGACAGTTCGACTCGTTACTATAAATAGTGTGTAATTCGTTAGTTGACACACTTTATCGTGAACTACAAGCCAGTACAGACTAGTTGTTATATTATGATAGTGATATTATTTCCTGGATTGTTATAATTTGTGAAATATGGACTACACAAGCTTCACGTAAGTTATTTGATATTATAACTTGATTATTGCTAATGGTGGTGTTGAAACTCTATTTCATGTTGTGGCCTTTATTTATAATGATGTTAAATTGATTTAAGGGCTAGTCATGTTCTTTGCCTTATCCTTGTTGTTGTGATTATGTAACATTGTGGAATATTACAAGATTCATCATATAATGGCCATAATAGAATTAGACCTTTATTGTGATAAACGATATGTATATGGTTGTAAAAGATATATATGGATACTTTTACAACCATAGTTGCTTCCGTGGAGTTTCTTGCCCTTCTTCTCCACGAGAACTAGTTTAGCGAACGGGCAGTAAGCTCTCTGAGCCTCAATATGAATTAATTGACAAGCCTAATTGAAATAAATACCTAGTCTTGTCTTTCTGTGATTTTATTAATAAAACCTTTCCCTTATTTTCCACAAAGGAACTCTGATACACAGTAAATAACCAGCAACCATCTTGACATTCCAAGCTAAACTTGCTATCTTCGTAAATATCGATACTTTTATATGGGGTTCCTCCTTAAATCTAACACACATTTTTTGAACGCACACTGCGGCATCAATGTTCTATGTTAGGGGGGGTTTGGTTTCCGCACTTCGTCCTGGATGGACCTTTGTGCGTGAGCCATGGCGGCCGTTGGGTGGTCATTCCATCCAGCCCACCTCCCTCCAGAAGTCAATTAGAGCTCCTGGTTTTCTCAAAACATCCGTGTATTGTCTGGGTGACCCGAGGGTTCGTGTTCTTATCTGTGTGATACCTGTGCACTCAAAGAGAACGTGTGTGACGGTTTCCTCAGCCTCCATGCATGCCCTGCACAGAAGACTGTCCGTTATGCCTATTGTGTGGAAGTGTTTGTTGAGTGAGCAGTGTCCCGTAATGGTTCCCGTCACCAGGCGCAGGCCATTCCTGTCCAGGCGTAAAAGACGCCTGGTAAGCTTGCTGTCCAAGAATGGCAGAGCTTCTTTGGATTGCCTACAGCCCGGTGCCGAGGCCCACCAGTTCTCCGCCTGTGTCTGGGTGAGTTCCTGTAACCACCTGCGTATTTGGTTGAAGGGGATGGGTACAACAGGCTCGGGTCCGTAGACCGCCGAGCTAGATCCGCGTCTCACAAGCTCGTCAGCCGCGTCGTTGCCCAGCGATCCGCTGTGTCCCTTTATCCATTGTAGTGTCACCGTGTTACGGCTAGATACAGTTATTTGTTCCAGTGCGTTGTGACATTCTAGTACTAGTTTTGATGTAATGTATTTTTTCCGTAAGGATTGTAAGACTGATGCGCTGTCGGAGAGTATTCGTATGTGGGTATCCATAACCCTCCTGGCTTCTAGGGCATGGACCGCTTGTATGATGTACGGTGTTGAACCCTCCTAGCGGTCTGGATATATTTATATTGAAATCGTGTGAGAAGACTCCGACTCCGGTACCGGAGTCAGTTTTCGATCCGTCGGTGTATATTCTCATCTCTTCCGGACCAGAGTAGTCACTTCTTTCCTCTGTGAGTATTATATTGTAGTGCCTATGAAAGTGGTGTGTTTTTGGGGCTTTGTCGCATGGTGATGCTAACATCGGTTTACGCTTGATCGCATCTTCCCTTATGCGTATGTGCTTAATTCTGGAGTCTTTATTTAGGGAACCTGATAGGTGGAGTCTAAAGGTGGCCAGGGCTGCCTCCTCTCGCACAATTAGGTGTAGAGGTGGCAGTCCCAGCATCGCCTGTAGGGCGGCAGTGGGTGTGGTTCTCATACTACTGGTGATTGCAACGCAGGCGAACCGCTGCAGTTTCTCGAGATCTCTTTGGGCTGTGCTGAGGTCTGTCCTGGGCCGCCAGACCAGCGAGCCATATGTGATGATTGGTCGGATAACTGTGGTGTATAGCCAGTAGGTGACCATGGGGCTAATCCCCCAATTCCTGCCTAGCAGTCGTTTGCACTGCCACAGGGATATGCTGATACTTTGTGATGATATAGTTCATGTGTCTTGCCCAATTCAATTGTTTGTCCAGGTAAATGCCCAGGTACTTGGTTTCGGTTGAAAGGCTTAGGGTTGTGCCGAAGAAACGCGGCAGCTGCAGTGCCATAGGTTTCCTCTTTTTTGTGAAGAGAATTAGTTCAGTCTTTGTTGGGTTCACTGAGAGTTGGTGCTCGTTGCACCATTCCTCTACTATTTTCAGGGCTTGACGCATGAGGTTGCATAGTGTTTTCGTGGGTCCCGTTTATTATTATTGTTATGTCATCCGCGTAGCCAACGGTGAAATAACCTTTGTCGTTGAGTGTTTTGATGAGGCTGTCAGCTACCAGGTTCCACAGGAGCGGTGGAAGGACGCCCCCCTGCGGACAGCCCTTCGCGACGATGGCCCTTGTAGTGTCGTTAACCGTGACTTGAACCGCTCTCAGTTTGAGCATATTGGTGATCCAGCCCCCTAGGGTCGGGTCTATGCCATGTCTGTCGAGGGCCGTGTTTATGCTGTTGAACATAGTCTTATCGAAGGCTCCCTCGATGTCAATGAAGGCAGCCAGTGCTGAGCATTTGAAGTCCACTGCGCATTCAATTTTAGAAACCACGTTATGCAACGCGGATTCTGTTGATCTGCCTGTGGAGTACGCATGCTGTTGTTTGTGTAGTGGTTTTTCCCGGAGAGGCCCATCACGGATGTGCCTATCACAGAGTCTTTCGAGGGTTTTTAGTAAAAAGGATGTGAGGCTTATAGGTCTATATGCCTTGGGGTGTGTGTAGTCAGTTTTACCAGGCTTGGGTATGAAGATGATTTTCACCTCGCGCCATCCGAGAGGTATGTATCTAAGTGCTATGCAGGCCCGATAGATCTCCAACAGCCGTGGCGTTAGACACTCTACCCCCCACTGTAGAAGGGCCGGGAAGATGCCGTCCAGCCCCGACGACTTGTATGGCTGAAAGGTGTTGATAGCCCATTTTATTCGGTCTACTGTTACTATACTGTGGGCTCTTGACCAGTCTTGTTCCGTTGGGGTCCATTCGGGTTCAGCCTCCCACGTCCTGTCCTCCAGGACTTGACAGTCCGGGAAGTGAGTTTCGAGAAGGACCTTGCTGGTTTCGTAGTCGGTTTGTGTGTAAGAGTTGTCGGGTTTTTTCAGCGCGCCAAGGGATCGGTCCTGATCAGTTGATAGGATCTTCCGTACCCTTGCGGCCTCATTATTTGTTTCAATGGATTCACAGAATCTCCGCCATGCTTTCCTCCTGGCGGTTCTAGTCTGTTTTTTGAATGCATATTGGGTCTCTTTGTATATCTCCCAGTCTTCCGGGAGTCTCGTGTTTTTTGCTCTGTTAAATTGCTTACGCAGCTTATCTCTGAGTTTACCAAGTTCAGCGTTCCACCAGGGGTTCCTCTCGTTCCTGCTTTGTGGCGCTCTTGATTTACAGCATGCGTGGTAAGCTTCTGTTAGGTATTTGGATAATTCTGTTACGGTGTGTTCTAATTGTGCTTGGTCCCTTACGGTTGCCAGTGCTAGATGTTCAGCTAGTAGTGAGGCCAGAAGGCTTTTGAACCCGGGAACGTTAGTACGCCTCGGGTTTCGCCTTGGTGCGGGTTTTTTAGTGTTTGTAGTAAGTGTAAAGCGGATCCTTCTGTGGTCTGAGCAAGAAGGCTCGTCCGATACGTGCCAGTTTGTAATAAGATTTGTCGCGTTTTCTGTGGCGAGTGTTAAATCTATGATCGTTTGTCCACGGGCCGTGACCCAAGTGGGCTCTGTGCCGCGGTTAACAATGTTAAGATTAGTAGTGAATAAAAAGGTGGATAGTACCTCTCCTCTGGAGTTCGGTGTGACACTGCCCCAGAGCGGGTGGTGGGCGTTCGAATCGGTGCAGATGATCAGGTCCAGACCGGCGCGCTCACAGTGCTGCACCAGGTCAGCCAGCTCCTTTGGCGGGCAATCTGTATCCTCGCCTGGCATGTATGCCGAGGCCAGTACAACGTCTGGAGCGCTACCTTCGGTATGGAGCCTGACAGATGTCAGGTCTCTGGAACAGAATTGAGTCAGTGTCGTAAAGGGAATTTCTTGGGGTATGTAGATGCAGGTTCTTGGCTTATCTGAGCCGTGTGTGTCGAGAATTATCTTACCTCCGATGTTACCGAGGCCACATACTCTGTTGTTCCTGATCCACGGCTCTTGGATCAGTGCGATGGTTCGGTGTTTAACCTCCAGTGCCCTGCGCAAGCTAGCCGTGGCAGTCTGACTATGCTGGAGGTTATTTTGGATAATGTTAAGGGGGACTGGTGGAGGTGGAGTGGGGTTAATCGGAGACGGATCCATCGGATAGTCCCTCCGTCTCCACCTCCCGGTAATGCTCGTCGTCGTGCGTATCCCCCGGCGACGAGGCAAGAAGTTGCACGTTCCAGCCGGGTGATGCGGGCAGTATGGGTTCGGCGTCATCAGCCATTGCCGCTCGAGCCATCTCCTCCTCGAGTTGGACAATGTCCGTGTCGCTCGTCTGTGCCATCGTCGGTTCTGTCGTCTTTGTGTCGGTGCTGTCGGTCTGGGTGTCGGAGGGGCGGGTCGTGGGCCAGAAGCGCACGTATATCGACCCTAGCAGGTACGATATCCGTCGCTCCCGCCCCAGGACCCTTTCGGCTTCCTCCGGTGGCAGCCCCAGGGTGAGATATGTCCCGTAGCGGTCGCCACCGATGGTAGTCGCCCTGTACAGTGACCACCTGGCGATGTTGTACCAGGTATTCTGACGGATCAGAATACCGTGGAGCCTGCCCACATCACCTCTATAGCGAGGGACGAAGAGCGAGGCTCGGACACGGGTGGGCACGTCGGTCTGTCTCAGTACCGTCAGCGTCTGGTCATTGTCGGGTAGTTTTATTTGGGGCACGTTTTGGGTCAGCCAGGTCAGGGCATTCTCGTCTTCACACCATATCTGCACCGTGCCTTCTGCTATCCGTGGGTATCCGCGGAAGGCCGGGAGTGGTGTCGACGGGTCTGAGTCAATGAGTCTGTCTTCTAGGGCGGTCTTAATGTATTCGGCCTCTTCCCTAGTTAGCTCCCTACTGGGGTGGGGAAGACAGATTGCTACCGCTAGCCGCGCAGGGATATCCTTTGTGGCCCGCGCGTAGGTTCTCTGACCCCCCTGCGCGGAGTGGATTCTCACGCGCTTGGCGTCCCCCTGGAGCGTGCTAGGTGAGGCCGTGTCGTCAGGACGCGTCCTCTTCCCCGGCCCCGTTCCACTTGGTACAGGCTTCGGGTTTGAGGTGCCTTGCGGGGCGTCAGATGTCTTTAACGCCTGGCGCATGGCATGAGAGCGCTTGCCCCTGGTGCGTTTAGGTCGAGTCTGGTTGTGGGTCTTGTCGGTGTCTTGGGGTTGGGCGGCGGCCCTGGCAGTTGCTCCCGCTTGCGGTGGCTCTTCGCACAGGGTTGCCCCTACGCGTACCTTCCCCCGCTCGCTTAGGTCCGCGTCCGGCCGCTTTTCGCGCTGGGTTTCCCCCGCACGTACTTGCAGCTGGTCGCGTGGCCCCGCGTCCGGCCGCTCGTCGCGCTGGGTTTCCCCTTCGCGTGCAAGCGGCCGATCGCGTGGCCCCACGTTCGGCCCTTTTCCGCGTAGGGTTGCCCCTGCGCGTACTTGGGACTGTTCGTGTACCCTCCCTTCAGCGTCCGATCGCGCTCCGCGCTGGCTGTTGCCTTCGCGCGCTCTGCGCTTTCGGTCGCCTACTTCTTTCTCCCGGACTGGGATTTTTCCGCGAGTTTCCAGGCGTACTTCATCGTCAGCCGGGAGATTGAAAGAGCTACCAGGTCTGTCAACCTTCCCCGTGTCTGTTGTAGCGTGTCGGTCTGAGTCGTTAACTTTATGAGTGGAGCTGCTCCGCACGACGCTCTGTTGCCAGAGATTCGCGGGGGGCATACCACGTGTAGTGGGTGTTGGCGCGTGAGTCGCAGCCGGAGTCGAGTCTAGGGGCACGTAAGTCGCAGCCAAGGTCGGGATTGTGGGCGCGTTTGTCGCAGCCAGTGGTTTGGGCGCTAGGTCAGCAGCCGGCCGCACAGAGCGCGGCATAAGGTCAACGAAATTGCAGTTAGATGCTCCCCCCATACTACGTTGGGAGCTGACCGCCGAAGCGGTGTGGGATTCCCCGGCTTGGCCGGGACCCACCTGGGTAGTAAGACTTTCTTCCTGCATGTTCATTGAAATAGGGGGTGGGCTTTTTGGGATTGAGGTTACCCTTCCTCTGGGACCGACGGGATTAAGGGAAAAGGAGGGAACGAATTTGGTGGATGGTGGTGTGGGGTTTTTCGGGGGGTCACCTTAGGCCTGGGAGTTGACCTCGGGATTTAGGGATTGACAGGATGTATACGGATAGGGAAGAGGATGGATTGTTTGGATAATAGGCTCATAGGAAAGTGGTGTCTAGGTTACCCTAGGCCTGGGGTTTGGCTTTCGGGAACTTCTCTTGTCCGGGATCTTAATCAGATGCCCCGACCGCCGGAAAGCCCACAGCAAGCGAAGTCGCCATCGGTCAGTCCCGCAGCCGGGGTTGGGCTATCCGCAACCTGCCCACCCGCTCGGTTGCATGAGAAGAAGTGCCTGGCGGTCCGGGTCGCCCCACCACGGATGTACGTATACATTCGCGTTGGGTCGATCCAGCCCTCCCCGAGTTTGCACACTGCGGCATTTTGACGGCTATGATTGGACCATACTAATTTAAAATAAGACCACAACTGTATTTATGCTCTTATTTTTGTGCCCGTTTTTGAAGCGCTTACCGATCATCTAGTTCAAGCTCGTCATATTTGTTACTATACAGTAAGTACCCACTTATCGTTAATAATAAGATGTTAACTTTAATGGAATAGAGGTCCTTCCATCTCACAAATTCCTCCCAATGTATGATAATCATCATAATCTACAGCGGCGTAAAACCCCGGGTGCCGGAAATGAGCACCACGGGGCGACACCGGCCTCGTAAACTAAGCACCACGAGGCAACACCGGACCCGTACTGAAACCGAGACGCCACTGTGGGACTATTAACGTGTTACTTTTAATGTTTCACGTCTCTTTTGATGGTAATTTAATTGGTGAGGCTACTACATTAATTAGATTGGTGGGGCTAAAGATATCAATTAGATTGGACGATTACTACGATTTTTAGGGATGAAAAATGTAATTTAGTTGTCATGTTAGTGATGGAACTCCTGGGGAGCACTATCAACTATTTCTAACGCCCAGCAGCGTTTCCGTACTGCATTTTGAAGTTACTTATTGTTTTTTACAATTATAGTGAACTAGGTTCTTTGTCACCAGCAGCTTTGCCCACGTGTCGATCGTTTTCCCACAGAAACGCACTTCTACTTATTTTTCATCGTCGGTATACTTTTGGCACAGCGGTCATGTTTACCATGTTACAGTGAGACTCCGGACTGCCATGATTCGCCTTAAATCACGACGCTCAACCGAGCTACGATTTAATAATCCAAATCATTTCCTACGTGTATTATAATTATTAGTATGATAGGATTAATAGGCAATGAGCTGTTTCAGCTCTTTCTTTGGGATGGAAACGCATTTAAGATGAGAGAATTTCTTCGTCCCACCTTTTACGGCAGTCAGACACAATATCATCGCAACTTAATCAACAAAATTAGGTCATCACTTTCCCAAAACCGATATACCATGCAAACGCCCTAAAAAGCCCCATAAAACAACCATTACTTTAAAGATAGCAACTTCACAGCGAGCAGCTGCGAAATGAAACACTTACAGAGCAAGGAAGTATAGAGGTAGGTAACTGGTGGCAAGTCCCGCACCTTCCATTGAAAAAGGTTGTCTGTAAGAGATTGCCTAGTGCGATAAGACCGCCCATAGTACACTTGTATTTGTGAGCGTTTGTCCTGTACATATTTTTTGGTGTACAATAAAGTATATATATATTTTTTTTTTTTTATGAGCCTGTTATGTCCCACTGCAGGGCAAAGGCCTCCCTTCCGTCTTTCCATTTTTCCCTCTCTTGCTACATCTGGCCAATCCTTCAGATAGACGTCTAATTCGTCACGCCATCTCTTTCTGGGCCTACAGCGTCGCCGGTTCCTGTTATTCGGAATCCAGTCAGTGGTTACTTTTGCCCAATTCTGTTGCGACATGTGGCAGATGTGGCCTACCCAATTCCACTTTAGTTTGGCGGCTGTTTTGCCTACGTCTGCGATTTGTGTTTTGGAACGAAGTATACTGTTCCGAATGCGATCTATGATTTTGACTCGAAAATACTTCGTTCCATCGCTCGCTGGCAGACCCCGAGTGCGGACTTTTGACGTTTCGTTAACGACCACGTTTGCGCTCCATATAATAAATGAATAAAAGTATAAAAGTGTCTGGTCCGGGCAAATGCCCCACGATTTTTGTGAGACCACTGTATGTGCCTTATTACAAAAGCGGTTTAACCAAAACCCAGGTTTAAATCTTGTTTACACCGTACATTATAGAGGTTTAAACCTGGGTTTTTAATAAAAACCGCTTTTTGTTATACGACTGTTTTTTAGCCGTTACAGAATACCGTGGTGGCCACCACGGGCCACCACTGGGCCACTGGGCTTAACCATGGTGGTGGGATCCGGGCAAGTACCAATGTGACTTTTCAAATGTACTTTCTAAGTTTATCATGGACATCACTTATAATGTTGACAGAAAACATCGTGAGGACAACTGGGCTTATAGTTAACAAATGTTTGAAATCGCCAACCCATCTTGAGCGAGCGTGGTGGCCTTTACCCTGCAGTGTGGCAGTTACAAGCTGATATTATTATTATTTTAGAAGCATTATTTATATATATACTTTATTGTACACCAAGATAAAACAATACATGGTAAAACTTAAAAAAAAACAAACTTACAAGGGGGCTTTATCGCGATCTTTTCGAGGCAACCAAGAATGGAAAGAGATAGCCTGGACACGATATAGGGTTGCACTCGGTGCAAATTTTCAACAAACAATTAGTTAAATTAGTTGACAAATTACTGCAAGCAAAAAAGCAAGCAAGCAAGTATTGCACTGGCAGTGACTAGATAACTAATAGGCTTTGTATATGGCATAGTTACATGATGTGTCTAGGGCGGGAGCGCAGGCAGTAGAAGCTACCCCACTCGGTGGACATCCACAAGGATTTCCAGTAAAAAAAACGCAGCAGAGGCTGAACGTGTTTCTTCAAGAGTTTCACCTTCTCTCACTAGCAAGCGATCGTCTATTGTTTATATTAGACTATCGCTTGCTAGTGAGACCTATCGGACTGGCACACCGTAGTCCGTAGTCACTTTAGTGCGGACATAAACTGCGGCATCTTAAGTTAGATACTTCGCACCTGCTTTAGAACCCGCGAAAACTCCTTATACCGATCGGAGTTTTAATATTCATGCAAGCATTCAGTGCTTTTTTTCTGGCTGTCAGAGTCATAGTTGGGCACACGGGCCGTCCATTTTTATGAGGAAACGATGACATTCACTGATACGCATGGTGAGAATGGAGAGTTTTGACATCCCATCTCTAGGAGTGTCCTCTAATTTAAGTACCGAGTTTCGTGTCAGAGACTGGAGGAACTGAAGAGGACATCACTTCACGGATCGCCAAACCAGGAGCTAACTTTGCGCAGCTAAGACCTATTTGGCAATCACGGTAACTGAATCAAACTCAAGATCTTCGGGTAAGATGTCAAATCCGCGCTGCTCTACGGGTGTGAAACGTGGAAAGTAAGAAAGGACATCTCACGCCAAACCAGGCCAGCAGCCGTATTGCGTAAGTGAATACGGCAACGCAAAGAGTTTGACCGCTATCCAATCGACCAAACCGACCAATCACATGCGAGATGAATGACGCGATGTGTATTTCCGTCCGTGTGATTGGTCGATTGGATAGCGATTAACATTTTACCCGAAGATCTTGAGTTTAACATTTTCAGTCAGTTACCGTGATTGCCAAATAGGTCTGAGCTGCGCGAAAGTAGCTCCTGGTTTGGCGATCCGTGAAGTGATGCCCTCTTCAGGCAGGTCTTTCGTCAACCGATGTCTTCGTCACATCCTCTGAATATACTGACCCGAGACCATCGCTAACATAGAGCTGTTGGAGAGATGCCACGAACGCCCGATCGACAGTCAGATCAGGCATCGTAAATGAAAGATGAAAAGCGTGAAGCTCAAGACCGGTCGCGATGGAAGACTACTGTGGACGCCCTCTGCCCTATCTAGGGGACATAAGATCTTAAGACAACGTAAGTCATCTCTACCAGTGGCCGCAGAGGCTTCTCGGTGGTCTGTGGAGACACTTAAGCTAGTACGCATGCGCTGCATGGAGACTGAATTATTACCCTTTCCCATCAAACTAAGTGTACTCGGCAAAAATGCTTGTTCTAAAGCGTGTATGGAACTTGAAACGTCGTCTTGGAGTAGGTTTTAGAAGAGATATTGGAATTGGCTTTTACGGAGTTGATAAAATTGTGAGGTAGCTAAGACAAAAATCGTTCGTTGCCGCGACCTCCGACTTAGGTGTGAGAGCACTGGAGTGGTTTTTAGGCAGTAAGAGGCTGACAGACCGGACGGAGGACATCCAATGAGGATTATCAAAAAAATTGTTTGTTGAAGATAGGAAGACTGGCTTTTACTGAGTTGATACATTATGATGAAGCTAGCTGGAAAAGAAAAAATAATGTGAATCAAACTCGCCTATATTGCCCAAAGCCTAACGATCTCCGGCCACCATAAAGACGTGCCTGCGGGCGGCGAACTTCGGGCTGAATCGCTGCCCGACCAGTTAGGCCTATAGAAGTGGAGCGCAGTTGTTCCATGCGCTCCTTTAAAGGAGGTGGTGCGGCCGTTTGATCAGCTGCATAGAGTTTTCGGGAACGTATAGTTACTTAGCTATATCGGCGTTACGGGAATCGCGAAATGAGTACTTGGTCTACTTCGTGTTGGAGTTAGTTTATTAAATATAAATTACAAAGAGTAAGGGTGCCGACCGACCGCTCCGCTAGACCGAATAAGACTCAATGAATGCTTCTACACAATTGTTGAATACTGGGATAACTGTCGAGTCGGCACGTTACAAACTACAATACAAAGGTTTTTACAGCTATAATGGGTTGCACAATAAATATAGAAAGTTATACATTAACAAAAGAACCGTCGGCATCATAACACAGACCCTACGCTAAATTCTTAAAACTAAGATAATAAACTCATTGTTCCAAAGGATAAAAAGGGTCCCTTGCACATTACAATAAAAGACAACATAACATCTGTGTGCAGGCCGTGAGAATCCTTAAAATAGCGGTAATTTACAGTTAACTTAAAATACAATTTATTTACTAAGTTCCCTAAAGTAATACCTATTATATTATAAACAATTAATGGAGTCGCTACAGAGTGATGCGGCCCGCTAGCAGGCGGGCCGATACCGCCGGTGAATTTAATTGCTTCCTGGGCCCTCGAATCATGGTAGCGTAAGGAACTATGGGGTTTTAGTCGTTTGTAGTTTGATATAAACCTCCGTTCTCCCCAGACAGAGGGTATCCATGACGAATTCCCCACAAACCAAAATGCAAAGTATATATAGTAAAATGTTACACCTCTTTTCGCCAGTGTTAAAGTCCCATGTAATAAGGAACGAGCCTATTACTATTAACCGTATTCAAATCTAGACACTGCAGCTCCACGATTTCATAGTAACAATTACTGTAAAATCCCGGAAGGAAATCCTAATAATTACTTGCCCAACTTGCGAATCCCAGGATAGGATTCGAGGTTCAACATTTGTTCCTCCAACCACAAAACAAAATTTCCTGGCCTTGATCCGTCTTACTCGGAACCGGTGCAGCACGTTTTTAATCCGTTTTTAATGAGTTTGACGTGCGTGCGTGTATTTGTGTATCTGTCTGTGGCATCATAGCTCTTAAACGGATGAACCGATTTTGATTTCGTTTTTTTTAGTGTGAATGTTGACTTTATCGAGAGTGTTCTTAGCTATGTTTGATGAAAATCGGTTTAGCCGTTCAAAATATAAGGGCGTTTTACTGTTTGAATCGTCGTGTTTTCGCAAGATATTGTGTCATAATTACGTGTTCAATAGATTGGCGAACGAAGCGCGTCTGCTACTAGATAAATTATGTAGCAAGCAATAGAAATGTGTCGGGCGTTTTTTTAAATTTTACTTGTATTGTTCCATCCCGACCTGTCAACTATCAGGCTATCACTGACTCCCTCTTTTTAACATTATTCCTCACATAACACATAAAAAAACACATCAACTTCAACGACTCCCAAAGCCACAACGAGAACTCATCATCCGTTCCAAACGAGTCATTCACATGAGAACTCTGTTAATCTACATAATTCTGTGTTACTCTGTGTTAATACGCCGTGAGTGTGTGTTAAAATAAAAACGATGTAACCGTACACTGTGTGTGCTCGTGAATAACATGTCATAATAATACATGACGTTAAAGCAGCGTCCCTCGGCGGGCTGTGCGGGAACACACGAAGTGAAATTGTGCCTTGGAACTGTTGCCTATGTTTCGTTCCCATTATAATACTCCCAACGGATCTTTGTGTCTCTGAACTGGCTGTAAGACCCTGCGCAGTAACTATTTACCCGACTGCCGAAGGAGAGAATGTGTTTATCAGTCTATGTATTTATGTATGAATGTATGTATGTTCATATGTGGCTTTCTAGAGACCAAACGTGTTGGCCGATTTTGATGATTCTTACGTCAGTCGATTTGTATTAACCCTGTGAGTGTTACTGACTACATTAAAATAGGAGAATATAAAAATGGCAGATTTTGGGCGCCATATTGTGGGATCCCAAATTTTTTCTTCCAGCCTCTTCGTGTGGGGTATCAACATAAAGGGTTTTAAGAGGTGATTTCAAAAATATATGACACTTATATGTTTAAATAAACCTAATTTAAAAAAAAATAACAAAAAAGTTATAAATAAAAAAGTAAATTAAAAAAATCAAGAAACCCGACTGCTTAAAAGGTGAACTAAAAAGTCGTAAACAATAAGAAAATCAGTGTGCAGTCGGAGGATACATCTGGTTTTGGCCAGCCAGCTCGCGAATATGTATTTTGAAGATAGCATTGTATAACTGTCTCTTTCACTTGCTTACGTTTGTCGCATCGTTCTATCTCGCTTACTCTATGCAGTATTCTCGTTGACAAACTGTTTCTTACGCAATCGTTAGCAGAGCCAACTGCAGAGACACAAAGATCCGTTGTCACTATAATACAATTCTGTAAAGGTTCAACTTGGGGGAGGACTTCGTTCAGCATGCAGTGCTGCAGTGAATATCTTTCGGTTGAAATTATGATTATGAAAGGTCCAACTGGCGTGCGATTGCAGAGGCCTATCATATGGTCAATAGTAGTCTACTGCACTACTCAGCTGTAGGCTATTGAAGTTAATAAAAGGTGCAACTAGATACCGATCATTATCATCGCCAATTCATATCGATCCAGTATGGTGGCATGGCAGTTAAAGCTGCATACCATCGTAATTTCCTAAGTATTTCTTGAAAGATTATAAGTTTTATATGATATACCTACTTTATAAACTGAACTCTACAAGAATCCTAGGTCATAATCTAAACACGAACAGTGAAACCCTCTTATCATGTGATGTATTTGTGGCTCTGGGTGAGGTGTATGTGAGTTTATATGTTTGTAAACGCACCCATGATACAGAATGAAATTCCTAGAGTGGGGCAAAGTTCCTTAAAAAAATATATTAGAATCTAAACACGAACAGTGAAACCCTCTCATCATGTGATGTATTTGTGGCTCTTAGTGTTGTGTCTGTGAGTTTATATGGTTGTAAGCGCACCCATGATACAGGAAGAAATTCCTAAAGTGGGGCAAAGATCCTAAAATAAAAAATTACTTACGCTTAAGTATTTCAGCAATTTGGGTATTTCTCGCGTGTATTGTTTAATCTGTACAAGATCTAAATTACAACTGCAACGTATCCGCGCACCATATCGTCCCGTATAAACATCTTGAGCTCTGCGTCGACTCAAATTTGTAACGAACTAAAAAGCCATTTATTTTCCACTGAATGCGATAAACACAGCACACGATATGTCGCCACAGTAAATGCATGTTTTACTACATATACACGTATATAATGTATGAGTATCATCACATATGCATGTGTAAAGAACTTGTTTGATACTTGTATATGGCATACCTACTCTGAATCAAAAGTTCGTAAAATGTGGCTTGTTTAAATTACTAGGATCTAACATTAACATTAGAAATGGGATATTACTGTTTACTACAAAGTCAAAGTCAAATATATTTATTTCAATTAGGCCAGTAAGCGGCACTTTTGAACGTCATACATATATGAATTAAAATTTACAAGTAGTAAAAGTTGATTCTACCGTGCATTCGGCAAAGTAGCTTGTTATGGAGAAGAATGCACAAGAAACTTCATACTTACTCTTTTAAAAAAATCTTCTGGGGTTCTCCCAGATAAGTGCGACGCATCAATGCGACAATTATGTGCCTTTTTATTATAGACATTGTCTTAAGGATGTTTTATTCTTATTCTTCTTCTCCCTAGCTTTTTCGAACTTTAGGCGGTCGGCTCTCCTTTTTTCGCGGCTCCAAGATGTTCTGTCGAAGGTTATCGGTTCAGGTAATTTCTCCTTCTTGAGAAGCTTTGTCATACTGGTCCACCATGTCAACAGAAGTCGTCCTCGGCCTATTTTTCTTAAGGTTACACTAGTCGATCATTCTTCCATACGACGACGATGAACGTTCAAAATAAAATATAATAAAAATTATATCAATTTGTCTCATCATTATCTAGCAATGTATGGAAACAAAAACGTAAAAAAAGAATATATTTGAAAGTTATGAGCGTCGAAACTTCCATATAATTTCAACACTTATTTTTACGCATATTTGGGCGGAAATAAATACCATAAGAAGAAGGAAAATTGAAAAACGACCACTATACAGGGATAGATTAGTAGTTAAACAATGCAAATAATTTTATTTTGAAAATATACATTTAGTGGTTTTTCATGATATCTAGACTCCCAAAGGTCTGTTTATAAAATTTCGCACGCTCGTTTTCGTCCTAAATCATCATCCATTTCGCTACAAACTTGCATAAGTGCTAATTCATACGCGAACTAGCTTCTTACTGTTCATCACAGCATCTATCTCTTTCGCACGTGTTGTCGGATGAAATAGCATATATTTTAACCCCGCGCGAAAAATTGTTCATGCTGTCGACTAGGGGAACCTTAATCTTATTCGTACAACACTAATTATCGCAATACGCTTATCTGGTGGGAGGCTTCATTCTGAAAGCTTGACTCATTTCACCTTTACCAGGAAAATGAAAACCAATTGATATTAAGTAACGCGAAAATATAAAAAGAAAATCATCTTTTCAATTTATTCTTCGTAAAGTTCAAATAAAAATACCTATCTACTTTCAGATAACGAAGAAATGAAATGTAAAAAGCTTAGGTACTACCTATATATTACAAAATTAACGAGCTTCGTAACACCTGCTACAGATGGCAGTTGTAGTCATATACTTAGGGTTTAAAACGGTTCTGCCTACTTGGTAACACTAGTATTATATTTTGTGTATTCTCCTTTTTAACCGACTTACCAAAAAGGAGGAGGTTATAGAACCTCCTCCTTTTGTTCAAACATACATAGTGTTCGACATTATGTTAGGTTTTTTAAGCTATTGCTTAGCTTCTATCGCAGGCCTTGAGCGCGGGGACCGAATCCAGAAATTCCGTAACGAAAAAACCTCACGCACCCCACTCCGACGGGCAAGGAGGTGTGGCTTGAAGGCCGTGCATCGTCTAACGTCGTTTCAGTTCGGCAGTCTTCGACACGGCGTTGTGTGCGATTAGACGTATTGTACGACTCTACGAAACTCGCACGAATCGAGACGAGCTGCTCCGAAATCAGACGAATACATAAGCAGCTGTTTATGAGAAAGTATATAGGTGTATAGGTATTTATGTACAACAGTGAATAGCTGTACTTGTAAAATTTGTGTATAAAGTGTTTTGAATATGAATGAACAAAGTGCATTTATTATTATTTTATTTATTTAATAATAGAAAAATTTGTTTTCTTATCGATCACCACGCTCAAAAAGTGTAACTTGAATTAATATCAAAGAAAAAGCAATACTGCATGAAAAAAAAAAAAAAAAAAAAAAATTGCATAAGTTGACACAAAATGCTATGCAATAGCTTTACCGCGGCAGTCCCCGAGTGCCACACGTCTTTTTCAATTGTGGACCGTTTTCAAAAATTCTTTATTTGTTAGAAAGAGTATATTCCGAAATTGGTCCCATTTTAGTTTGGTAAAGATCTGATGAAGAACTTCGGAGATATACAACAGAACTCTTCAATAAATAATGGCAAACCTCTCGGGATTGCTGAAATCGAATGTCTGTTCATTGTTTATACCATTTCATAACATAACATCACGCCAGTACGCTCTTAAGGGGTACGCAGATCTCTCATTTCACCAGTTCAAGTTTCATGATATTCGGGTAATCTATTCTGGCGTTATAGGTACCTTACTAAACAACTTGCCTGTTAAGTAGTCGGTGTCCATAACGCAAAAAAATGGTACCTACGAAAGACACCAACTTCCAAAAATATAGTTATTTTTCACTTTGTAGTTTTTTATTTGGAAGACGGTAGTATTTTTTTGCAAAAAGCTTTTTTAATTTTTGGTGTTTATCAATTTTGAATTTTTATCCCAATCAGAATCTTCACGAAGACTTACGACAGTATAAATTTGAATCCCAATTTTAATTCTATCGAGGAAAATATTCGGTTTCTGAAGGAAGAGTGAAGAACGCGTAAAACTGGAAGTTTGACAGATGTTCAGGCTAAGATGAAGTTTGACAAATACTCAACTTTGAAGTTGAGTTATCTTTACTAATATTATAAAGAGGAATTTTTTTTTGTTTGTTTGTTTGTACCGAAACTACTGGATCGATTTGAAAAATTCTTTCACCAATAGAAAGCTACATTATTCCTGAGTGACATAGGCTATTTTTTATCCCGAAATTGGGTCCTGTGGGGTGGTCCACGGGAGCGAAGCCGCGGGCAATAGCTATTTATTAATAATTCAAAAATGGGATAAATTTTACAATAGATAATTTGTAATATAACATTATCAAAAGCTCGATGTTTCTAGAAAGCCTTAGGCTTTTAGTTTGTGGCGGGTGTATGATAAGGAATGAGAAGAAAATATTTATCTTTACTAACATTTTGCAGCTACAAGAACACGCTGACATTTAATTTCGCTAACAACAAAGAATCTCAATATAGCCTCGAGCCATAATCCCTTGCCAAGGTAAAGTAGCCAATCCTTGACACAATCTTCAAGAAAATTTGAATTTGTGAATAAATGTTATACTGTAACAATATTACCTTTATATTATCAATGTTTCCTTCTATTAATAATATATATTTTTCATTATCCGTATTGAATTCTCTGAAGAGGGCGACATGTTTTTAGCATTCATTGCGACTTAAATATTCATTGGGCTACAGTTTTTATGAATATAAATCATAAGGTTGAGAGCACCTGGCTACTGGCTGGACGATTGAAATTAATAATGAATGTTCTTCTCGAGTAAGTGTTAATGTGGTTCACTTCAAAAATAAACTCTGACATCATTCAATTGAGAGCTGTTTTAAGGCGCCGATTCCCTTGAGTAGCTGATTTTAAAATGAGAATCACGTCTAAATGGCTAGTCGTTATTTTTTGGAAAAAATATATGTTATATTAGACAATTTTTTTAATAATTTGATCTAAGAAAATTAAGAGTTTTATTAGTATAACATAGTGTAATTAATTTGTAAAGTTATGTCTAGAACGGACAAAAACACGACAATCGCACCAAAACCGCTGGGCGTATTTTAATGAAATCGACACCATCTCAAAGATAATTTAATTATCTATATTTTGATCTGAGGCTTTTTTTTTAAGTCATAGAATAATAAGGAAAGTACAAAAAACTACTATTTTTTGGGTCGCGCGGGTGTGAAACGAGTGCGCGTTTTGTTCCCTCAAGGTCGTTGGCGTTAGTCGTCGTCTTAAGAAGAGCTCCTGCCACACTTGCAAGTTCGTTCTGTGCTACACTCACAGTCCTGGCTGTCATTTGTAGTTCATCGACAGTCGTTACGGGTAATCAGGTGCCAGCAAATGTTATTACCCATATACTGGGTTGCAGATATCAAATAAGCAGTCGTTCGATGTGAAAATGCTGGTGCTCAGTTGGATCTGGTTGGACTGGAACCTAAACATGGTTGATGATTTTAAAGATAACTTATAAAGACAAGCATGATGTTAAAATGTTTAGTTGTTTCTTATTCTTCATGGCCACACCTTCACTGCTAAGCATCGTGACCATATACGACGTGTCTCCAAGTTATGCGGTTCACTCGGTAAATTAAGGGTCAAAAGTGCATTCACACTCAACCAAAACACCAGCGATATTTTTTTTTAGGCAGAAGAATTTGAACTTTTCACGGTTAGTACGTATCTATACTTTTTAGGGTACCGAAGCCAAATGGCAAAAAACGGAACCCTTATGGATTCGTCATGTCTGTCTGTCTGTCCGTCCGTGTGTCACAGCCACTTTTTTCCGAAACTATAAGAACTATACTGTTGAAACTTGGTAAGTAGGTGTATTCTTTGAACCGCATTAAGATTTTCACACAAATATAAAAAAAAACAATGAATTTTGGGCGTTTCCCATACTTACAACTGCAAACATTTTTTTTTTCATCTATCCCAGACGTGTCTATGGGTATAGATACCCCATCTATGGATAGGTCTTCAAAAATGATATGGAGGTTTCTCATATCATTTTATTCTAAACTGAATTGTTTGCGCGAGAGACACTTCCAAAGTGGTAAAATGTGTGTCCCCCCCCCTGTAACTGGTAAAATAATAGAATGATAAAACTAAAAAAAATATATGATGTACATTACCATGTAAACTTCCACCGAAAATTGGTTTGAACGAGATCTAGTAAGTAGTTTTTTTTTAATACGTCATAAATCGTAAACCGCAATTTACCAAGTACCCTTCGTGCGCGAGTCCGACTCGCACTTGGCCGGTTTTTTTTATAATATATTAAATCAGTTGTAAATAATTTAACTTCTATAAAAACTAGCCATTTGAGTTTTGGGAGTGTAAGACTGCACATTTGACCCTTGACTTGTTTATGTTCATAGTTGGGGTTGTTTCCAATACATTAAATTCAATTTATTTGAACTTCTAATTCGTTTGCGTATTGAATTGATACAATCAACTTTGAACTTAAAGAAAATAAAATCGTTATTTTCAGATATTATAAACAGACCAAATAGACCTTAAAAATCAGTACCCTCATTTAAACGCGCACTGAAGCACGTAACCGCACAATAACGCCGTACTAAACCTGAACACCTACTAAGCCCAAATTCATAACAATTTTCCATTCCATTACGCGTCCGCAAAGCGGATCACTATAACCACTTAAACAAAAGCCGCAATAGGAAGGCTATTACCCAAAATTTTCTATCTCTATGAGCAGTGGAACGTACACTTTGCGCCGCTAAAAGCTAACTACGGTGCCGACCTGCTAGAGTGTCACTATATGAAATTTGGCCGATTTTGAGTTTTTAATACCTCCGTGACATCTCATTCGAAGACGTATGACATCCACCAAAACGCAATAGGCCCGCGTGGTGGATTACGGTCTATTCCATCTCACAGAGAGGAAACCTGTGCTCTCAGCAGTGGGAAAATTGGAAGGCTGATGATGACTACCTCCGTAATCGGTAAACAATTCCGATGACTTTTCTCATTTTACATGCCGTGATAACTTTGTACGTAAGAAGTTGAAACATCAAACCATAATCCTAATTAATTACTATGTTACCCACACACTATAACAACGAGTATCATTCGTAAGCATCGAGTTTAATTATTATTAAGTATTTTTATAGCTGTCAAATCCGATTTCTTAGATTGTCACGACTTTTAGTATTTTTCTACTATAGATGCCAGATAATAGTGCATTATGGTACAAGTGTGCAATGTTGGCGATGCCGCTGAGGCGCCATTGAGACCCGAGCCGTAGGTGAGGGTCTTAAGAGAGCCGAGGACGGTAATCATCAATACACACGTGTATCATACGACGTTTTTCAACACACATGTGAAGAAAATAATACAAAAAATCATTTTCAACAGTAAAAACGAGTTGTGAAAATATTTTCACAATGGCGGGCAAAACTAATCAGTTTTCCTATGCGCGCGCATCTAACAATGGCGATCGGCCATAGACTAAAAGAATGAGGTTTCTTTTTTTTTGGCTTTTCGTGGATAGTGTTTTAGCCACGTACAAAATAGGGAATTCAATTTTTCTTAATTACAGAGCAAATAAAATTTATATTTGAGTGAACGTTTTATTTGTTAAGCACGTACAAGTTGAAATTAATACGAAGTTGCATGAAATGAGCAAGCAATAGGTATATTAATTTATTTGTACTATTGAGCACGATCTTTTTTGTATCGAAACTTTTTTAAGAACAAAGCAACTCAACCAATAAATTTAAAAAAAACTCTATAACTCACTTGTGAATAATAGCAATGAAAAAGTCACAGTTTGATAACAGGTATCATTATGTGCCTAATTGCGGTGAAATTAGAGCCACTTTATGAGCAAGTGTGTTGAAAAAATATTAACGCCCCAAATTGCTATGTATACAAATAAATTTTTGATAATATTAAATATTTGATTCTAAACGACATTGCGCAATTAGTCCTATTTTTTGACACTGGAAACTCTAGCATGATTTATAGTTGGTAAACAGCATCGAATTTTATTGTTTTTTTGTTCTTCGCCTAATAACTCAAAATATGATTTTGTCAGATAGTGACACTCTAGCTACAGGACGGCAGTACTGGAAGCCAGTTCTAGCGCCTTTTCTGCTTTGTTTAATAGTTTTGTAGGTTCGTTCCGGACGGAGCATATTGGAGGAGAAATGCCTATTCGAAAAACATTTTCGGTTAGCGCGTTGCCCGAAAATTGGTGCTGATACGTTTTTGTTGAGTCGAAGTACGGTTTTTGTATGAAGTTCCGTTTGTAGTTTATTGATAGGGATGCAACATAGGACGGCAGCTGCTTTAGTCATGGCAACGTAGTTTATATCCTAGAGGTCTAGATAGTAAATAAGAGATAGTTTTAAATCACTCATTCACAAAAAAAACTGAAATTCGTTGGAGTAACCTGTTGGCTGGCATCCTTCGATACATACACTACAATACAACTTTACATCAACAAAAAAAATAGTAGTATGAAGGTGCTCGTGGCTAAATAATAACAGCCGCACGGGTCGATCATCAAGGTTTAGCAACGCTTGACGAGGTCGGTCCGTGGATGGGTGACCATTTCAACATACCGAGTTTCCTCCGTGCCTCGGAAAGCAAGTTAAGCCGTTGGTCCCGGCTGCCATTTGAAGATCTTTGACAGTCGTTACGGGTAGTCAGAAGCTTGAGATCCGACACCAGTCTTGCCAAGGGGTACTGTGTTACCCAGTTGTGTTACTGGGTTGTGGAGGTCAGATAGGCAGTCGCTCCATGTAAAACACTGGTACTTAGCTGAATCCGGTAAGACTGGAAGCCGACCCCAATATAGTTGGGAAAAGGCTAGGCAGATGATGATGATGAAGGAAGCTCTTGCATACTGAGTTTATTCTCGATTTGAAGTTTTTCGTAGGTACTTCTATTTTACTGACGATTATAATTAAATATCGTAATAACCTTTACAAATACCTACGTTGCCTTCTTGAACCTGCTTGCTAAAGCAGCCACTAAAACCTCCACAGATAACCCTAAACTGCATCGTGATCCTCACTCTAAAAGTAATTCGTACGTAAATAACCCGGCGGAGTGGGCCACGGTGAGTGGGCCACTGTGTGATGTATGGCGCTATTTACACGCCACTCCAGCCGTTATTATCTGGGAACAGGTATAAAGGTACTGTCGCACGGAAAATACAAGCACTTACAGGACGAGCCGTGGGCGGAATATTGTTCATGTTATATAGACAATTATGTATAGGGAAGGTAGGTCTGTTAACTTGTTGAACAGGATTGGCCTTGAGTTTAAGTTTACGGCAATTATTTCGATTTCAATAATGTCATGCTTGTAGTCGAAGGCGCAAGTTCAAGTGTATAACGTTTCATCAGCTATGTTTCATCATCAACATCGTCACCACACACAACCCCACTGCTTAGGATAGCCCAATCTTGTGCCAATCCCCATACTCCTGTGCCAGCCTCATCCAGGTTCTACTCGCGATGGCAACAATACGGTATGCCCACCTCGCGGAACGGATGAATAATCCTTCTTATTCCAGTCCTTGGACGCCATTCAGTGACCACTCAGTGCTCATCATGCCGCCATTCAGTCATCATCATGCAAGTTGTTCAATTACATATTTGGATCATTCAAGTTTGGCCTTTGTAGCATACAGACATTTAAATGTCAACGAAATTAAAATGTCTTACAATACAAAATACAAGTACTTATCTATACTAATATTATAAAGAGGTAAAATTTGTAAGTTTGTATGTTTGTAAGTTTGTATGTAGGGGGTAATCTCTGGAACTAATGATCCAATTCTAAAAATTTTTTCACTGGTAGAAAGCTACATTATTCCTGAGTGCTATCTATGCTAATATTATAAAGAGGTAAAATTTGTAAGTTTGTATGTTTGTAAGTTTGTATGTTTGTAAGTTTGTATGTAGGGGGTAATCTCTGGAACTAATGATCCAATTCTAAAAATTTTTTCACTGGTAGAAAGCTACATTATTCCTGAGTGCTATCTATACTAATATTATAAAGAGGTAAAATTTGTAAGTTTGTATGTTTGTAAGTTTGTATGTAGGGGGTAATCTCTGGAACTAATGATCCAATTCTAAAATTTTTTTCACTGGTAGAAAGCTACATTATTCTTGAGTGCTATGGGCTATATAACATCACGCTACGACCAATAGGAGCGGAGCATAAATGAAAAATGTTGCAAAAACGGGAAAGAATAATACTTTTTGAGGGCTTCCGTTGCGTGCGCTTCGTAAACGGTTTCAGTTATGCAATCATCTATACTAATATTATAAAGAGGTAAAATTTGTAAGTTTGTATGTTTGTAAGTTTGTATGTAGGGGGTAATCTCTGGAACTAATGATCCAATTCTAAAAATTTTTTCACTGGTAGAAAGCTACATTATTCCTGAGTGCTATCTATGCTAATATTATAAAGAGGTAAAATTTGTAAGTTTGTATGTTTGTAAGTTTGTATGTTTGTAAGTTTGTATGTAGGGGGTAATCTCTGGAACTAATGATCCAATTCTAAAAATTTTTTCACTGGTAGAAAGCTACATTATTCCTGAGTGCTATCTATACTAATATTATAAAGAGGTAAAATTTGTAAGTTTGTATGTTTGTAAGTTTGTATGTAGGGGGTAATATCTGGAACTAATAATCCAATTCTAAAAATTTTTTCACTGGTAGAAAGCTACATTATTCCTGAGTGCTATCTATACTAATATTATAAAGAGGTAAAATTTGTAAGTTTGTATGTTTGTAAGTTTGTATGTAGGGGGTAATCTCTGGAACTAATGATTCAGTTCTAAAAATTTTTTCACTGGTAGAAAGCTACATTATTCCTGAGTGCTATAGGCTATATAACATCACGCTACGACCAATAGGAGCGGAGCATAAATGAAAAATTTTGCAAAAACGGGAAAGAATAATACTTTTTGAGGGCTTCCGTTGCGTGCGCTTCGTAAACGGTTTCAGTTATGCAATCATGTATGTAGGGTAGGTGTAGGGTAGGTGTAGCGTTGGTGTAGGGTAGGTGCCGGGTAGGGTAGGTGCAGGGTGGGTGTAGGGTAGCTGTAGGGTAGCTGTAGGGTAGGTATAGGGTAGGGGTACGGTAGGTGTAGGGTAGGGTAGGTAGAATAGGGTAGGTACGTAGCCAGTTGACGGGAGCGAAGCCGCGTGGGACAGCTAGTACCTAATAATTATGCATTTGAATAAATTACTAAAATTAAACTTAATAATAAAATATCAATTTGAAAAAAAAGTCAAGTATAAGCTTCTAAAATTATAATAATCATGTTTATTCAAAAAAGTAAACAGTAACATGTAACGGTGCTTATCAATTGACATAGATGCCAAAGATGTGTTGATAATCTTTCTAAGTAGCTACGTATCATCATCATCATCTGCCTAGCCTTTTCCCAACTATATTGGGGTAGCTAAGATGTTGTTTATGCGCGTTTGTTTGATCTCAGCGTTTTCTAGCTAAATGTATAGACTTGCAGCATCAATATACTTGTGCGCCTGAGATAAGCCTGGCACACCCTATGGATAAGAACTTTTACATCAAACCATATTGCAGTATGGTGCTTACAGACAGCAAAATTAATCATTAAGGATTGTAGTACAGTGAACAAAGTGATTTTATAGTGTACGTACTTGTTGTGAATTTCGCGTTTTTGCGGTTTTTATATAACTAGCTATACACTTTATGTCGTTAATAAATATACCCTTTAAAACACCCCTGTAACTAAATCCCAAAAACTAATAAGCAATTAGCCACCCTACACATTCCAATTCAGAGTCAGACTAATAACGTGAAATTTACACTCCAGTGCAAAATAAAGTATAAACCGGGGCATTAATCAACGTGTCCGTAGCAAAGTGCGGACGCACTTACCGCCGCTAATGCATGCCGCACCTGCAGTACTGCTAATGCTGTTCCCGTTTTACTGGCCGCTTTTCTTTGCACTTACATTTTTAGTGGGTAGTTTTTTTGCAAGCATTTGTATAAGAGTTCCTTTTTTATGTTGACTGTAGAAGTTGCGCTTGTGGAATTTGCGTGTGTTTGGACAGTAATAAATAAAATACTAATGGGTGCCTCATCGGTCTAGTAGACGCAACTGGTACTGCTACTAAGCATGAAGTCCTGAGGCTCTAAAAAAATTTTTTTACAATAAATAAAAAAACGTAACGAAGTGAAAATAACTTTATTTTTGGAATTCGTTAGTAATTTTTCACTTTATAGCGTTTTTATTTGGAAATCGGTAGTATTCTTTTGTAAAAATGTTTTTTTTATTATCCACTTTTTAGTTGTATCTAACAGGCAAGTTCTTTAGTTAAGGTACCTATAATGCCAGAATAGATTAGCCGAATATCATGAAACTTAAACATGACCGGTAAAATGAGAGGGCACCAAGGTGAACGTACACATTTGCGTACCCCTTTAGAGCATACTGGCGTGATGTTATGTTATGAAATGGAATTAACAATAAACAGAGATGCGATTGCAGCAATCCCGAGAGATTTGCCGTCATTTATTAAAGAGTTCTGTTATATATCTCATCAGATCTTCACCAAATTAAAATGGGACCAATTTGGGAACATACTCTTTCAGACAAAAAATAATTTTCAAAGACAATTGACGGAGAAATCGGTGAAAATACACAAAAA
Organism: Orthosia incerta; assembly: GCA_948252205.1. Classification (NCBI taxonomy): domain Eukaryota; kingdom Metazoa; phylum Arthropoda; class Insecta; order Lepidoptera; family Noctuidae; genus Orthosia; species Orthosia incerta. The sequence goes on from OX411743.1 coordinate 3,922,858, forward strand.
TAAAAAAGGTATCGGTATTTCTCAAGTAGAGATGGGCGTGTTTAAAAAAACGTTGCTGACCAACGACATCAGTCTATGATGTTGCATGCGATGCCAAAATATTGAACAACGGATGGGAGTGACACCGATTTCTAAGTGATCAGAGGTAGGTACCGAGTAATGCAGAGTTACCGTCACCGGCCTATGTAACTATATGGAGACCGAACGAGTGCGACAGCGACCGAACAACGTAACATAATAATTACAACATAAACAAAACGTATTGAACTTCAACATAACAACATTTATGAAAACGTCAACGTCACAACACCAGTTACTATGCCAGTACGCTAGCCGATGTCCAACACCGTTCTCGGTAACAACCACAGAACAAAAAAGACGCCTACTACAGGTAACAACGATGTTGACAACGGGTGACGACAACGGAACAAAGATGCGCATCGATAATGAAAAATAAAAACAACGTCCATCTTTAACTCAGCAGTCACTGACCATCACACAATAGTTAAACTAGACTATAAGACACTTTTTTAAGGCTTTATTTGTACCAATTACGTCAATGTCTATTTCATGAAACTTAAACGTAGGGAAAATGCGGTTACACTATAAATACTTCTCTCTAACCAAACCTAACCGTTTGGGGAAAACTGGCATGATATTTACGTCATGTAAATTAAATACTGAGAAACGGGAGTGTAAACAGATTTCTACTACAGCTTCTTTTATTCCCTTCCGAGGTGTTTACACTTAGCACGCGGGTTTCTTACTACAAAGGAAAGTGGGAAGTGGAATTTTCAGAGCTCAAAGATAATGCACTTATGCATGAATTTTACTTTTATCTACAAGAAGATTTTGCGTTTTTCGTACGATATTTTATGTCGGAACGACTGTACCTACTGTATTTTATTAAGTTTAGATTAAACTGTAATTATCTTTGGTCAAGATACTCGTATAATTAGACATCTAATGCCAGATGCCATGAGCGGGTTGGCAGACACTACAAAACGCCAACTGCTACGGTCCAACCCAAGTTACGTTCGATTTTATTAAGTTTAGATTTCTTTAATTTTTTCCTCTTTGATATTTGGATAGCATGAGTCTGGAGAAGGCTTAACCTTGTATTAAATCGTTATCCCTATTCTACCTACTAAAACCGCAATAGAAAAGAGGGCTTGAATCTACCTAAGGTTGAAGATACCTTTGTCCAAAGCTACAACTTTGACAGATCCCTTGGATGTTTAGAGTAGATATATCTATAACTCCCAGATTCAATCAAAATTTCCATCAAATTCATATCAGAAAACCATTTTCGTGGAACACTTGACATCCATATCCCATCAAATTTCCATATAACCATGGCAAGAGACAAGACGCAACACCTTAGCAACAGGATCTTATCCACATAATCGAACATTTTGGATCTCTAAATGCCTTCGACTAACAATTCTGAGATGAAGTTCTTGAAACCGCATCCCAAATTCCCTGAAGTGGGACCTCGAACTCAATAGAGCAATCTTATAAAGCGACTATTTTATCCCTGCCGTTGAAATGTACTTATGTGAATTCTATAAAGGTCAGTTTCCTATGTGTGGATGGAAGATAAGTTGGTGTACGGAATTTGGGACATACGGGTTTGTGATTACACAAACGGGAGGCGTGTAGAATTTATTATGATGTGTGCTTTCGAAATTATTCGAGTGTGGGTTTTTTTTTGTAGTGACTGGTGTATTTTCATGGATGGAATACTTGTATGTAATTACTGCGTAGATACTTAAGTTGATTAATTTTTTGGAAAATAATTGCATTTTTTTTGTTTCACTGTACATGCCATTTTGTTTTGTAATACAACGTGGCATTTATTGTGAAATAGCACTGTGAGTATAGCGTGTGCCATTAAGTTTACAAAAGTTAAAATACGGTACGCGAAGGAAACATGACCACACAGTTTGCAGAACGGTATTCCAATACCTTTGTGGTGGTCTCATAAAGTTCGATGTTTCATGAGAGCTTAAGGACACTTCCATTGCTCACAGAACAGATAGCCAAAGTAGCTGAACGTTTCTGGAGTACGCACGTAGAACACGCAGAGTAGGAAGACGCAGTGTTGGATGGGTCCTACGAGGTCGACTGATGTCCTGGCAAGGACTGCAGGATGCTGGATGCAACACGCGTAGGACCAGTCAATGTGGCAATGCTATGGGGAAGATCGTAGGGCTTAGAGCAACAGTAGACATTTTTCTGTTGAAAAGATGATGATGACATATCCTTAACAACTTCTTTCTCAACAAGAAACACCGTCAACCCACGTTCCCGTGTGTCGCTCCACTAAACTAGTTGTGAAGTACAGACGACTCAAAGTTGTAGCATGTAGCCTGTGCCTGTCGGTTATGCCGCCAATAATGTACACCGTTTTCACTTCCCTAGCTTCCGATTTATAGGAGCGGACGTGTGCGATCACAGCTTTAGGTTTTCAACAGTAAGTAAGTACGTACACGGTTCTTAAAGTTATCTCCTTTGATTCAGTGATCGTATGAGAGCAGTGGTGGCGCAGTGGTATCGGCCGCGACTTACAAGTTGTAGGTCATGGGTTCGAGCCCAGGTAGGCGCTATACTTTGTGTTAATTATTTCATCACCACTGCTCTTAAAACGGTGAAGAAAAACATCGTGAGGAAACCGGTATGTCCTAGAATCAAAAATTCGAAGACATGTGACATCCACCAACCCGCACTGCACCCGCGTGGTGGATTACGGCCCATTCCCTCTCACAGAGAGGAGGCCTGTGTACCAGCAGTGGGAACATTAATACTAACATTAATATACATTAATAAACTGATTTTCTGTCAAGAAGTTTTCAGTCACCAGAAAAGGCTTGTCCATGTCAAATAAGATAGAGAGAGATGTGTAAAATAAGATAGTATACACAGGTTTTTGCCTAGCTCAGAAGTCAGGGCTTCAATTAATTAAATTAATTAATTAATTAAATTAATTATTAATATTAATATCGTTTATTTATAACATAAGGCACATTTTGCAATAAAAATATCTTAAAAATATAAAAGAAGACAGTTGCTTATTTGCCTGAACTAGGTTGAACCTGTGTTTCAGACTATAAAGTGCTTAAAACTAATAATAATAATAAATTAACAATGACATAGCTTGTATATGAATACTTAAATTAAAGACAAAGCAAAATTATTATTTTGTTACAGCCAGGAGATCTTCTGTCTCTCCGTAAGAGATGCGAAGCAGATGTTCAATAATAGTCTTTTTACAGCTAAAATAATTTAAGTTATAGATACTTAATTTTCTATTTAATCTATTGTACAGAAATGGTCCTAAGAATGTAAAGAATCTATTTACAAATACATATTTTGAGGATGGATTAGAATCGCAGACAATATCATTTCGTCTCTTATTATTTATGTATTCGGCGTTATAGGAAAGCATGGTGTGTTGTTTTAATACTAAATGCATAATGAAAAGCTGGCGAACAGTCAGCACGTTGCAGGATTTGTAAAGAAGATCAGTAGGGTAGAGAAAAGGGTGGAAATAGGCTACTTTTAAAATTGCTCTCTGAGCCCTTTCAAGAGGCAGTAGATTCGTTTTTGGTGCCCCACCCCATGAGGTGATACAGTAATTGATTACAGATTGACCTAGGGCCAAATAGACTTGTTTGATCAATTTTGAATCTGCAATCGTTCTCAACTTTTTAAAAACATAATCTAATTTGCGCACTCTATTAACTAAGCTATCAATATGAGGTCTAAATGAGAGTGTTTCATCTATAATAACCCCGAGATATTTTATGTTGCCTGTTTTGAGGATAAATGGACAATTACACATGCTGACTGGGTGGGATCCACATTTATGGGCATACAGATGAGAGTTAGCAATGTTAAATTGAGGCTTGCGCATGGAGAAGTGAATATATTTTGTCTTGTCAGCATTTAGTGTTAGTAAATTGTTTTGTAGCCAATTTGTCACAGTATTGAAACCTTGTTGAGCATATTCGTACAATTCATTACTGGTTTTCGCGGTAAAGATTAACGCCGTGTCGTCGGCATATGATATGAGTTTGCCTTGTTTAATATCTAAATTACACAGATCGTTAATGTAAATCAGGAATAGGGTTGGGCCCAGAATGCTTCCCTGAGGAACACCATAACCAGTATTTTTTTGCTCATCGCTAATAAAGTCGTCTATTTTAACACATTGAGATCGTTCATCTAAGTAGTCAGCAAAAAGTTTCAGCGGTGTTCCCCTTATTCCTAAAGCCTCTATTTTTTTTAGAAGCATAGGAACGGACACCGTATCAAAGGCTTTGGCTAGATCAAGGAAAACCCCCAGGGTCTGGTTTCCTTTGCCAAGTTCTTCTGCGATATAATCTGTCAGACTATGCACCGCATCGGCTGTGGATAGTTTGGCTCTGAACCCAAATTGCGCAGATGATAATAGTTTGTTTTTTTCTAGATAATTAACTAGTCTACTGTTAACAATTTTCTCTAGTATTTTAGATATTGAAGGGAGTAAAGATATTGGTCTATAATTATTTACTAAGTTTTTGTTTCCAGATTTAAAGATAGGGATTACAACTGCTTTTTTCAGACATCTAGGGAAAATACCTTTAGATAAACAAATACGAAATATATGCGTTAAGGGAGGTACTAGGATATGCTTAAAGGTTTTAAGGATCTTATTGCTTATATTATCCCATCCAACTGCACAGTCATCCTTTAGTCCAGATATGATTCGGGTTATTTCATCTTCGTCAGTATCCAGCAATCCAAAAGATTTTAAAGGACATCTATTATTTTGGGAAGATGGTAGAACACAGTAATGTTTTGGAATCTGTTGGGCAAGAGTTTTCCCAACATTTGCAAAAAAGTTATTAACGTGGTTGGCTGACAAGAGAGGTGATGGATTAGAAAGCAGCAAGCTCGAATTTGATTCACGCTGTTTCGTCCTATAGGTGACGTTCTTAATATGTTTCCAAAGTTGCTTGCTATTGTTTCCTGCTCTATTTAATTCATTTTTATCGTAATTAATTTTTAAGTTCTTTAGGAGGTTGTTGCAAAAATTTCTGTATCTCTTATAGGTTATTTTAATGATTAGATTATCAGGGTTACTCCTAGATCTCTGATGAAGTTTATCTCTGTGTCTTATACACCGAATTAGGCCAGGAGTCATCCAAGGCTTGATGTTACGAAGTTTTTTGTTTACTATAATAGAAGTCGTATTACGTAATATTGCTGATTGAACATGTTTTATTAAGTACGATAAAGCAAAATTAGCGTCAGCAGTATTGTAAACTGGGTTAAAGTCAAGATTGCATAAATCACATTCGAGTTTGTTTATGTTTAATTGCGTTTTCGTCTGGGGACGGTTAAGCTTAGGCAGCGTTAAGTTTAGGGTTAGTAGAACAGCGTGATGGTCTGTAATAGTTGAGTTAGTAACAAGCGTAACATATGAAAAGTTAGATTTGATCATCATATGATCCAGACAGGAACCACTCTGATGAGTAGGCAAAGTATGTGCGGGGAGAAAACCATGGTATGAGCAGATATTAAGGTAATCTTGGGCCCCAGGGTCGCAGTTTTCCGAGTTAATGTTTATATTTATATCACCTGTTAATATAACATTCTTAAATGAACTTAGTGCTTCAAAGATCTGGTTTAAGGATGCGTGAAAAGAGTCTAAATTTCTTGCAGAAGGGGACCTATAAACAGTGATTATTGCTGTACTTGTATCAATTTTGATAACCAAACAATTACTCACACAGTCTTGAAGTATTGGTTCTTCGATTGTGACCATTAATGATTCCTTACAATAAACAACCACACCATCGTTTTGATTGTTGTTCACTGTAGTATACAATAAGTTGTATCCCGGAATTACTGGAAGGTGTTCCTGTCGGTTGGATAGCCAGCACTCGGTTAGTACCATTATGTCACAATCAAAGTTAAGTCTGTGAAGAAAAACGTTAAAGCTATCTATGTTCTTATAAATACTGCGAATGTTTTGGTGTAAACAATTTATTTGTCAATAAAAATATTAAAAAAAATATTTGATTTGATATTTCTTACTAGTATTATAAATTTGAAAGTTTGGATGGCTATGTGTATGTTTCTTACTCAATCACGCTAAAACGACTGAACGGATCTGGGTGAAATTTGGAAGAGAGATAGTTTATAGTTAGGAATAGCACTTTTCATCCCGGTAATAATGTTCCCTTGGAATAAGAAAACAATTTTCACACGGGCAAAGCCGCTGGCAGAAGCTAGTCACACTAATAATATAAAGGCGAAAGTTTGGACGTGTGTTTGTATGTTTGTTACTTCTTCACGCTCAAACAGTAGGACGGATCTGGATGAAACAGAGATAGATTATAGTCTGGAATAGCACATAGGATATTTTTTATACCTTGAATATGTTCCCTCGGGAATTTACGCAAGCGAAGCCGCTGGCAGAAGCTAGTTACTAATATTATAAATGAGAATTTGAGTTTGTTAAACGTATGCCTAACGGGTGATTTGGATGAAACTTGGCTGGCATTTGGATAGACCAGAACCTGGATTAGGACATAATGTACTTTTCAACCCGGAATAATGTTTGTTCCCTTGGGATAATAAAACACAATGACGCGGGCGTAGCCGTGAGTATAAGCTACTAGCTGATAAAATTAACCGTTTGAGGAATACAGGTAAGATTATACGCTCAAGTTTCCATGTATTGGCATACAGAACCCTAGGGGTGTAGCTTGCCTTTCCCAAACTACTTTTCACATTGACTCTCAGTCCAACCAGGTACGCGACTGAATATCAGATTTCAACGAAGACCGAGTACTATCCGACCTGCAATAACGCAGTGGGGGCCACCGCGTTTGAATTTTCCGCTAGGGGCACTGGTGTAGACTTCAAAATATCAAATTTCATAGTTTTTTGGCTTTTATCGCGAGTTCCTTTACAATTTTATTACTGTCGTAAATATTTTTCAAATATGGCCGATTAAGATAAAGTTTTATGTTTCGGAAAATGTTATCCTTATTTTTTTCGCAAAAAAGGGGCTGCGCGAAACTGCATACGGCATTCGTTTAACAGCTATATTTATGGACCTTAGTCAACAGTGGCGCCAACTGGTGAGGAATAAAACATTAGCCCGTCATAGGACGAATATGTTCAATTTGTTCAGCTAGACTGGATTGCGAACAACAACTGTCGAAGTTATGACAACTAGGACCGACAAGTTGGTAAACTTCAAGACAAGGGATTTCAGAGATTGAAACGTTTGGTACCTCAAAACCATTAACACAAACCGCAAGACATGGTGTTTAAGCACCTAATCCTTTACGTTCAGAGGGTCACTGTATCTGCTTATCACTAAACAGATTTGCAGTATGTGAAGGATCTGTTACATAACATAACAAAGTCATAGTTTATTTCAAATAAACCTTATGAAGTAGGTAGGTACTTTAGAATTGTCAAAAAAAAATCTAGTTGCACATTCGCAAGTGTCAGTAGGTCTATATGGAGAAGAATGTGCAAGAAACTCCACGAACACTCTTTTCCATCAATAAAGTATTTGGTTACATCATTCTTGTTGGAAAATTACACATAATTGTGAGAATGATGTAAAAAGACGTGCACTTATAAGCTTCTAGAGTAAAATAAACAACCTCAAATTACAATAATTAATTAAAAACAGGCCGAGGCAAACAAGTTATGACTCATCCCAACTTATGGCGCCCGTTCAAAAACATGATGCATGGATTGGCACCACTCAGCTCAACCATCATGTGGGGAACCGAATTATTCATGTGCCACCATCAGAGAGACATTTGATAGAGAATGACAGACTCAACTGCCAGGGCACACACAAGTCAACGAACGACACATAGGTACAGTGAATGGTAGATTTACAGTCGGAACATACTACTCACACATGTTCTGTGCAGTTATGTAATACTAAAAGAAATTGAGTTTATACAATACAAATATATTCATACAGTCTTCAGTAGGTCCACCAACCATTTAAAAAAAACATGACGCCGCACGTATTCCCCGAAACATTATGCAGAGGTGCATATAAAGTACATATATCTACATTTAACCAGATATGTTTAAATCCCATGTAATAGGGGACGAGCTTATTGCCATCAACCGGACACCACTGAAAAATTTCAGATAGAAATAACCAATAACACTTTGCTCGGCCCGGAAATCGAACCAAAGACCTCATGCCCAGTAAAAGCGCTTGTGAACCAAGAGCAAGTCCGTCAAGGGTCTGCATTCCCCCTATAATGGATCACCAGTAATCATTTATTCATACATCCAACCTTATCTGAAAAGGTTCTCAAATAAAAACCTCTTAAGACTGTTAAGATCAAAAGCCAATCACCAACAAAGACGTCAAACCGCAGAATCATCAAAAAAGGGGATATATCTCAGAATTCAGCCGTTTTATTGCGAAGGGCAAGAAATAAATCAAGTAAGCCGAGATCGCTTGTCGAAGCCCTTCAGCGGGTAGCGAGGGAACCCTCTGGATCGGATTTGGCTTACAATACACGTATACGAGCCACGACACTTGCGTCCGTATAAAGGATATATCTGAATATGCGTTGATGTGATCTGGTTTGCGGTTTTAGGAACAAAAAGTGATGAAGTGGACGTTTGTGTGGAGTGCAACCATTATGAAATTATTGCTTACTAGCTTCTGCCAGCGGCTTCGCCCGCGTGAATGTGGAAAATTATCCCGAGGGAACATATTCCCGGGATAGAAAGTATTCTATGTGCTATTCCAGACTACAGTCTATCCTTGTGCCAAATTTCATCCAGATCCGTCTAGCAGTTTGGGCGTGAAGAAGTAACAAACATACACACTCACAGACTTTCGCCTTTAATATTATATTAGTGTGATGACAAGTATAATACTTAAAGTAGTATTAAAGTTATTTAAAAGTTAAGAGAACTAGTTTTTTAAGTAAATAACAAAATCACGAGTGGCGTCCGCGTACCAGAAGACGCTGCGTTGGAAGGCCTCCCACTGTGTGGACTGATGAACCGATAACGGTGGTTAAGGATGTGGGAATCCGCTGGATGCGAGACGACCAGTACCGGTTGATATGGTGACAATTGGGAGAGGCCTTTGTTCAACAGTGGACGTCTTTCAGCTGAAATATTGATGATGATAAACCAAATCACAAAGTCTGTGTATCTCACAGTATCCTCAATTCCTATCACGAGCTTCCCGGACGCGAGAACACTGACAATCCTATAACTATTGTAGACTCAGGAATCAAACCAACCAGGATCGCAGCCCACACGACGCTACAGGCAATAACACGAATTGGAAAACTACAACAATGCGTACTACTGTTACAAACGCATTCGACCACAAAGCGGGTACCCATCCCACCGATGACATTGATAACACGCGACACATACATAGACAGCAGGCCCCTCGTGCCGACGCATCGAGTAACACTAGTATCTAAATGGCATATCGCGAGGCCGAGCGAGTCCGCTCACAAAGCGGAGTTTCAAGTACGTAATGACATTACAAACTTCGCGACTATGACGCGGGCTGTGCAAAGTGCAAGTGTAGGATGGCAATGCATGGTGGCATGCATTTTTAATCCCCGGCAGAAAAGAGTGGTGTTATAAGTTTGACGTGTGTATCTGTCTGTGGCATCAAAGGTCCCAAACGTAAGTACCGATTTTGAATTTTCTCCTTAAGCTCATTTTTAGGTGGTTAATTTGTAGGTTTCACTCGTAGGTAATCCTTAGTTTTTGGCCTACCAAATAAATCTTTAACAGTTTTATGGAACTAAAGAAAAATATTTATTTGTGACCCGCACCGGAGACACGAGATAAGCAAAACAAAAACAATAATAAAAAATAAATAACCCAGTGCGAGACCAAAAATGCTGCTATCTCAGCATGTCCAACGATATTTAAAAGAAAATAACGCGGCGCTGATATTCTGATAGGGCCCACTGCCACGGACACATTGACATTTATTGATCCTCAATTTCAGTCCTCTTTACACATTAAAAATAGCCAGAAACTTTCGGATTAAAGCTACATTATCATTAGTTAAAGAAATTAGTTTTCCCTTTATGTTAGTCAGCCCCAGGGGTTTCCATGTAGCGGTCATACATTTCTGCTTCTACGAAATTCTCCGGGCCCGTCTTATAACATGTCAAAACCATCATGATTCCGTTGTATAAAAGGGATCTGTCCTGTAAGCTCCTTCTCCCTCTCACAGCAGAACCATGATAGTTTTGTCACGTACGTCAAGCCTCTGAGCAGAAGTACTGTGTGAAGGTTCTTATCCTTTTAGTTACACTAACTCACATCTAAGAATACTGCTGCAATGTTACTACCCGCTACAGCGAATAACTTGTGCCAATCCGTAAAGTGACACCCGGGGCCGTACCTACTTCTCAGAAAACTATTTAACTAAAAGGTACACCGTTTGAAAACATTTCCTTAAAGGAATTATTAAGTACTTAACTCCGGAGTATGAGCGAAATTCTTGGCGGACATTATACCTTAGTAATAGGCAATTTTACGTTGAAGTTTCATTAGCTTTCTTGCTCTGGGCAATTTTTATTTCACGCTTACTTTGAAGGAAATTTTTGTCGTTGTTGATCAACGTTTTAAGCTTAGGGAAGCCTGACTGCTGTGTCGGGATAAGCTTAGATTAAGGAATCGAATCGGCAGTGGAATTCAGTGGAGAGGGATTTCGGTTTTAAGGTTGCCATTTGCAGTACGAATGTTAGTTACTGTTAGCTTCGAACTGTGGATTAAAAACCAAAGTTTTGCTGTTACTGGATCTAAATAGTTTCAAGCCTCATTGTGACTCATCTTCCTGGCACAACACGTTTTCTTCTTCCATATCGTCCTGTCAAAAGTCACATTATCACTGACTCCCTTTTCATTCATATCACTCCTCACACAGCCTGAAATAATACCGTTCTAAAAATAACCAAACCATCCTTAAGGCTTTGCTCATAGAATCCTAAGTCGTATACCTCGTATAACTAATCCTGATCTTTCACAGTGATCATGGGTCTTATTAAACGGTTGTAAAGACGCAAGCACTTGTTAACGGGTATGGTTTGCGGTTACTGTTTAAGGGCATGACAAACGACAGACTTTTTGTGCAATTGAATCGCCGCGTACAAAATGTTTTCGAGTTAGACATTTATTGGTTTTCAGGTATCTTTCTCGAATAAAAGCGTGATGTATCAGAGTGAGACACACTTATTTTGAGACAACACACTACGTATGATATTTCTTAGTCCTGTCGTTTCATTACACGCGTAAATCTTGCGCAATTTGTGCTGAACACACTGAGCTGTCTAATCATGTAGCATTCAGACAAAATATTGCAGATTTCGCCATCGTTGAAATATTTCTCATATCTAGCAGAACAAAAATTCCTTAACTCTTGACAGAAATTACTCAATAAACGCTGAGTTGATGTTAAATTTGTTGCAGACTTCTTGAGCATCTTACAAGAAACTGTTCGTCTGTTTAGTGTATTGAGCATTACCTTTACCTCCGTATTCATTATTACGTGTAAGAACGATACTGTGTTCTTATGTTTATGTTTCAGCTCATTAAGGCATGAAGCAAGTGTCAATATTTTGTAACGTTTTCCCTGACGCGGCTTAGTCGCGTCTTGAAAGCGTAACATGTGCATAAAATATCAGATTATATCACCAAGTTTATGTTTAAAAGGCTTTCAGAAGCCATTTTAAATAAGACCAGAACAAGCAACTTTACAGGAAATATTCCCTTGTATATTTGAGGGGGTGAGTGAGTTTCAGTGAGAAAATTCAATAAAATACAATTAAATCAATCCTAACTTTTGGTTAACTTTATTTAGGGGTCATTCGGGTGTTAAAGCCTCATGAATAATAAATAGCCCATGATGACTTTGAAATAACTCGGGTACGTCCTTGGCAGAAATAGAAACCAAAGATCACTCAAAAAATATCCACATTTTTAACATGGCACTTACTCAATACATATTTTAAGAGATGCTTATTTATCAAAACAGGTAAATTATTTACACTATACGTTGTCTGTAAAAATGAATACAAAAACGGATACGGTTAACGGATCACCTCGCGTGACAAGTCTACCCATATTGGGCATTTTTCAAAGTGCCCAGGCAATTTGCAAAATGCCCAATATGAGTAGGTTATATGATAAATACTACTAAAATAATTGAATTGACCGGGCATTATGAATAATGCCTATCACTTATTGGGCCGGGTAATAAAAAGATGCTTTTTTAAATTATTTTAATGTTGACATTGGTTTTAATATAGAATAGGTAATTGCGATTACTATTTAAGCACCAAAGTCTAACGGAAACCCGCTGCGCGGCGCTCTTATTTCTGTCTGCAGGGTCTGAGCTGAGTTCGCTCGCTTTGCTCTCTCACTTCAGCGCCCGTCATCTCTCTCGAACCTAACCTATTCGTGTCGGGGTGCCCTAAGCTCCGAGCTCGCATCGCTCGCTCTTGGACTAATTCATTTACCATAATTATCGAATCGCCCAACAGTAACGTGGAAATAGTCATAATGACCAGACAATATGATAAATATAGAAGTTTAAATCAGTATTCATTACATTGCCCGATTTGACTTGACTAGATTCATAATGCCCGGGCATCATACATAGTGCCCTGATTAATCACTTGGTCCATGACATATATATGGCTTGATAATGCATAGGTACCTACTTCAGATTGAGTGTTGCGTATTCCTATGTATTTTTGAAGGGGCGTATTTTGAACTTTGGTTTTGGAGGGTCTTATTAAGGAGGTGCAGAACCAAGTTAGTTTGAAATATAGAATTCTACCTCATCATCTGCCTAGCCTTTTCCCAACTATACTGGGGTCGGCTTCCAGTCTTACCGGATTCAGCTAAGTACCAGTGTTTTACATAGAGCGACTGCCTATCTGACCTCCACAATCCAGTAACTGGGTAACACGGTACCTCTTGGCAAGACTGGTGTCAGATCTCAAGCTTCTGACTACCCGTAACGACTGCCAAAGATCTTCAAATGACAGCCGGGACCAACGGCTTAACGTGCTGTCCGAGTCACGGAGGAAACTCGGTATGTTGAAATGGTCACCCAAATATTGAATTCTACCTATAATAGAAAATTTCGTGTCGAGCATAAAAAGTTGAGATTTTAACACGAGCGATGTAGCCAATTTCGACGTGAGCCGAAGGCAAACGTCGAAAGCTACATGCAAGTGTTAAAATAAAGCCTTTTTATGCGAGACATGAACGATTCTTTTTCCACTACCTGATGAGCTTACTTAATTAAATGCAAATAAGTTCCAACAACAATTTATTATAAACGTACAGACTAAAAACCACAGACTATATTCAAACAGTCTACGCGCACTTTTTCGGTACAGTATCATACTGCCAGTTACATAATGATCCACACAAAAGTCATTTCGTAACTGTTTATTGTGTAATTTTGTTTTTTTCTAATTTTTATTTTATAATCTTGTGTCTAAATGTTCATATTTCGAAACTAATTTCTTAGGCATAATAGACAAGGTGGTGGAAAAAAATAATACAAAGACCTATGTGACTTCATTTCATTTCATTTTGCCATTATATTTTCTGTTCACCTTGGAGACGGTTTTTGTGTTGAATGTTACTTATTGATTGTGTTACTAAATATAAATTATTTCTGCTGCTTAACTCTCATCAACAAATGTTCCCCTGGCCTATGCTTCCCTGGTACAAGCATATTTGACGAAACAGAGCTGTGAAAGTACAACAGAATCAATGTATGTTAAAGGATTTAATTTAGGAACATTTTGAGTTTTATTCGTATAACACAGTGTAATTAATTTGTAAAGCTATGTCTAACACGGACAAAAAAACTAAAATAGCACCAAAACCGAAGGGCGTATTTCAATGACGAATGAATGATGAATTTTCACCATCTCAAAGAAATTTTATTTATCTACATTTTGATCTAAGGCTTTTTTTTAGTCATTGAATAATGAGGCAAGTACAATGAAGTCGGTAAAAAAACTACAGACTTTTGGGTCACGCGGGTGTGTAACGAGTGCGCTTTTTGTTCCCTCAAGGTTGTTGGTTCCTGTCATCATTTGGTATATAGTATACGTTGTCAGTAAAAACAAGTACAAAAAGCGGCACCTTGCCATTTCCCTGCCTCTCTTAAAAGGTGCTACTGATAATGACAGGGTCGCAAGCAGTTGATCACCTCGCGAGACAAGTCAAACGGTAGCCTGGTTTATGTTCTCCTGGCTTATGGTTCCCTGGTACTTTCCGCTGGCTCGTACTCTTTGTTGGCAGCTCATTAGTGTATCGCGGGCGTGTCAACGACACCATATCGCGCCGCGCCCGTTTGTTTTGTCACGACTTAGAGGAACGTTTTACTGAGGGAAATGCAAAAAATTCAGTAAAGAAAACTTTCTTTACTGACTCTTTTCAAATGACTTGACTCAAGTTCATTGTCCTTCAGTTTTTGGTAAACAAATCACCAGTAGAACATTAAAAAGAAGTTTTTTTACTTATGGACAAAATGGTAAAAACATGAAACTGTACATCAGGCAAGAGGACAAAAGGCAGACCAGCAGATAGATGGCTCAATGATATACAGAAAACTACATGAAAGGACTGGATGGAAAATTCGAAGGTTATAATCGTTTGGAGAAGAAATATGGAGGAGGCCTATTTTTATTATTAAGGTTTTTTTTACATACTATTTATGGCTTTAGCCGGTTTCTAAACTTAGTATTTTGAGTTAAGAACGGATCAAACTCTTATACACAACAAAAATGTTTGACAGGTTTATATATCAGACTAAAGTGCAATGTGACCAAAACTCGACGCAAAACTCTTAATTCTGAAATTTTGGGTCCCACTTTCTCACAGAACTCACTGACGAATTTAAAAGATTAAGATCTACAATCAAAGTACCAGTACAAACAAGACATCAACCGTTCAAACCGTGAAAGAAACATGCGAACTCATTATTAAACCGCAAAAAGCTCGCGCAGTGAAACCGCACATTATTTACTCAATAAATCATTTCGCTTTGTGGCCCTTTCATGTGTTCACGTTCTAAGCCGTGGTTCTAATTCACATGCCGCCTCTATAAATTAATACAGATGCTAAAACCATTAATATACGTCACCGCCTTCAATCACATAACGAAGGAAAATCTCATTTTTAATTACATCTAGCAAAGCTTTGATTTTGTGCGTCTTAATTACTTTTACATTAAATTTTCATTAATTTGCTTTTGGTTAGGGGTTTTGAGTTTTAATTGGTTTGATGTTATGACCCCCTGCTATATGTGACTCCAAGGGTTTGGATTCCTAACCAGATTCAGGTCAACATCAGTCTATACTTACATGGTGTGGCTGACATCTTAAAGGTGTCATGAGATGTCACTTGACCAACACCTAAACGTTGTACTTTTTTATCGTTAATATTGATTTATCTAATACAGAAAACCGTTCTTAAGACCTTTATTAAAATAACTACATGTAAAATTTAAAAAATTAAAAAGCCCCCCGGCATATTTTTATTTCATGTTTCATGTTTTATCTACTAGTAGACACGCTTCGATCGACAATATATTGAACACGTAATCATGATACCATATCATGCGAAAACACCTCGATTCAAACAGTAAAACATCCATAAATTTAGAACGGCTGAACCGATTTTCATCAAACATAGCTGGCGAAATCAAACTCGGTTCACCCGTTTAGGAGCTACGACAGACAGATGCCACAGACAGATACACAGGTACACACGTCAAACTTATAACACCTCTTTTTCCGTCGCGGTTTCCTATCCTCTCGAAATGTCAACATATTTTATATTTTGAATAAATAAATAAATACAATTCAAGAATCGTTTCCCCAACAACGAATCTATCCGTACCTACTCCCCAAGAAAAACTAAAAACAACAAACGAAGACAAAGCTAAGAAAAACGTTAAAAATGCGCAACAAGCCATGAAACGTTTAGACACAATTAAGGGACGCAATAAAAGAGACAAAACAGGACTCAGACAAATTGGTATGTTTTAAAGGAAGAAAAAGATGATGAGAGGGGGAGCGGGGCGAAGAGGGCGCTAATTAATCTGGCCAAGATCCCCGCGGCAGTTACAGGTGGCCCTATTATGACTCAATTTACCTTGAGAGACGCCGGGGGACAATAGAAAGACATACACTGGTCGTATTGGTGAATGTTCTTCAAAAAGGCCAGGTTCTTAGTACTCATAAGCGATGTTGTGTATGGCTAGATGTCTGAAAGTGTATCAAGCAAAAGGAGTATCTAAGGATCGTAGTGGGTGGTGTTTACGACATAACTATTTGTAAAGTTTCCGGCGTGCTCGACAGATGACGTTAGCGTCGAGTTAGAAGTCGCTATGGTTTTGTTACCGCGTTTAAGGTAGAAGGAAATGGTTTTTTTTAATAGATGAGCTATCATCATGCCCTGGTAACTTAGAACATTTTTTTTTTATTATGAAAAGAGCCATCTATGCGGCACACAGGGAACTTTTGGTTGCGTGTGTTACCACTTTTTTCCTCTAAATATTTGGTAGTTTACATTAATTGTTAATTTTGCTATTTTTCTTTAATTAGTCCAGCTACACAAAAATTTACGATTTCATAACATAGCTTAAATTATTCTCAAAACGTTTATCAAAATTTTGTATTATTTGAGATACTTTTACTATGATAGAATTTCAAGAATAGATTACTGCTACCAAACGTTATCAACACTGTCCACGAAACGTCACAAGAAATTTTCCAACGGTGTGTTTTCGTACGCGCGCGGATTTTTCTTGTAATTTTTGGTGTTTTTGTGTTAATTACGTTGAGTTGGACTTCGTTCCGGTACGGAACATTCCAGAAATACCTAAATTCCAGCATAAACTGTACTTTGTGAAAGTGTTTGTGACGTACATTTAGATAGGCCCTCCATAGGGCGTTTGGACCATATACGAACGTCAGATAAGGAAGACCAGATCGTCGCAGGCTCTTGGGATACAAGAAAAGCAAACTGGTGTTGAAATAAATTTGTAATAATGTAATAAATCAATTAATGAATATATTTTTGTATTGTTTTTCTCATTCTCTTTACCCCATTACCCAAGATACTTAAACTTGTGTTTCTAAAACCATTAATAAAATATGTATAAGGAAAAACACAGTTTATGTATCTATTAATAAAAAACTAAATAGTTAAAAATAAAACAGTAGATATTCATAGTACCTACGAGTACCTATACATTTAGTTCAATGTTTGGTGTTCAGAGGGCGCTGATCGCTAAGTAAAATGAAAACTTCAGTTGCCAGTCTATCTCAGTCTTATATATATTAGTCTATGGCTATCACCTCAGATAGTACACAGTGGTTTTATTTACATCTCCCGCTAGTGTACCTTCAGATCAAAATTCCACCAAATACCATCAGGTATTTAACAGGTGGCGATCAGTAGTTCCTGCCTAGCTACGAAGGCATGAGTTTATGTATTGATATCCCCCCCTCTTCTTTTATATTATTTATTGGTGAAGGTCGTGCCCATTAACATATATTACACCGATAGACCAGAACATTCATAAAAGCCATTTGTTTAAATGCTGGTGAGTAAGATCTAGTGTTCGCTGCAGCGCTAAACATTATTTTCAACACACTTGCTCATGAAGTGCCTCTAATTTCACCGCAATTAGGCACATAATGATACCTGTTATCAAACTGTGACTTTTTCATTGCTATTATTCACAAGTGAGTTATAGAGTTTTTTTTTTAATTTATTGGTTGAGTTGCTTTGTTCTTAAAAAAGTTTCGATACTAAAAAGATTGTGTTCAATAGTACAAATAAATTAATGTACCTATTGCTTTTTCATTTCATGCAACTTCGTATTAATTTCAACTTGTACGTGCTTAATAAATAAAAATTTAATCAAATATACATTTTATTTGCTCTGTAATTAAGAAAAATTGAAATTCCCTATTTTGTACGTGGCTAAAACACTATCCACGAAAAGCCAAAAAAAAGAAACCTCATTCTGTTAGTCTATAGCCGATCGCCATTGTTAGATGCGCGCGCATAGGAAAATTGATTAATTATGCCCGAAATTGTGAAAAAAAATCACAAATCGTTTTTACTGTTGAAAATGATTTTTTTGTATTATTTTCTTCACAAGTGTGTTGAAAAACGTCGTATGATACACGTGTGTATTGATGATTACCGTCCTCGGCTCTCTTAAGACCCTCACCTACAGCTTGGGTCTCAATGGCGCCTCAGCGGTAATCACCAACATTGCACACTTGTACCATAATGTACTATTATGTTGTCTAATCAAACAATTAAAACATGCAGAGCTAGATCGCTTATAGAGTATAGTTTACTCGCGATCAAAACGTCGTTAGCGACATGAAATTCATGGCGCTTACGCATATCATTCAACATAGTGTAAAGTGAGGTGTACTGTCCAGTGTACAATGTCCCAGTATGAGACTGTCCCACCTGTCTGATAGAGTTTTCAGTATGCTGTTGGGACTGCCACGCACCCTGCGCATCATAGAGGCCATTAATTTGCGTTTCTACGAACATCCCTGATGCACTGCAGTAGCGTGGCAGGCCAATCAACACCCTGAATGCATTATTATGTTGAAAGCGAAGAGCGCTGTATGCCCTCTGCATGTAGTTGACCCACAGACTGCATGTATAGAACGAAAAAAAAATGGTTGTCTGTAAAGTCGGTTTACGGACGATAGTTAAACGTGACAACGTCATAACAAAACATTGATAACGATTAACGTAACAATGAGCGTAACGTTACATTGAGTCATCCTTTTTCATGCGTGCAGCCGGCGTTCATCGATTTATTAGACGTCACTTCAAAAATTGGTTGTCTGTAAAGTCGGTTTACGGACGATAGTTTAACGTGACAACGTCATAACAAAACATTGATAAAATGATTACATACTTAACGATACAATTAACATCATTGTAACGTTACAATGAGCGTAACGTTACAATGAGCGTAACGTTACAATGAGCGTAACGTTACATTGAGCGTAACGTTACAATGAGCGTAACGTTACATTGAGCGTAACGTTACAATGAGCGTAACGTTACATTGAGTCATCCTTTTTCGTGCTTGCAGCCGGCGTTCATCGATTTATTAGACGTTGTCACGTCAATAACGACGATACAGTGCGTGTAATATCGTGTGACGTCACGGTGTGCTACTCTTTATACTGATAAAGTGCCGTCACAATCCCCCACTCCTGAACTTTGATGCGCTTTATCTTTGTCAATTTTTATTTATTTGATAATGCAAAATATTGGGGTCCAATATTATTTGATAATCCCACTGACAAACTAAATAGAATTATCTTTTGTCTACCCAGGAAATTCCTTATTCATTTTGCTATTAATTAAAACAGTGATAATTTAAACAGCCTGTGTTTTGAAAAGCCTGATTTGCTATTGGTCGATGATACTCTTAATATTACCAAGAAACTTCGAGAAACTTCGGCCGGATTATTTGTTTATTAATTCACGCGGTTTAACAAATTCCAAATTTCGGGAAGAAAATTGGGGTGTAGATCATAATTAAGTGGTTGCGGTCGAAAATCTTGGATATTGGTTACCTAACTTCTAACTAGGGAAAACTTTGTTGTGGTAAAACCTTCATAATAGACAGACAATTATTTTAATTGATAAGGACGGTCATTTTAAGAGAATTGCCTTCAAAGATTGTTTTACTCTTTATTTTATAAAAAAAACACATTTTTGTCTTTTCTAATGATTTTTTCGAATGACATGTTTAACTAAAAACTGAAGATCACATATTTATAATATTTAACCTATGTGATTTTCAGTTTACAATGAAAATATTCGAACTAGAATCATCATAATCACAAATTTTGCAAGCCGAATTTAGTAGGCGGAATATGAAGAACTATTGTATGTGTATTATAAGATCTGTACCATACCATATTGCAGGCAAATAAATGAATCTATCTATCTATTAAAAAAGCCAAGAACAAGCCGCGGCTTCGTACCAACGACTTTTCCCGAGCTGCGTTGTTCACTTACCGGTCCAGAAACTATCTGTATGCTAAAAATCACGTCGATCCTACTTTGTCTTATGAAAGAAGGACAAGCCACAAGCTAAGAAATCAATAAACACACTTTTAGGAACCCAGCATTATTCTATACAAATATGAAGTCAGCGGGAATGCCGTGTGAGTTCCTAAAACGCCACTATATCCGCTCGAACGCGCACATGTGAACATAGGCTAATACACCGTATCTCACACCTAATTGAGACCCAATCACCCGCTCTTAATTGAACTTCGATGTCTTACAATTGCTTCGCACATACTCATATATAACCCTCTCCATAAACTGACTCGTTCTAATCTAAAGCTTCAATGGAAAATTAACATATTTTCAAACCACGACGGTTGAAACTATAAGATATAACGCTTGCTGCTTTTGTTTTCTGGTTTGAAGAAAAGGTTTCTTTATCATCTCTTGCCTGAAAACCGTGTATTGAGAATCCTTATATAGGAAGTCTATGGAAAAGACCAATGAGAGACAGCTCCGTGATACCAATTTGGACGTTAGCAAATATAAACGCGTCCAAAAAATTTACAAAGGATAGTAGCTGATAATAATAATGGCAATGATCGCCTGAGATACAGATTATCTACCTTGTTCAGTAGGCAGAGCACTTGTAATAGTGACACTTGTTTGCAAATAAATAAATTAATTAATTATTATTATTTATAATCATGAGCTTATACAATGAGATCCCCAATTAGACAAGAAGACCCTGAAAATGTCAAGCAACAACACAAAACATTACTTCGACCACTTAGCTTCGTTAGACCTCAGCGTCTGTGTACAAGATTTACCCTCATCCAGACTGTTATTACATGTTCCTAACGTCCATTCAATTAACCCAAGAAACGAAATAAATGTAGAATCTACTATCTACCCTCGATCCAACAAAAACGTATCTCGTACAACTAATCCGTAGCCGAACAGCTAAGTGCAGAACAATTACGACTACAAACTCATCTAATAGGAACAATTGGCCCTTATCATTGGCGGGAGCGGGCGAAAGTTAAAATCACATTACCGCCGCTAACGAGACGATGGAGGCGGTAACTGTCATGTTCCCCTGAGTGACGTAAGTGTGGAGATGTAGAGGTCACTGGAATAGTGGCGGATTCGAAGAGTAAGACTGGGTTGATAGACCTTTATTGTGTTCTGTTGCCCTGGTTGGTAAACAGAGGATTAATAACATAATGAGGAACAATCATCGAGATACGTGATAGATACCTATACAAGGAGAAGCACCTGGTAATAATGAACAAATATATTAAATTAAGATCTGTTATATTCTGTTACCCTGCTAGATGTACGCGTTAACATCATGAGAAAACATCCTCTAGAAATCTGGAGAAGAATCTGGTAATGATGAAAGCAAAATAAGTGTTTGAAACGGAGGCCCTTGCTACCCAAGCAGTTTGAGTTTTTTATATTCTGTCTCACAGAATGTTCTCCTGAACTGTTCTTCTAAAAATACTTAAGTTATTACAGTCGCAGTCACCCATGCTTTAGACCACACGTCAAGCGAAAACCATGCGGTCGGCCGTAGCAATTGTTATTGGGTGGTAATTCGAGGGTATAAACGTGTAAGTGGTGGGAAAAGACTTTGTTTTTATTGCCGCCAGACGGCGATGATAGAGGGAGCCACTGTGTCCGACGATAATCCCAATGCTAATGCCGAGTAATTTAACCTTATCTCAAATGGTACGGTTTTAAACAAAGTTCTGGTTGATCAAAGGTTGTCTGGTAGATATCGCTGTCAGCGATAAGACCGCCTTTGTACCCGTAGAAATAAGTTTTTCTTGAAAATGTGTATAATTTGATGGTGTACAATAAAGTATATTCTATTCTATTCTATCCCCATGTAATCTCTGCCTACATTGTATCAAAGAACTTGATTTATTCTGCGTCTTTGAACACATTTTTCTATCCGTTTTTCAACTATTTTGGGGTCGGGTTTTAGCTTAACCTCATACCAGCATTTTACTTGGAGTGAGGCAGTCGCTACATGACAAGATCTAGCATTCAGATACAGATGCAGATGACCGACCTCTATGTTCTAAAACCCAGTGACTAGGTTTACCTACCACGGTTAGACTAGTTGTTAGATTTTCGGACCTCAGACTAGCAGTTGCAACTGTCAATGATCGAACGGTTAATCAGTCTGTCTGTGTATGAATAACAGAAGGAAACAACGGCTTTAACAGTGCTTTCCGACACATGACGGAGTCACGGTATATAATGGACTAGATTCTGCCAGCGTATCCAGACTATAATCTATCTCTGTGCCAAATTTCATCTAGATCCGTTCAGCCGTTCTGGCGTGATTGAGTAACAAACATACATCCACACACACATCCTTGCAAACTTTCACATTTATAATATTAGTAAGTTAAACTTCAAAATATTTTCATCATCATCATCAGCCTTATAATTTTCCCACTGCTGGGACACAGGCCTCCTCTCTGTGAGGTGGAATGGACCGTAATCTACCACGCGGAGCCAGTGCAGATTGGTGGATGTCACATGTCTTCGAATTTTTGGTACTAGGACATGCTGGTTTCCTCACAATGTTTTCCTTCACTGTTTTGAGAGCAGTGGCGATGAAATAATTTACAAATAGTAAAGTGCCTGCCTAGGTTCGAACCTACGACCACTTGGCCACCACTGCTCTGTACTCTGCGCTGCAAAATATTCTGTTTATCATTAACCTACAGAGACCAAAACGTCAGAGATTAGTGCTAGTAAATAGTTATCCAGTCCATGGAATAACTTCTTAAATCGTGATTGATCAACCCATGCAGCAGTTACATAACCACGAGCATCTCTCTTCTGAACTGAATGAAATTAAACTTTGACAATATAGCAGTGACAATGGGTTGTAATAAAAAAAAGTAATGTATGCCTTTTGCGCTTTATTCTCGCGCCCTTTACACGCTCCGTTACAGATGTACTGAAGAAGATTTCACGGGTGAGAAATTCATTCGAAACTTTATGGCGTTATGAGCTGAAAATTTGCAATGCGATGTCAATATCTGATGTATGGGTATAGACAAAGACAATATTGTAATAGGCAGAGTACCCAAAGAAAGCAGCAATGGTGAAGTTTATGACGAAGGGTAAAATTGTAAATGAAGAGAAGCGAATGGTGTATATGTTAAGGACCAAGTGATTTATACGGCATTATGCATAATGCCCAGGCAATTTGAAAAATAAATAAACAATAATAATATCGTTTATTAACAACATAAGGCACAGTTTACAATAACATATCTTTACAATGCATGTCCTCGAAAAGAGCGTTTTCCAAGCAGCCAAACTGTGCGGAAAGTGTCACTTTTTTTTACTAGTGCTTTTTACTTTCCTGTACTTTTTTAATTTTTAACTCCAACGTCAGCCCGCCGCATAGAGTTTATATTATTTGAGAAAAGTTTAAAAAAATATTTAAGTACAGATTATCACTCGTATAAAAGGTTAAACAAAACTAATAATTCATTTAAGGCGTTTTTAATTACTCTAGATTTAGATTTTGATCAATAAATTAATTTTAAATATTATTGGCAGAATTAATTTTTTGCTCGTGCCTTTTTGCGTTACGACGTGACAGCTATTTGCACATGCGCAGTAAAAGTTAATCTATGGATATGCTGAGCGCCCTTGAATAAGCCCGCCATTTTATTAATTTCAGATATATGTTTTTATTTCCTCGCACAATGCATAGTAAAATTTTGTATGATACACGTGCGTAAGATGATTTCCGACTCGTTCTTTCCGAATCGGAAATCACCTACCTTCCGCACTTGTAGCATAAATAACTATTAAACATCTAAACGAACACAGTTGCTCATTTGCCTGAACTAGGTCAATAATAGGTAATGTCCAATATGAGTAATTAACATGATAAAAACTATTGAAATAATAAAATTTACCGAGCTTTCTGCTTATTGCTCATCACTTATTGGGCCGGGCAATAAAAAAAATAAAAGGTGTGTTTCTTATTATTTTAATGTTGACATTGGTTTTAATATAGAATAAGTAAGTACTATGACTACATGACTATTTAAGCAACAAACTCAACGGAGCCCCGCTGCGTGGGGCTCCTATTTCTGTCTGCAGGGTCTAAAGTAACCTAACATGAAAGACTTCTCTCGCTCTTGGACTAATTTATTGACCATAAATTATCGAATTTTCCAACCGTTACGTAGCAATATTCATAATGAACAGACAATGTGATGAATATAGAAGTTTAAATCAGTATTCATTACATTGCCCGATTTGACTGTTAGTAGATGCATAATGCTCGGGAATTATGCATAGTGCCCTGATTAATCACTTGGTCTATGACATATATACAGGACAGCTTTGTGTTCGTCGCAAGTTGATGTCAATAGGATAACTAAACTAACTAAACGGAAAAGGTGTTATAGGATTATTAGATCAGAAATATCTCACTACCAGCCCAGTACTCGTAAAGCTTGGATTTAGGCGTATAAGCATGCGGCGGGTTTGCGGTGAGTGCTAACGCGTGCCCGTGTACCCGCCATAAGTGGCAAGGAGGACACCGTGGAGTTTTAGTGGGCTGGAGTCCCACATAACTGCGCTATCTCCCCGTGGTGGCGCAGTATGCATGAGCATTTATCCAGGCAAAAAAAAAACCGTATAAGCATACTATACCCATTCTGTAGGCATTATACACCTTTGACCTTTCAGTCCTGTCAGGTCCTGTCATTAAAATATCAAGTTCGATCAATTGAAACAGTCTCAACCAAAAATTATAAAACTTATCTACCGTAACACGAAGTTCCAAGCCTCAATTTTCAATTAGATAGCCACAAAATTGAGCGCCAAACATTCTCAATCGAATCCGCGTTCGTTTTATTTCAGCTTCGGATCCGGCTCCATTCAATAGGAACCAGAAGCGGTGCATCTCTCATCTTTGAGCTACTGATTAGCCCTGTCGCAGCCACGCTGCAGTTAAAGAGAAGCGAGGTTTATCGGGGATTTATTTCATTGAATGTTGGATAGTTAAAAATTCGGGAACTGATTTGTTGAGGTCTAGATTTTGTATTTGGAATGTGTTTTTGCTAGTTCTGGTGGTTAAGGGTTTATCAGGGAATGTTATAATGCAACTGCACTCGGGAGCAGTGGTGGCCCAGTGGTAACCTGCAACTTGTTTTTTTTTTACCTTCTATGTATAAATTATTTTATCGTGGCCGTGGAGTTTCTTGCCGGTTCTTCTCCATGGGAAACGACTAACCCGAACCGTGCGCCTTTTGTCGACGTTTTATAAGTGCCCATGTAGGCCTAGGTGTTTTATTTTTTTATTTTATCACCACGCTCTGAAACTGGAGAATGGAAAGTCTTTTAAAAGCAAATATCGAAGAGCCGATCAGCACTGTGCCTGCGTGGTGATTTACGGGCTTTTACGGCCTGCGGGGTCCCAGTAGTGGGATAATAGGTGGTTTAAGTTTATACTAATGCGGGTAATGTTGTGTAGTACATTATAAGTATCGCTACTCCTCTGGTGGTATTTGCACACCTATTTACAATTCTCTGTATACGTCATTGGGACCATAGATAGTTTACTAATAAATTCTTTAGTTTTCTTTTCTGGTTCATAATAATAACAGCCGCACGAGTCGATCATCAAGGTTAAGCAACGCTTGACGAGGTCGGGCAGTGGATGGGTGACCATTACAACATACCGAGTTTCCTCCGTGCCTCGGAAAGCACGTTAAGCCGTTGGTCCCGGCTGTCATTTGAAGATCTTTGACAGTCGTTACGAGTAGTCAGAAGATTGAGATCTGACACCAGTCTTGCCAAGGGGTACCGCGTTACCCAGTTACTGGGTTGTGGAGGTCAGATAGGCAGTCGCTCCATGTAAAACACTGGTACTCAGCTGAATCCGGTAAGACCGGAAGCTGACCCCAATATAGTTGAGATAAGGCTAGGCAGATGAATCTTTTAGCGTCTTATCCTTGTTATAATTGTTGTTGCTCTGGTCTTAAAGATCAGATTTCTTACGTTATGGTGTAACTTCACCAAAACACAAGAACCTACTTATATTCGGCTTTCATAGTACCTACCAATACTTCTGCTTTATTTCCAAATCGAAAGTAAACTGAAAAAGCTTTAACAGACCCAAACACAACCAAAACTATAAAAATAACAGAACAAATACCGCCGACACTTTATAAAACAACATAAAACAAAAGTCGATCTCAAGAAAAATCAAAAGGGACATTCGACGGAAAAAAAAAGGAGCAACACAAAAACTTTTTTCACACAAACATCCCGTAGTTTACCGCACCGTCCCCTTAACACGTCGCTTCTGATTGGCCGATAACACTCACAGGGACGTTATCTCAAACTTGCCCGACGTGGCACGCTCGTTCTTGCAAAGAAATCAAAACACTCCACCAGACCTCACAGACGAAAACCACCCTTAAAACAGCCACGTTAAAGTCTAACAAACTGTTTTAGGGTTCCCAAACTATGTTGGTCGTCACGGATCTTCCACTTACGTTCTTTTACAAGCCAATTACAGCGGTCGATGTCCACACCTTTTTGGTGCTCCACAGATTAAAGAGAATCGTTAAGAAGCGGTTGTCTTAACAAAGACTTTGGCGATTAAATAGCTTGCTTAATTATTTTATCGATGTTATAGTTTTTAACAATTACCAAGATTTTGTCTAATATATATATTACTTTACATAACATAATATCACGCTGTATTTCATAAAGGGTCTGGCAGAGGGGCACATTTTTGCCAATTATGTTCATGTACCATGTAATAGGGGGCAAGTCTATTGCCATCAACCGGGAACAGTTCCAGACTCCGAGCTGCTAATGAGAAAAGCCAGATGTAAAACCCAATAACACTTTTGACTGACCTGGGAATAAAACCCAGGACCTTTTGATTTGATTGGCAGTAGTGTTTGCAACCAACCGCACCAACGAGGCAGTCTCTTCTTCTCAGTCTCAGGCCACAGAGGTATCTTCTTTCTATGCAAGTAAAGGTGCTTTACACCAAAAGTTGAATGCATATGCTGTACTTAAATTAAAATCGTTCACGAAATCCGAACAAATCCTGACAATATACCGAAACAACTCACGTTCACAACATAACTTCGGAATTCGTGCATCGTTCACACTATCGGAATAAATTGACAACCATTTTGAAAAGTATTGCAAAAAGGAGCAAAAAATACATTTGAATTTTATTCCAGCCAGCATTCCACAAACATCTTGGAGTGCCCTTCAACATTTTACGACCAGATTCCAGTAGGCTTAAGTCGTGAAAGCTTTTTTTCTAGACTGGTCACTGTTACATGATATAAAAATATGAAATTTTGCTGCTTTATAGCTAGGATTAACATTGAATAGAGGCAAAACATAATGAATTAAAGGATGTCGCCAGGGCATAAAATAATAGATGTTTGCTGGACACTGTGATTTATAGCTGTCATTGAAAATAAGGTTTGACACAATGAGGTAGGAAAACTATGGAGACGGCATATTCTACTATATGAAGAATAGTTATACAAATATCTATAATATCGACACACGCATGTCAAAAAGCGTTTTGTCTCTTTTTAACTAACCAAGAGCTGCATATGAAAAGAGAGACATCTAAATGTTTGTCAAGGACTAAACTTGGTAACACTTTTGAGTGACGTCAAAATCATGTCTATGCGTGACCGGTCGCCGTGTTGATTGCCGAGTAAAATTGGTAGTTGTGTGCCGTATATGTACGTTTATCTGTGTAGTTGTGCTGTCAAACAGTTGCAAATGGCCTACCTCATTGGCCAATGGGCAGCCATCTTAATTGCCCGATTTTTGTAGGAATGCACGCTAATTTCGTAGGTATGGCAAGTCCATAGGTTTATAAGTCAGTGGTTTGACATGACAAATTGACAATGACAGAGTTTTGACAAAAATGTAAACATCTGGTCTGGTCTGTATGGAAAAATTTGTATTATTTTCGATAAGATAATTCCTGAGATGTAAGTTAAAAGAAGCTGCAGTTCTTTTAATAAATACAAATTACACACTACCGTCTTAACCATGTAAAAAAGTTCATAACATCAAGATATTTCAAGGATCACAATTTGTCGTAATTTTTATTACAATCCTTCCCAACTTCACAGATTCCTATTCATCCGTTATTGCCGAGAATCAACAAGCACCAGGGCCGCATAATACTTGACCAATAAAATCTCAATCAACAAAGCTCACCACTTGAGGCAAAAACCGGGAAAAAATGTCCCAGAAAAGGCGAAAGTATTCGTACAATCATTATAAACGCTGAAGTAAGTTAACCCCGCTGAAGTACGCACCAAACTAAGGCATTCTCTCGTCTATGTTCTCCTGGTATTTCCTTTGACGACACGTCAAAGGAACGGGTCAAAGGCACACAATGAAATCGACAGGACTCGAACAACTTTCTACATGAACAGCCCAGTTTCTGATGCTCTGGTAGAATTGCATCACGTTGCTTTTATATTATGTAGAATATTTTATTTTATTTTGTTGCGAACGTTTATAAGAATTTATGCTTTTAGTGACGAAACTTTTCAATTGAATGGTTTTCTTTGAGCTACATTACATTAAACTATGCAGATAAATCAAGTAAATCATGTAATATAGGTATTCATTCAAACGAAATATAGACAATCAGTGTGACGTCATGTGTGAGTTATGTTTTTTATTACAATCATAATAATGTTGATGTATTTCTGTAGGTCATACTGGCACCCAGCTTACGAAACCAATGGGATAGCATTTTTTGTATTTTTATATGCTTTTATAATAATCGTATCCAGATTTTTAAGATGCCGTTAAAAATATTCAATAAAGAAAACAACAATAATAATCATTTAAAAAAATGTTTTGTTGTTATTATTGCATTGTAGGGTTGACTATAATGGGTCGCGGATAAATTTGAAAGAGAGTTATCGCGGCCCTGGCTTAAGAAACTGAAGGAACACGGGTGAGTTTTAGTCAGTAAATGTCTGACACCCCCTAAGCCATTGGATGACAAACCAAAAAAAAAACTGGTTGGCCATAATTTTATTTAAATTAACGTAGGTATTATAACCGTAAGTACCTAAATACTAGCATTCGGGACGAGTCTGCTCGATGCGGGAAGTACAAGGCCGGTCGACATGGCAACTCAAGAGATAGGCCCGCAGGTCCAACACTAATCTTTCGGTTAAGACGACGATAGTCACCAACGACCTTGAGGGGAAAAAAGGGCACTCGTTTCACACCCGCGTGATCCAAAATTCAGTAGTTTTTTGTGCTTTCTTTAAGATAAAATATGGGCAGAGAGCGCCGACTGAATTTCCATAGTAAAAATACATAATTCGAGGTTTGGCTCTCGTCTCTTTCCTCCTCCAGTATTGGACCAATTTAAAAGATATTCCATAAACTGGTAAAGTAAGATATATACTATGTTCCTATGTTTTCTTTTTTTCATTTATATTTGTCAAATTTGCACACTAAGCCTCTGTTGACAGCGCAATTTTGAGCATTTTTTGAGGGCTCTAGTGCTTCTAAAGAAAATGTATCATCAAAAAGCAACACATAGGGACATAGATCTTTAATTTTCAGTTTACGGAATATCTTTTAAATTGGTCCAGTATTGGAGGAGAAAAGAGACGAGAGCCAAACTTCGAATTATGACTTTTTACCAAGGAAATTCAGTCGGCGCTCTCTGCCCCCGTTTCCTCTTAACATACTATGACGTTAAAAAAAAAAGCTTTGGATCAAAATGTAGATAAAGAGAGATAAAGTTAAATTGTGTTTGAGATGGTGAAATTGTCATTGAAATACGGCGGTTATGGTGTGATTGTCGTTTTTTTGTACGTGATAGATATAACTTTACAGATTAATTACACTACTAAATTATACGAATAAAACTCAAAATTTTCATAGATCAAATTATCAAGAAAATGGTATTGCATGACATATGTTTTTCCAAAATATTACGACTAGCCGTTTAGACGTGATTTTCATTTTAAAATCAGCTATTGATGGGTATCTGCGCCTTAAGCAACGCTTGCCGAAAATGTATCGTGGATGGGTGGTACCTTCCATTTCATACGTAAGGCTTGAGATTGAGCTGTTCCAATTAAAAACTAATATTGATTTTTTATATTTTCCACCGTGAATTTTGTTTTATTATTTTTTTTTGGTTTTCTTGCAATGACAAGAATATTTACTTTTTAAAGTATTATATTATTTTATTTTAATTATTGTGAATGTGAAGACTATGTGGACTATTTTTATTTTTGTTTTTATTTTTTATTTATCTTAGTTTTTAATCGTGGTCGAATGTCCTTTCTTTGGTATTGTTCGTCGAATAGTTGAGCTCCTTAAATTCTGTGTTGAGCTGCTCGGTTATTGACAAATGCGTGCACTGACTGGACAGGTCCACTCAGTCTGGCTGGTTCTTTCCTCAAAAGACCATTTCAGACATCAATCTACATGGTCTTCACATGACCTAACCAAGATTTTTGTCTGGACTTTAAAAGAGACTGTGACCTCTGAGTTTGTTTCGGCCTTTCTTGTCAGAGTAGTCAGATAGGAAACGCCGATCTCATCTAGTTTTAAAAATATGATCGACATGTAAAAGTGTTTGTACAAACCAACTTACAGAAATAAAATCATTTATCATTTACTGACACTCCTCCATGTCTTGGAAAGCGCTTTAAGCCGAAGGTCAGTTGTCATTATATATTTTGATTTCAAAAAGGGCTTTTGACCGTGTCGATAATGACGTGCTACTGCATAAGTTCTCATTCATAGGATCCTAATCTATTGAAATTGTTATGTAGCTATTGCGGTAAACGCAGACAGTATGTTCAACTCGATGGTTATCGGTCTTATATGTATATAACTTTATAAAGTACTTTTGGGCCAAACCAATTTCTTGTCATGGTCAATGACTTGCCGGAGGTCATCAGGGCGGCAAAGTGCCTAATGTTTGTTGACGATCTCAAGATCTACTTGGGTAAAGGGACTGCGGCTGAATGTGCTCTCCAGCAGGACATCGACAATGTGGTAGCCTGGAGTAACCACAACCGCTTGGACTTTAATAAATCTAAGTGTAAGATCATCATATTCGCCCGCTGTCGCTCGCCGCATGTGTATACGTACAGTGTGTCGGGCTCCCCGCTGGAGCGTGTCACAACAATCCGCGATCTTGGCGTAATGTTGGATTCTGGGCTGATCTTCAACGAACACATATACGATCTATGTAAGCGAGCACACAAATCCCTCGTGTTGGTCTTAAAGCTGTCGGCTTGGTTTACCAACAAATATGCAATTGTTGCCCTGTATTTCGCATTTGCTCGCAGCAGGCTAGAGTTTAATTCAATAATATGGGATACACGCGAGGCAAAGTACAATCTCATATTAGAGCGCATACAGCGTAAATTCTGCCGGTACCTGAATAAAAAAATATATGAGTATTACCCCTACTTATACCCATCTCTGTTCGTCTCAGGAATGGTGGATATTGATACCATCGAGCTGTGACGTAAATGTGCGCTTCTTTGCACTACTTTATGTTGCTAAACGCCAAAATCGACATGGAAATATTAATTAGAAAAAGTTATTACACAGTTGACGACTTCCGTAATAATGAATCACTGATTTATTAATATGCTATTTATACCATTTGACATTTTTATTTTATTTTTATTGTTACCTTGATGACATTTATGTATTACTGTGTGTGTTATGTTTTCCTGCAATTCAAACGATTGACATTAATTTGTATTATTTTATTCTCATTGATATTTAAAATGATAATTTAATATTTTAATTTGTACAAATTAAATAATATGTTTTGCATGCCCATGTGACGGTAGAGCATGGAGAACTTTTATATAATCAAACATCTATGTACTAAATACCCATGTTTGCAAACCAATAAATGATTTGATTTGACAACCCTACGGCCTTGTCGTGATTTGGACTATCCGCGCCAGCTCAGTACACGCGACTACGCTCGCGCCCTCTACTTGCAGCTCATAGAGTCCAGACTCTACCGCGAAATATGCGGCCACCAATCAGGCGGTATCATTGCTCAATACCCTGACTGTTCAGCATCCAGAGGTTGACATATTCAACTCGAATGTGCGTGTATTCCAAAAGGGATGTAAATTCTGTTTTAGCACTTAGGCAAGCTGATTGTGTTGATTATTAAATTAAAATTATTGAATTATTTTATTATTAAAGTATTCGTTTGAAATTATTTTATTATTGTTATTAAATTATTCGTATCAAACTATTATTTTATTATTGGATTAAAATGATTGTTAATGTATTTAGATTTTTATGTTTTTACCGTTTGATATTATCTAAATAATTATATTATTAACTAGCTGTGCCCGCGGCTTCGCTCCCGTCATCTGTCTGCCAACCCTACCCTACTTACCTTCCTGCCTACCCTACTTACCTACCTACCAATTTTTTTTTCTATAGTCATCATTCTTTCGCGGAGAATTTTAACACCGCCATTCAGAAAATGATTTGAAATGCACAACGCCATATATCGAATATGAAGTTCAACTGTCCGAGTATCTGAATTGCGTGTGTTGTGATAATTTTACTTCTTGAACACTTTAAATTCATCTAACTTTTGATAGAGTGAACCGATTGCGATGAAATAAAAACTAAGTAATTCTTGAAGTTACGCACAATTTTTATGTATAAAAGTTATTTACATTGGTTTCGTACATTTCACGTGATGCGTGCACAAATAAACAGAAAAACAGATAAACAGACAAAAATTCAAAAAATGCCTGAATAGGTTCTGTTGGTTATCCTTTAACACCCTGGCTATTTTTTTTGTAAATATTTTCGATGTACAAAAATTACTTTTCTACAGATTTATTATATGTATATGATGATATGTGATGATGATGATTGATGATGATGATATTGATAATGATGATGATGTCCTACTACGGTAGGTGTTACAGTGAAATTGTTGACTTTCTGTACGTGTGGGGTCAAACTACAGAGAGTAATTGAGATAAATAAATAAATAAACATAATTGGAAAAAGGCTAGACAGATCAAAAAAAAAATATCGATTTTTCATCAAATGAAAAAATCGCTTCCCGCAATGTTGAAGATAGAGATTATATCTGCAAACGTCAACATCTCAGGCCTTGTATTTGCTAGGTACACCCTCGTCCTGTTGACATATCAATTTGTATCGCAGACGGTACTATAACGTGTAGTTTATGCGATAGTTGTACGACCGTTGTGCTGTGATTGCAACTCTTTGAAACACAATTTTCGTCAGTTCGGTTTCAGATAAAGATCTGCGCCGAAAGCATGCAGATGTGAATGTCGAATATTATTCCGCGGGATTGAATTCATATGATAAAAAATATTCTATGCCTAATTCTAATCCAGACCATGCTCTACCTGTACTCCAACGTTCATCTAAATCAATTTAACTGTTGAGGCGTTATGAACTAAACATATTTTTTTAGGATGATTTTTTGTAATTAGTAGAATGATCCTATTCTAATAGAACAAAACACGCGGCCTACGGGACAAGGTAAATATTTACAGAAGTATATTATTCAAATACGAGTATTTTATAACAGTATACCCTATTTCTAGGACAGTCGGGTCAAAAGAACTACTACCATAAATAAAACAAAAAACATAAAGGTACTTCTAAAATCATCACTCAAAAAAATAAAGACCATAACAACACAATTTCCTGTGATTTTTTAAACAAAAACAACGGTCGTTCTTCCCCTTTACAGAATAAACACCCAGAGCCGTTGAAAGTGTTAATACAAGTTATGTCGACCCACAGATACACAATATTAACACTTAGGTAGAGGAGCTATAAGAATTGCTCGCGGAGAGTTCCGACATAGTTTTCAATCTACGGTCTGAGCAATGTTGTTTTTATGGTGTGAGTATTGCCTGGGTGCATAGTTGGGAATATAAGAGCATAAGTGCCAAAAATTTACAAGTCCGTGATAAGACCTGTCGTACTGTATGGATCAGAATGTTGGGCTGTGAAAAAGATGGATGAAAAGAGATTGCATGTAGCAGAGATAAGAATGTTGAGATGGATGTGCGGATTGACGAGAATGGATAAAGTGAGAAATGAGTATATTTGAGGAAGTTTGAAATTGGCGCCAGTGACAGAAAAGTTGAAAGGAAACTGTTTGTCCTGGTATGGTCATCTGATGAGGAGGGATGAAACGCATGTTACTAAAAGAGTTATGAATATAAATGTGGATGGATGGAGAAGGAGGGGACGGCCAAAGAAAAGATGGATGGACTGTGTGAGGAGTGATATGAAAGAGAAGGGAGTCAGTGATAGCGTGACGGGGGACAGGACGGTATGGAAGAAGAGAACGTGTTGCGCCGACCCCAAGTAACATGGGACAACGGCAGGAAGATGAAGATGACGTGCCAATATTTTGTTTAGGAAGATATGGTGATATCGGGACGAAATAGTACCAATAACATAGGAAGTCGTGAATCAGGGGTTACGAGGTTAAAGAGGGTAGAATCAGAATCCTTATAGATATGGTCAACTTCTGAAAGCAATACAATATGAATACCAATGTCAGTATCTATGTACGTATCATTGATCACGTAAAACAATTTTTATACAATGATTTTAATGGTAAATATTTCACAGAAGAAGAAGAGCAGTGGTGGCACAGTGGTAACGGCCCCGACTTACTTGTCGTAGGTCGTGAGTTCGAACCCAGGCAGGTGCTTTACTTTGTGTAAATTATTTCAACACCACTGCTCTTAAAACGGTGAAGGAAAACATCGTGAGGAAACCGGCATGTCCTAGAACCAAAAATTCGAAGACATGTGAAGTTCACCAACTCGCACTGGGACCGCGTGGTGGATTAAGGCCCATTACCTCTCTCACAGAGAGGATGCCTGTGTCCCAACAGTGGGAACATTATAAGGCTGATAATGAATTCACAGAAACTGTTATTTATATATGGACTATGCCACAGCAAATTAAAACCTGAAGGCCAAACTAAAATCATATAAAAACAAACAAAGTTTAGAGCGCACAACGGCAAAATTAATTTGTCGGTAAAAATAACATTCACTCGTAGCAGTTAGTTTTAGTTTTAAATTATAAAACAAACACATTTAATTGTCGGAGAAAGACTGAACCGTTATTTTAAAAGAACACATCTGGTAAAGGTGTGCCATTTTGAACCAACCTCAAAAAGGAGATGGTTTAAATTCGACTGTATTTTTTTATGTCTGTGTCACCTCAGTAATTTTTCGGAAGTCAGTGTCAAAAAACATTTAAACAAAAACAGGAGCACTGACATCTGAAATTGAAGTTATTTTTCACTTTGTAGTGTTATGTGTGTATATTTTTTGGAAGTCGGTTGTACATATTTTTTTTTTTTGGCTTACACTGAAAAAAATATTTCGGACTTCTGATCTTTTTTTTTGTTACTAGCAACAAAACAGTAATTTGATATTTACTAATTATTAGTTTTGGTATTATTTTATTAAAGATTATTTTTCTATTTTTTGTTAAATAAAAAGAGTTAATCTTTTTACTAAGTACATAACTATTTTGGTTCAAACCGGATACGTTTATTAACTTTCAATTTAAGCTTACTTTAGTTATTACAAAATAAACTTTATTAAATTATACAAAACAAAATAACAAATAGCAAAAATCTTCTTTCTTTCAAAAAAAAAAACGTTGCACCATACTTAGAATTTCTCCTGTATCGTGGGTGCGTTTACAACTCACATACACAAACACCCAGAGCAGGAACAACTATCTGTAGGTCATACAAATATTTGTTCCGTGCGGGAATCGAACCGCGACACACAGCGCAGCAGTCAATAGCTCAACTACTGCGCCAGCCGTGCAAATAATCTGTTTGAATATCTCTTTTCAATACACATCTAATGAGCGCAAACACTATGGTGCTGTTTTGTCTGGTTAAGGAGTTTCTATGGCCACCATTCGGCTTCATCATGAGACCAGCTCCATAGTGCCATATTATTTCAATGATTCCAAAGTTACATAAGTACGCCAAGTTTTAGCTTAATCTGATGCCAGGAAGTGCTCAAAAAATGGATTACTAATATAAGTTTTTAAACTGCCATGGTCACTAACATTAACATTAAAAGCGGGATATTTACCATGTTTACTGTTTGTTGCGAGTTCCCGATATTTCGGTGCTGTTGCAAGCAACATGATCAAGGATAAACTGAAGTCATTGCGGGTGGGTGTTTATGAGGAGACAAAACGGTCTACCCTCTTTCTTGTTCGTTTTTTGCACTCAGTACCGCTACCATTGTCACTCACGATTCTGTTCCCGACACACGAAACTCACTGTGTCCGCTAGCGAACTTTTTTAGCACTTTTTCGGGTTTTACACAGCTGAACGACTGGATTCCAAGCTCTCGACAGTTGAAACCGATCCTCCCGGTTGAAATTAAACATGGTAAATAACCCGCTTTTAATGTTAATGGATTACTAGTTGTAGGAGACGCATACGAACTTGTAATAATAATAAAAATTAAGTAACTGTTGTTTCGAAAGAACACCCTTTACTTCAAAGGCACTTTACGGCGCCTTAAATCGTGACGCGAAGGATTAGTGACGTAATTAGGTACCACCGATTCTACTCTGCCCAATTATACAGATTCCCGACATTCCTGCAGGGAATTTATTTCACCCACCTATATTATCGAGCCCGCTTTCATCTCACGGGTAAGAAGGAGTGGGTAAAAGCGTAAGCGTAATATTATGTTATACAATTTGTGCCTTTGAATTTAGATTTTCGACTTTTTGTGCCTTAAATTGGTTACTTTTGTACAAAAAATAGGACAAATTGGTTACTTTGTACAAAAAATAGGTCAAATTGGATTGTTATCGGCTTACTGTTTTTTTATGTTAAAAATTAGTTTCTTGGAAGACTTTGCAATTTATGGACTGTTTGATTTCTAGATAACAATATCAGATAGTAAATTGGTAAATGGACTTTACATAGTACAAAGCAGAGATAGTGATCTAGGTTAGCAATAGAAATTAATGTCTGTGAACATCTAATTACTTATTCAAGAATTTTGATAGATAACGTCGGTCAAACTATGAAAGTGAGGAAAGAACATGCTGGTTAGTCTATTCCCTCTTGCTATTAGTGAATTATGAGTTCCTTAAACAATGGTTTACAACTATCAACCGATTGCAATTGATTTATTAATAATCTAAAATTTACATAGTATAAAATACTTAATTAACAATATATACATAAATACACTTAAGTAAAAATAAAATTAATCTACGAACGCGTATAAAAGGGCAGGGGTAATAGGGCGTCAAAAAATTCGTCCACATCGCTGTCAACGTGAAAAGTGCCCAGAACACTGGCAGCATTGCCACGTTAAATGGCAATGCTGATTCTCTGGCCAAGGAAAAGCCCAGCCCTCTAGTCACGTGAAGAGTCGACTAACCGTTTACTTACTTCTTTAAATACTCGAAGAGCACTCGGACCCCATGGACCTAATGTTTCAACCCCAAACGGGATTTTTATAATTGAAGAGGATAAGTAGTAATTAAAGAAAATTGTCGCGGGTCCACTCCCTGAAGGTGAAAAGTTACACAGGGGCGCAAATACCGAGCACTGCCCAAAACACCCTGTTCCTGGTTCATACGCAGGGGGAGAAAGCTTCTCTTGCGAGCCAGGGATTTGGGTCCGGCGAAGGTTCGCGCCTGCTAACCATACACGAGGCTCAGGGGTCAACCTACGACAGCGTCATCATCATCAACACCAAGTCCAGGAGACTTCAGATTCACGACAGCATCTCCCACGCGGTAGTGGCTGTGTCCAGACATACAGTCAGTTGCGTCTATTACACCGACGACGCCGATGACGCCGCGGGCCGCCTTGCTAAGAGGGCGATGGATGCGTCGACTAAAACGGTCGTCAACTACAATCTTAAGACGGCCATGCAGCATCGAGACGTAGTCGTCATAGAGGCCTTGCTCACGCTGGCGAAGTCCCTGGTCAGCAGACATCACCATAACACCACCTAACAAGTCCCATCCATAAACTCCAACCCAAACACATACCCAAACCATCACCCTGCCTGCATGGTGGAGCGAGTCAGTCATACTCACCTTAATGTCCTAACGACGGGGTTCTATGACCCCGTCGTTGGGACTGGTCTGCTCGCACTGCCATGCATATTCACGGAAAGTGTATAATATAACGTAACGTAAGTGTATGATATAATATAAGCAATGTAAATAAGAAAAAATAAAAATGTTAATAACATAAAAACATAAAATTGTAATACCGGTGTGTAATATATATATTGTTAGCCCGTTACTAATTTGTGGGATTGTTTGACTAAAGCGGTGCACTGAATGATTTGTCTCATATACATTTATTTGCAGGTTGTAACCATGTTCCAATGAGAAGTGACATTGGTAGTTGTTAAACTGACTTTTGTCGGTGGACGGCGCGCGGCGAGTCGCTGTCAACGTGGGCGGTCGCGGAGTGAACACGTGTATCAGTTTTAAGAGTGTTTATTCAAGTAGATGTAAAAGGTGATTTAGTGAGAACGTAATAAAAGACGTGAAATTGTGAAAGATTGTTTTAATTTTCTGAATCGTTAATAGTTCAGAAGCAGGATATAATCGAGATAGCGATTGATATTCGCTCTCGGTGAAGGACTTAACGCCCATAAAAGGTACGTACGTACTGTAGCAATATTTAATGGTAAATTACTTATGTATAATTTATTGGTTAAATTTGTTAGCTTAATTTTTTTCTATTTAAAAATAACTAAAGAGAGAAACATTTAAACGCTGGTATCAGAATTTGGTCGATAATATCCAAACTGTACTGGTGAGGTATTTAATTTTCTTCTTTTTAACGTGATTTGTTTTGTTTTTTCTATTGTCTTATATTCAAAGACATATTATAGATGCTTTATAGATAGTGTCCCTTAAGTAAATAAATAAAGAACATCCACTTTTTGTAGATTATTTATTTTCAGAAATCATGACTCCCAAAAGAAAGTCTTGACAACGTACGAGGGAGTTGTATGACTTGCCATCAAGGGCATCGGAGCCTCCTGTGTGTACGCGTAGACGTCGCGAAACTGGTTGCAATAATCGAGTCTAGCGATTCGAGAGACCAAAGCGTGTCAAGTGATCACGACACGACTCACATTTGCCTGACACGTGCTGAGCTGGACTCCCATTTGGTGCAACCTTGAGACGCACACCGCACTGTGTTATGATTGTTTTGATTGTCAAAATTAATGTTAGTGATGTCATTTTTACTTTTGTTTCGGTTTCCTTTTTCTTTTTATGTTGGCACTTTGTTTTTAAACATACCTACATGACAAATGTAATAATTTTATTAAGATTTTGTGTGTTGTGTCTTTTGTGTGCACTAAATAAATGATTTATCTATCTATCTATCTATCACAGCAGTCTTGATTCGAGGCGCCGTGAGGTGTCACGCCGGCGATTCGTGTCACGGGTGCGTGATATGTCAATGAGGTGTGGCGAGTCACTGTGACGTGACTTATCACGTAGGTCTGACTTGTCACGGGCGTGACACGTCGCGTAGTCGAGGCGCCTGATGCGGCGCCTGGTGAGGCACCTGATGCGGCGCCTGGTGAGGCACCTGATGCGGCGCCTGGTGAGGCACCTGATGCGGCGCCTGGTGAGGCACCTGATGCGGTGCCTAGAGGCGCGTGTCGCGGTGCCTGGAGGCGCATGACGCGGCGCCTACATGCGAGTGTCGCGGTGCCCAGAAACACGTGACGCGGCGCCTAGAGGCACGTGTCGCGGCGCCTTAAAGCGCGTGGACTTGGCGCGTGTCGCGGTGCCTTGAGGCACGTGTCGTGGTGCCTAGAGGCGCGTAACGCGGCGCCTAGTGAGGCGCCTAGTGCGGCGCCTGGTGCGGCGCCTGGTGCGGCGCCTGGTACGGCGCCTGGTGCGGCGCCTGGTGCGGCGCCTAGTGAGTCGCGTGATGCGGCGCCTGGTAAGGCGCCTGAAGCGGCGCCTGCAAGGCGCCTGATGCGGTTCCTAGGGCGGCGCCTGGTGCGGCGCCTTGTGTAGCGCCTACATCGGCGCGTTACGCGGCGCCTAGTGAGGCGCCT
Source organism: Orthosia incerta (assembly GCA_948252205.1). NCBI lineage: Eukaryota > Metazoa > Arthropoda > Insecta > Lepidoptera > Noctuidae > Orthosia > Orthosia incerta. The sequence continues at coordinate 3,963,201 of OX411743.1, forward strand.
AGTGCGGCGCCTGGTACGGCGCCTGGTACGGCGCCTGGTGCGGCGCCTGATGCGGCGCCTGGTGAGTCGCGTGATGTGGCGCCTGGTGAGGCGCCTGAAGCGGCGCCTGAAAGGCGCCTGCAAGGTGCCTGATGCGGTTCCTAGGGCGGCGCCTGGTGCGGCGCCTTGTGTAGCGCCTAGATCGGCGCGTTACGCAGCGCCTAGTGAGGCGCCTAGTGTGGCGCCTGGTGCGGTGCCTGATGCGGCGCCTAGTGAGGCGCGTTATGCGCCGCCTGGTGAGGCACCTGATGCGGTTCCTAGTGCGGCGCCTGGAGCGGCACCTGGTGAGGTGCCTGATGCGGAGCCCAGTGAGGCGCGTGATGCGGCGCCTTATGCGGCGCGTGATGCGGCGCCTTATACGGTGCCTTATGCGGCGCGTGATGCTGCGCCTGGAGAGGCGCGTGACGCGGTGCCTGGTGAGGCGCGTGATGCGGCGCCTTATGTGGCGCGTGATGCTGCGCCTGGAGTGGCGTGTTTCGCGACGCCTAGAGGCGCATGTCGCGGTGCCTAGAGGCGCGTGTCGCGGTGCCTAGCGAGGCGCGTGATTGGGCACCTAGTGAGGCGCGTGATGCGGCGCCTTGTTGATCCTAGTAAACGATTGGCTCAGGGTTTACTTAGACTTCTATTTTCATGGGCTAAATGGCAAGGTTAATTGGGATTGGCATTTCCAAGTAATAAGGATTACGGTCAGTTATTAGGGCTGTTTTTTTAGTGTCATTAGAAGAATATTTTTACCAAAAGGTAGTGTTGATGAATACATGGTAAAATACAATATATTTTATTTTGGTCGGTATTGAGCATAAGTCTGAGAGAATAAGTGTAGATGCAACACAATTTACAGAATCTGACAAATTATTAGTTTATTTTAGAAACATAAGAATGACAAAGTAGTTAGACAGGTCTAAACCATACCTGCGAACAGAAAACGCTGAAAGTAAAAAGAAAAAATAAAGGAGACATTAAAAGAAACTCAATGATCATAGTAGTAGAAAGGGTAGAAACTATACGTTTATAAGATTTTTAATTGTAATGAGACAGGCCACCCATTTAAATAAAACAATGCCAACGACTTAGCAAACCTTGTTACAAAGTAGTTCACTTAGCTGATAGTTGTTTATTTATTCATTAATTTATTTCATTATTAATGTACACACAGAAAATACATACAGAAAACACATCATGATAAAGGAGTACAAAGGTACTGCTTATTTCTTAAGAAATTTCTACCAGCAGACCTGCGAAAAAGAGAAATGAAGAAGAAATATAGACAAATAGTGTGTGAGAACAGGTAGAGAAGAAAAGTGAACGACTAACCTAAGATATAAATACATATACATATAGTGTAAGTGATATATACTTAAATAAATACATAACTCTAATATATATAGATACGATACATATATATACATAAATATGCTTATAAAGATCAGATTTGAGAGGAAAGATATCACAGAAATTAGTAGCAATAAAACAGTTTTGAGAATTACAAAAGAACTTGATAGTGACCCCAAATATTGCAAAGGAATTGTCGCGACAGGTCATAGTTTGGATTGTTTCATAGATTTCAGTTAGTAAGCCGGCAGCTATGAAATTAGTAAATTCATGCTCGGTTTCGGAGTTTGTCTGTGTTAAGGCTTTCAGGGTAGCGTTTGTCAATAAAATTGCTAAGTCAAATGCAGTGTCGAGATAATAGATTCCACCAATGCTAAAGTAGAACTTCTTTTGATTTTGAATTGCTGAAAGACACTTTACTACATCGGGCATTTCCTTTAAGTGAAGTGCTGTCATTAAAAGAATTGCAGATAATACAGTAACATTCGATCGAACTGCTCATAGAACCAAATTAATTGAGTTAGATAGTAAATAAGTTGAGCTTTTAAAATTTCCGGCCTCACACTAAATTAGTCAAAATGTAATTCTTTAAAAATAATCTATAGATTACTTAGGTTTTGAAGTTAAAGAGTCCGAAATAAAACCTGGTAAAAGAAAATCGGAGCTGTGGATCAATTATTCAGACCAACATATGATTAGGCAGTTATTGTAGGATTAAACAGCATGTTGAAGAGGAGACACAATACTCGAGTGTTCATGCGAAGGCGGATAGGGAGCCACTTGAGATCCTTGTAGAACTAAAAGACGTGGTTGTATTTCTTCAGACCAAAAACAAAACGGGTGCACAGGTTTTGCAAGCGCTCAAATTTAATTAAGAGCTCCTCCGTGACATCCCGAAAGCAGACCTCAACTAGACAGATATTAGTTTTAAAGGGCAAGAGGCTTTGAAGGGATTTTAACGTGTGAAAGGAAAAGCGTACCTTACGACTTACCTCATTTACTAGAGCTCGCCAAGAGAGATTACTGTTTATTAAGACACCAAGGTTCTTAGCAGTTTCGGTGTAAGCGATGGTCGAGCCGTCAAAAAAATAAAGGCCACTTTGACGCTTTTATTTTTTTCAAGCGCAATGCGATGGTATCGACTGCCTATGATCATAGCCTGGGACTTGGATGGGTTGATTTGTAATCCGTAGGACTTAGCCCATTTACTTATACTCTCCAGGTCACAATTAATGATTCATATATTGTCCAGATTTGCAAGACGGCAGAATCAAGAAAGAAAAAGTATTTAATTGTCACATAATGACATACATTCTTTTGCTTAAACTAAACCCATAAGTATAGTATTAGTAGTTCTTAAATTATGTTATTAAAGAAAAGTAAAAAAATACGAATAAAATAACAAATGTGAGTATAAATTATATAGCAGATACATGTCGTGGTTGTGGCAAGAAGGTTATACAAAAAAAAAACAACTGCCATAAACCGGGTACAGTAGAAAGCCTCGTTCAAGCAAAATTTGGTCTTAATCTGAGTGAGCAACTTACATGAATTATTACAGTTTAACTTGCCAGGTGATATAGAAATCATAGCCCTCTAATTTACAAAATAAAGTTTTGATTAAGCTAGAAAAACAGTAAAATTCGTTCAGGGTGACCTAGTCAGAGTAGAAAGAGATGTCCCTTCCTGCGTTCAGAGTCGGAAGCTTGTTCCAAAACTTCGTGGTCCTATCGCATATTAACAGTATTAGATAATGATAGGTATATCATTGAAGATAGTCCTTTATCTCGAAAAGGTAAGCGTCATTTTACCGGCACTTTTTCAGTAGACAAGATCCACACATGGTTAGTATTTGATAGAACCAATAATGAATCTGATAATGACTCTAATAAAAGTCTGAGAATGCTGATGAAAGCTAACCTTCTTAGCTAATTTAATAATTTACCTGTTTGATTTGTTGCAAAATATTTATGCATGTTATTCTTAATAGTTTTTTTTTCCAGTGAAATAATAGTTATTTAGTTATGTTGTCAAACCACTGAAAATATGTAGAGGTTTCAGTGGAATGACTAGACAGTACTGAAGACATGAAGCGGCTTCAGTATTGTAGTGTGACATCTTGAGGCAAAAACATGAAGGGGTTTTGTCCTCGGGTGTTTACTCATAATATGAGATATTTGATGTAGATATTAGAGGCTACTATCAAATAAAATAGTTTTGAGGCGAAAACATGAAGGGGTTTCGTCCTCGCTTTTTTATTTAAATGATATGTTTGATGTAGATATGTAGAGGCTACAATCAAATAAAATAGTTTTGAGGCGAAAACATGAAGGGGTTTCGTCCTCGCTTTATTATTTAAATGATATGTTTGATGTAGATATGTAGAGCTAGGCTACAATCAAATAAAATAGTTTTGAGGCGAAAACATGAAGGGGTTTCGTCCTCGCTTTATTATTTAAATGATATGTTTGATGTAGATAATTATGTAGAGGCTACAATCAAATAAAATAGTTTTGAGGCAAAAACATGAAGGGGTTTCGTCCTCGCTTTATTATTTAAATTATATGTTTGATGTAGATATGTAGAGGCTACAATCAAATAAAATAGTTTTGAGGCGAAAACATGAAGAGGTTTCGTCCTCGCTTTATTATTTAAATGATATGTTTGATGTAGATATGTAGAGGCTACAATCAAATAAAATAGTTTTGAGGCGAAAACATGAAGGGGTTTCGTCCTCGCTTTATTATTTAAATGATATGTTTGATGTAGATATGTAGAGGCTACAATCAAATAAAATAGTTTTGAGGCGAAAACATGAAGAGGTTTCGTCCTCGCTTTATTATTTAAATGATATGTTTGATGTAGATATGTAGAGGCTACAATCAAATAAAATAGTTTTGAGGCGAAAACATGAAGGGGTTTCGTCCTAAAATGATAACTTATTTGATAGACACTGCAACAAATATTATATTAATTTAAAATTAATATCTAATTATTATTTAAATATGATTTATTTCTCTGTATTTTTATTAAAATAAAAAAAAATCGTTTAATTCAGACTATTTAAATGTCCATATTTTGTTAGTATTACATTATCATAAAATCTTATTATATGCAATATATTAAGATTATTTGATGTTTCAATATTTTATGATAAATTATTGTCTTCACGAGACGTGAATATGTCAGGAAAGGCCGACTGTTAGCCCGTTACTAATTTGTGGGATTGTTTGACTAAAGCGGTGCACTGAATGATTTGTCTCATATACATTTATTTGCAGGTTGTAACCATGTTCCAATGAGAAGTGACATTGGTAGTTGTTAAACTGACTTTTGTCGGTGGACGGCGCGCGGCGAGTCGCTGTCAACGTGGGCGGTCGCGGAGTGAACACGTGTATCAGTTTTAAGAGTGTTTATTCAAGTAGATGTAAAAGGTGATTTAGTGAGAACGTAATAAAAGACGTGAAATTGTGAAAGATTGTTTTAATTTTCTGAATCGTTAATAATATATAAGGTCGCTGCGTTGTAAACAAAGAATTTGACAGTGCTCCCGTAAATTAATTTCTAAAAATAGTTATTGTGCTCAACAGAGAGTGAATAGTACATAAAAGTGAATAAGGACACCAAAAGCAACTATTGTAGTGTTATCAGTGACATCGGTAGTGTAATAACTAAAAAAAGGGACATCTAAATGATGCGCGCAAATGACCAATAACAGTGTAAAATGTCAATAAATTAAAAGAAAGAAGTGTGTGAAGACTTCAAATCCTGTGTAGTATAGAAGAATCTAAAGTGAACTTGAACAATCATAAGGAATCTACGAAATACGAAATTGTAACACTTTATAGATTCGTTTTTTATTTGAAATACAGCGACAACCACGCCATCTCGTAGCTAAGTTGTGAACTGACATGACTAATCGATAGCAAATGGCAGAAAGTGTTGCAATTAGAAAATAATAATTATATTACACACATTTATGTTGTAAGTAGCGACATCTATTACCGAGGAAATAAGTGTTTACTATTAATACGACCTATTATTTCGACAGAAAAATTATTAAGCAGATAGCCAGTGGGCCAACACGTCCGACTTAGACGCTAGGAGACTCGGGTTCGAAACTCACCACAACAAATTGTTTTTGGAATACTAAAAGTATTTGAACAAAATTAAATCATGAACTTCTTAGAGAATATCACTTTCCGTCGCACACGCACACGCTCGGAACCAGAAGACGTCAGTATTATTTCACAAACAATAAACGAAACCAGTAACAGCATGCCTGATTTGTCCGAGGACGAAGATGACTCGCAAATCAGAACATTAACAAATGAAGTCGAAAAACTGACATCCCAATTAAATGGAGCGCACAAAGAAATTGAACTATTGTCATTAGAAAATAACAACTTAAAGCAAAAAAATGATGAATTAAGTAAAAGAAACGAGCTTCTCAAAAAAATTAACAGTCCAGCTAAACTAAGAGCAACCCCAAAAAAAAACATAAAAAGATGTTTAAATACAAAGGAGACACAAACAGAAACAAGTTTAACAGGTTCTTCTCCTAGTAAAAGTTCACCAACTGTAACTTCTCAGAGAAACTCTCAAATACCACAGAAAAAGCAAAACAATAAAGAGTTTGCAACAGGCAAACCAAGCACACTTAAGGACTGTTCTATAAATACGACAAAAAATGAATCAGCTGAAAGGAAGGATACAGAGGCCACCAAATCAGAATCTACTAGGAATAAACTATGCATAGTTAGTGCCAATAAAATAAATAATATTCTATCCATCGCGGAGGACACATTTCCAAACTGTCAGATTTGTCACTACATCTCACCAAACTGTGGATTATTACAACTTATTAGTAACCTACATCAAAAAGTTATGGATTACACAATAAATGATCATTGTGTCATTTTAGTTGGAGAGGAAGACTTTCAAAAAACCAATGACTATGTAGAAATAATAATAGAGGTAAGGAAGATATTGCAAGAGATTAAGCATACGAATGTTATTTTATGTGTTCCCACCTTTAAATTAAGTGATTACTCGAATATGTTCAATTGGCGTGTAGAGACTTTTAACAATTTATTACATCTTGATTTACAAACATATGGTTACGCAAATGCATTTGACTCTAATTTGTATTTGTTTTATGATTTTACTTTGTTCTCAAAATTAAATAGAAAGATAAACGACCGTGGCATGCGCAATATATTTCACAACTTACTGCTAATTATATCTGAGAGCTCATCGACAGAATGTGAAGCTATAGTCAATGAAAATGCTAACACTGTGTCTACAAGTCATGAGTTTTTTCGTTGATTACATGTTTGTTTTGCACCAAAACATTGCTGGACTTCTAAACAAATCAGATTTATTAAATATTTACATTCACGAATTGTTAGACAAACAGAAAGTTTTGGACGTTATATGTATAACTGAGCATTTTATAATGTCAGGCCAAGAAAAATTATTATGTATACCTAATTACAAGTTAGCGGCATGCTATGCCAGGCAGAATAGAAAGCGTGGTGGTGCCTGTATCCTAATAAGAGGTGGGCATGAATACAAAGAACTACCTGACGTAATGAAGTGCTCGATATCAGGAATTATAGAATGTTGTGCCGTTGAATTGCCTTTTCAAAAAATTATATTTATATGTGTCTATAGACCTCCTAAACTGTCTAACCTAAGTAAGTTTTATGAAAATTTAGAACAAATTTTAAAAAAAGTGTGTAACAAACCATTCAAAAAAGTAATTTTATGTGGAGACTTTAATATAGACGTTTTAAAAAGGAATAGAATGACGTTGGATTTTGAATGCTTTCTTAGGAGCTACAACCTCAAACTAGAAATTAATCAACCGACTCGATTTATCAGTAATACTTGTTTGGACAATTTTGCACATAATTTTAAACATAACTGTCAACATGAAGTAATCGATTTCGGATTATCTGACCACACAGCTCAAATAATGAAAATAAAAGTTAATAAAATCAGCCAAATAAAATCGTGGAGAACATTAAGACGAGATATAACTGAGGAAAATCTTATTAAATTTAGAACGCATATCCAAAGCCTATCGTTTTCTGATGTATATAGCACAGAAGATTCTAACATAGCTTATGATAACTTTTTGGAAATGTTCCTAATTTTACATGATCTCTGTATCCCTTACAAATTAGTGACTATAAGATCTGAGAAAAAATTAAAATGGGTTTCTCGAGGGATACGAATATGTAGCAAGAGACAACGACAATTACTGTGGCAACAGAGACTAAAACCAACTTGTGAAAATAAGAGAACATTTAATATTTACTCAAGGAGATTTAAGAAAATTATTAAACTAACCCAGAAAGCTCAGAATAATTATTTAATAAATAACTCCAAAAATAAAGCCAAAACTGCCTGGCAAATCATTAATAACAATAAAATTGTAAGAGAACCCATTTATCAAATAAAAAAAGGAGGTGAAATAATATCAAAACCCAATGTAATAGCAGAATCTTTTAACAATTTCTTCATTGACCAGATTTCGAATATACCAAAACATACGTCAGGGGACAAAGTTAACATATATGTCAACCCACACTCAATATTTATGACCCCAGTTGTTCCTCAAGATGTCACGTGTGTAATAAATAACTTAAAAAATAAAAAAAGTTTTGGCTACGATGGTATTTCGACCTCAGTTATAAAATTTGTATCGAATTGTATTGCTGCGCCCCTTGCTCATATTATTAACGTAAGCATATACTCTGGAGTATTTCCAGAAGGTCTAAAAACTGTAATAGTTAAACCGATTTTTAAAAAGAATGATAAAGACGAAATGACAAATTACAGACCAATTGCTCTAATTCCCATCTTCTCAAAGATCATAGAAAAAATTATATATGAATCTCTATACAACTTTTTAACAAAACACCACATACTATGTGACGAACAGAAGGGTTTCAGGAAAAATAAAACCATCAACATGGCTATTTTCGACTTTATCCAGAATATAATGCCAAAAGTAGACGCTAAAATACCTGTATGCGCAATATATGCCGATATGTCGAAGGCTTTTGACTGTGTGGATCATGATACCCTTCTAACAAAACTTCACGCATACGGTATTCGTGGCAATGCCCTTAACTTAATAAAAACGTATCTAAAAGGGCGTAGACAATGTACGGAGATATCAAGCTTGTGTTTAGGATCTAGGAAGGAATTAAAATCGAGATCCTCTTTTAGAGAAATAAAATATGGTGTTCCGCAGGGCGGCGTCCTTGGATCTTTATTATTTATATTATATATAAATGACCTGCCACGTCATATAATTCATCCTATGGTATTATTTGCAGATGATAGCACTTCAATTGTTTCATGTATTGATAAAGAATCATATGTAAATGACATTAACAATACGATAAGTAGTCTAATAAAGTGGCTTGACAACAATAATTTAGTTATTAATCTCCAAAAAACTAAAATCATGCACTTCTACCAAAGAATATCTGCGGGAGATATAGATATCAACTACAATGGTCAAACAATAGAAAAAGTAAACAATACAAAATTTTTAGGAATCGTAATAGACAGTCAGTTAACTTGGAAGTCACAAGCGGAAGATATATGTAAACGTTTAAGCACAACCGCGTTTATGTTGCATAATTTGTCAAAAAAAGTAAATCTACCGACGTTGTTAGTGGCTTACCATGGTCTGGTAATTTCCATCTTAAGATTTGGTATAATTTTTTGGGGTCACTGTAGTGAACGAGAAAGCATTTTCAGAGCTCAAAAACGCTGCCTAAGAGCTGTATTTGGTCTTAAAGTAACAGACAGTTGCGTACCTATATTTAAGTCTCATAATTTATTAACCTTCCCATGCCTTTATATCCTTGAATTGGCAATATTTGTAATAACAAATCGAAGTCTATTTGCAACATTAATAGAAACTAGAAAACGAAGTACAGCTATGAGATCTCAATACCAGAATCTATTATGCACGGGCGCCTTTAAAACTAGCTTATTAAAAAAGAATGTTATATGTATGGCTCCTGTAATCTTTAATAAAATACCTGATCGACTTAAAAACTTACCGTTGCAGAAGTTTAAAAAGCATTTCACAGAATTACTTGTGGATAGGTGTTATTATTCTGTGCAGGATTTCCTAAATGATAATTTTAAGTAATGTCTTCCATAACCTTTACTTTGTATCACATTTTGCATGCTATATTAAGGCAGAATGTACATGGAACCTACTTTATAATGTAACAACTTATTTTATGTACCTACATTCTAAGCAAATAAAAACCTATTCTATTCTATTCTATTCTATTTAGTGAGGGATGAACTCACGTAGACTTAAGTTAGTTAAGTAAGCCTAAAAATAATGTCTGACGTAGGAGTCAAACAATTGTAACTGTTATGAAAAAAAAAAACAAACAAAATATAATAACTATAAAAAAGAGCGCGGACTGCCACATGTCCGCGGTAGAATATTAAAAAAAAAAAAAAAAAACCACAAGCACAAAAATACCACGAAAAGTAAAGAAATTAATTCTTTAAATAAATTAAACGGCTCTAACGTCCGCCTACATCAGTCTCGGATATCAAAGTAAACATTTTGACATTTAAATTGCAAGAAGAGAGCGCTTCTTCTTTCCTTCCTTCTCTAAAACTCATTGGCCTTTATCATTTTTCTTATTTTTTTTATAATTGAAGAGGATAAGTAGTAATTAAAGAAAATGAATATGCTGCTGAGGTCAAGAGCTGGAAAAATACTTGTTTTAATTGTTCCGATGATGGTAACAAAATATGGACGTTTTCGTATTGCTACGATGGTTATTTTTTTGAAGTCCATTGTTTATTTCAAGGGACGATGCTGTAGTATAACACACCTAGTAAACTTTTTTTTCAAAGACAAAGATATTTTATTTCAAGTAGGCCACCAAGCGGCACTTTTAAACGTTAGGTACATTAAAATTTACAAGTTATAAAAGTTGATTCTACCGTGCATTTGGAAAGTAGCTTGTTATGGAGAAGAATGCACAAGAAACTCCATACTTACTCTTTTAAAAAAAATGTTTTTTTTTTACAATATTTAGTTACATAAGAACATACATTAATAAATTCATATATGTGAGGACAATGCACCCAGAATAGTATTACACACTATACTACGTACAAGCATAAAGTAATAAAAGTACTCACACATGCACTGTGCAGTTATATAATAGAAGCTAGAAAAAAAGCATTAACATCCGAAGCAGTTAAGTTATGACCAATCCCAACTGACGTCGTCCGTTCACGAACATGACGCATGAATTGGCACCACCCAGGTCAACCATCATGAAGGGAACCGGATGATCCAACACACGCGCCACCATCAGAGAGACATTTGAGAGAGCATGACACACTCAACTGCCAGGGCACACACAAGTCAACGAACGACACACGGGTACAGTAAATGATAGATCTACAGTTGGGTACATAGTACTCACACACGTGCTTTTCAGTTCTACAATACTAAGGAAATTGAGTTTACACAATACAAATATATTCATTCAGTCTTCAGCAGGTCCAACAATACTTCAAAACTGTAAACATCAATCATCATTAAATTGTTTGTACCTCTTGCAAAATATCTTCATTAATAATCTCTTCATTTCAGTCGAAATATGTCCACTGCTGGACATAAACCTGCCTCACACATTACCACATTAACCAATCCTGCGCTTCTCAGAACATTGGATAGCAAAACAAAACAAATCTGTGCAGCTCGACTGTAGTGACGGTTCATACAAAATGTATGAAGGTGATATAAGAGGATTGCGACAAAATATTCTGCTCTAGCATTAATACGACATTTAAAATTCGACATAAAATTCGCCGTCAGCCACCATATTTGCAAATGCGAACATTATCATAATTCTTTCAAGAATAGAGTCAGTACCTAACAAATCGTATGACAATAGACTTCTTAGAAAATAAGATATTTTTCTGCAACCAACGTTTGCTGCCATCCATAAGCCTGTCTTTATTGATTAATGTGACGGCGTTTGAATTTTTTTGTATGAGAAATGAACTGTAATGAAATTGTTTATTTACTAAATGTATACAGATTTGATTAGATTAGATGTTATTTTTGTAGAACAGTCCCAATACATTTTAACCCACGACCTGCAAAATTGTTTAATTTATTATAACAACAGATACCAATATTTTTAAAGTAGTAAACCAATCCAAACGTAAAAAAATACATAGCATATTATCTCGCAGCAAAATACAGTAAAGAATATTAAGGTTATCATTGCAAAATCGCAACCATGATGATGATAAAAGCGCCCGTCTGGGTGTTGGCAACACAACATTTAGTTTTATATAATCTGTGCTGTCACAGGCTGTCACTACTGTCAATGTCTTGTAAAAATAAGAAAATTAAATGTAGCACACGTTTATCGAAGATCTGCATTTTAATTTAAATAAATAACCAAACAAGTCTCCCAACATGGTCCTTCAAGCAATAATATAGTTAATCCAGCGCAGGAAAAGTGTTTATGTGTGTGAATTGGATACACTGATACAGGTTCCAGAAAATACCCACGCCGCCGGTCGGAACGAAAAGGAACGAGCGAGTCCATTTTCCGAATTACAAGGAATTCAAGGCAAGTCCAAAACGTTCCAAAAAGTCCAATCGACACGTTCGAGTAATCTGTAAATATATCCATTCGTCGTTGGGTCAAATTGCAAAAGGATTGCAAGCGTATTACGATTTCCGGAAACGCCGACATAAATCGTCGCCGCGCCAAGCAAGACGCATCTGATTGGCTCACGTGATACCACGCGACCCGCCGAGCCAACCAGCGACGTGCGAGCATCGGGCGAGTCCATCGCGCTCGGAGAGCCAGCGCCGCCGACGGCTGGACGGAACTCGGAAGTGCTTCAAAAATCAAATCGCAACGCGTACCAACCGCCATATTTTTTTCACTTGTTGTGCAGAAAGGTTCTACAATAACGTATTGTCTTGTTCTTACGCAGTCAAGATAATTTCAGTTACATACAAGTTACAATTTACAACACTTACAACTGATATACCTATATTGTTGTAGTGGCAATTTCGTGTGCAAAACGAGTTTTCAGCCCTCCAACAATGGAAGACCAAGTCAAGACGCTCGTCAGAAAACGAGCGTCCATCAAAGGCTCCATAACGAAGATTGAAAACACCTTCAAAGACAAAGAGGCATGCAAGGAGTTCTCGAAACAAGCGTTATTAATAAAAGAAGAGCGTCTTCGGAATGCCTTCCAAAAATACGAAGAATATTCTTTGGAAATATGCGCTATAGAACCCGACCTCGATGCCGACGATGATGTAGAAGAGCAATACTTCAAAACCCTCACCGTCATTAAGGAGTTGCTGGATGATTGTGATATCGATTGTAAAAAAGAGTGTATTACGAAATTTAATACCAAGTTACCAACAATTAATGTACCTACCTACTCGGGTAAGTACTCAGAGTTCATGCCGTTTATACAACTCTTCGATTCACTCATACACAACAACCACAATTTGGATGACGTGCAAAAGTTTTTCTATTTACGTAATTTTCTACGAGAGGAACCTCACGATCTGGTTAAAAATCTCACCTTGTCTACTGAGAGTTACCATGAGGCCAGGAAAATTCTATTCGATAGATACGACAATAAATATAAAATTACAAATGAACATATACACATTTTGTTAGATATTGTACCTATAAGTAAATCTACAGCAAGTAATTTAAGGAATTTTGTATCTGTGATAAAGCAACAACTAGCTGCCTTAAAAAACCTAGGTCATTCAGTTGATCAATGGGATCCTATAGTACTTTGCATTCTGACCAGAAAGTTAGACTTATTATGCAGTAGGGAATTCCAATTAGCTCGAGTACAAGATCCGACGGTTGCACACCTTATTGATTTTCTAGATAAGCGTGCACTGGCACTAGAGAATGCGGAGCGATCACAGCCAGCTTCAAAGGTATCCAATGTTGCAGCTGTGAAGAAAGCTAAACCAGATGCAGGTGCTGCTGCGGAGACAGTAGGAACAAGAAGCTGTTTACTCTGTAAGTCAAACCACAAACTTTTTACTTGTCCACAATTTAAACTTATGTCTGCAAGTGAACGAATCAAGTTTGCTTCATCTAACAAAATATGTGAGATTTGTTTAAATAACCATAATAAAAAATGCAGATATCACTTTAAATGTGATGTCTGCAAGGAAGGGCATAACACATTGCTCCACGAAGATAAACCACTGTCTCCAGTAACATTGATGTCAGAGGCAGCCTCCGAGCAGGTACTGTTGCCTACAGCACAGGTAAAACTGTTAGCGAGCAATGGTACTGAGGTTCATGTCAAGGCTCTTCTAGATACTGGTTCGCAGGCATCTTTTGTGACTAAAGAACTTGCAAATTTATTAAAATTACAAATTGATACAGCCAACACTCCGGTTATCGGTATTGGCAATAATTTAAATAAATTAAAGGAGAAGGTCAATTTAGAAGTTCATTCCCTCACTCAAAATTATAAAATTTCAGTCACATGTTACTTATTGGACAAAATAACTTCAAAGTTACCACAAAGAAAGTTTGATTTGCATAACTTAGTTTTACCTCCCAAAATTATGTTAGCTGACAAGAAGTTCAATGAGCCAGGTAACATACACATTCTATTAGGTGCTGACATATTTTTCCAGATCCTGCTGCCGCCTGAGCCTCGAGTTCTTCCATCCAGCTCGGAGGCTGCTGATGGCAGTGTCACATCTGAGGCTCCATTATTAAATACAAGACTTGGTTATGTAATTGCAGGTAACACACCTACACAACACACAGAACCAGTTGTTACATTATTTTGCAAAAAATGTGATTCTAATTTACATAAATCTATTGTTAAGTTCTGGAAATGTGAAAGTGTTCCAGAAACCTTTTCAGAGACACATTCTGAGCATGACTTATGTGAAAAGATATTTTGTGAAAATGTTGAGCAAGATACAAAAAATAATACCATTCAAGTAGTCTTGCCATTGAAGTTACCATTAGACTCAATCAATCAAGCTTTAGGAGATTCATTATATTTAGCATTAAAAAGATTCCATAACTTAGAAATTAGATTTAAAAAAGATTCTAAGCTTTATATGTTATACAATGAGTTTATTCATGAATATTTAAAACAAGGTCATGGTACATTAATTGATATCAGTCAATATAACCTGTCTACTGATCCAGTGTACTTTTTGCCACATCACCCTGTACTTAGGCTAGATAAAAAGACTACAAAATGCAGGGTTGTATTTGATGGTTCCATGAAAACCAATACTAAAACATCTTTGAATGATTTATTACTTAATGGTCCTGTAGTACAAAAGGAATTAGTAGATGTCTTAATGCTTTTCAGAGTTGATGAATATTTTTTTATAACTGACATAAAAAATATGTTTAGAAATATAAAAATACATTCAAAGCACAGGTCTTTACAAAACATTCTATGGAGAGACTCTCCAAACGAAAGTGTTAAATGTATTCAACTAAACACAGTGACTTATGGCTTAAAGAGTTCATCCTATTTAGCAACACGATGTTTAAAAATGTTGGCAGAACAGTACCAAAATGAATACCCTGTAGCTGCTTTTATTATAAACAATTGTACCTATGTCGACGATATTCTTTTTTCTGAAAATTCATTATCTAAGTTGTCAGAAGCGAAAGAACAACTATGCCATTTGTTAAGTTTTGGAAGTTTTCAATTACATAAATGGGTTTCAAATTCACCAGACCTATTGAAAGAAATACAAAAGGATCTACAACATTTTGATGACATTGATCTAGAGAAAAACAACTCATCTTTGAAAACACTAGGTATGAATTACAATATTAAGTTAGATTCATTCATTATATCGAGTCCCAAAACTATTGATAGCATGCCTCAATCTAAGCGTGAAATACTTAGCTTCATAAGTGGCTTCTATGACCCACTGGGCCTTGCTGGACCTATTGTGGTAAGCGCCAAGGCTATAATGCAACGCTTATGGCAAGAAAAGTTGGAATGGGATTCAGTGCCTAATTGTGAACTGCTAGAGCTTTGGCACAAGTTTTATAATAGCTTGCTTACAATGAAACCAATGCTTATACCGCGACATACAAGTATGCATGACACAAGCTTCACACAAATTATAGGATTTTCTGATGCATCTAGCAATACTGGTTATGGTTGCTGTGTATATTTAAGAGTTGTGGATTCAGTAGGCAATGTCAAGATATCTTTACTTTGTTCGAAATCACGAATAAATCCCATTAGTCAGAGTTTATCAGTTCCTCGACTGGAACTTAATGCAGCTTTGTTGCTTGCAAAGCTTATAACCAGAGTACATAATGTATTAACTGTTAAAATGCAAATACAGGATGTGATACTTTATTCTGATTCACAAATAGTATTAGCCTGGCTTAAAACTAACATAAACACTCTTAAGGCTTATACAGCGAATCGTGTTAAGGTAATCTCACAACTCACACAAAAATACACATGGACATATGTTAGCTCGAACGAAAACCCCGCCGATTGTCTTAGCCGAGGAGTCATGCCAGACGAGTTAGCCGATCACGACTTATGGTGGAAAGGCCCAGCTTTTCTGAATTCACGTGAGTACAAGCCACAATTAAATTTAATTTTGCCACAGGATTTACCGGAGGTTAGCGTCCACTCTGCATGCCTAAACGCAATGGTTTGTACTACTTCTGGTGAGCAATTGTTGTGTCTTGATTTTCTTGAAAAGTTTTCTGATATAAATAAAATGGTAAGAGTTTTAGCTTACATTTTACGTTTTGGTCAGAATGCAAAGTCTAAAATCTCTAAAAATAAACTTAATTATATTACAACTCAGGAACTTGATCTGTCATTATCAATGATTGTAAAATATGAACAACAAAAGTATTTGTCAGAAGAAATTCATGTTCTAAGATGTAATAAAACCAATGTTAAAGGTAACTTAAAACCATTATGTCCGTTTATCGATGACGGGGGTTTGGTCCGTGTGGGTGGTCGATTACAAAATGCCTCCATCCCTTATACACAGAAACATCCCATTGTTTTACCTAAGGATTCGCGTATCACTAACTTAATTATCACAAGTGAACATATAAAGAATCTCCATGCGGGTTCAAAGCTCGTTCTGTCATCGATAAACCAAAGATTCTGGATTGTGAATGGTCTCAGACAAGTTAGAAAAGTTTTACATAAGTGTACTGTTTGTTTTAGACTAAAAGCTGAATCAGCAAAACAGTTAATGGGTTCTTTGCCACCAGATAGAGTCAATGTATGTCGCCCCTTCCAAAAGGTTGGTTTGGATTATGCTGGTCCGATCCCACTAAAAATAGCCAGGATCAGAAAACCTATAATTTCAAAAGGTTACATTTGTCTGTTTGTGTGCTTTGTAACAAAAGCCATCCACTTAGAGCTGGCCTCTGATTTAAAAACAGAGACTTTTATAGCCTGCCTAAATAGATTTATATCACGACGTGGACTGCCGACAGACATATATAGCGACAATGCTTCAACCTTCAAATGCGCAAAGAACCAATTAAACGAACTACATAATTTGCACAACTCGCCAGTTCACCAAAGACAAGTTTGTCAATTTACAGCTCAAAAGAGAATTAATTTTCATTTTTTGCCTTGCTACTCACCTGTCTTCGCTGGACTGGCAGAAGCTGGCGTCAAGAGTGTAAAATACCACTTAAAGAGAGTGCTACTAAAGTCTATTCTTACTTATGAAGAACTATATACTGTCCTTTGCCAAATTGAGTCGAGTTTAAACAGTAGACCTCTCATGCCATTATCTAATGATCCAAATGATTATTCTTGTGTAACCCCAGGTCATTTTTTGATAGGAACCGCCTTAAATACCTATCCTGAGCCAAATGTAAACATAGTAAAACAATCTCAATTTTGGAAAATTTGTAATGAGATGAAAATTTCATTCTGGAAAGTTTGGAGTAAGCATTATTTAAATTTGCTACAATCTCGCCCTAAGTGGCAAGACACTCAACCTAATGTAAAAGTAGGAACATTAGTGATCCTAAGGGATGACAACTTGTCACCACTATACTGGCCCTTAGCCAGAGTCATAAATACTTACCCAGGTAAAGATGGTAAAGTAAGAGTAGTTGAAGTCAAGACTGCAAATGGCCATACACATAAAAGAGCTGTAATGAAAGTTTGCGTATTACCACAGGAATGTAGTGGTGCTAATTAATAAGATGTAAATCTTAGTTTTGTTTCCTATTTTATTAATATTAGTAACTTTTTAGTTTGAAAGTTTGTATACTACCACAGGAATGTAGTGGTGCTAATTAATAAGATAAAAATCTTTGTTTTATTTCCTTTTTATTAATATTAGTAACTTTTTAGTTTGAAAGTTTGTTGTTCTATCGCTGAAATGAAGCGGTCAATAAGATGAACACTTAGTTTTGTTTCCTTTTATTACAATAAATGTAAGTAATATAGAGAATAATAACAGTACCTTTAAGTTACATTGTCAGTTGTAAATTTATTTGATTTGAGGTGTTTTAAATTTTTAGCATACTTTAATATCAAGTACTCAATTGATCTTTTAGTTGCCCCGGCAATATGTTGGCAACACAACATTTAGTTTTATATAATCTGTGCTGTCACAGGCTGTCACTACTGTCAATGTCTTGTAAAAATAAGAAAATTAAATGTAGCACACGTTTATCGAAGATCTGCATTTTAATTTAAATAAATAACCAAACAAGTCTCCCAACACTGGGCCACTACTGCTCTGTAGTATCTACACCCTTATCATATATTATATATCATCTCCCGTTATGTTTATTCCCATGTTATAGTAGGTGAAACAATTTCCAACAACTGGACACAAAGTTCAGACTCCAAGCTGTAACTGAGAAATTTCTAATTGAAAAAGTTTATTAGCAACAATCTTACACAATTTAAATACAATAATAATCAAAAAATATTCATATTAAAATAAATATAATCAACTAGCTGTCCCACGCGGCTTCGCTCCCGTCAACTGGCTACGTACCTACCCTATTCTACCTACCCTACCCTACACCTACCGTACCCCTACCCTATACCTACCCTACAGCTACCCTACACCCACCCTACAGCTACCCTACACCCACCCTACACCTACCCTACCCGGCACCTACCCTACACCAACGCTACACCTACCCTACATACATGATTGCATAACTGAAACCGTTTACGAAGCGCACGCAACGGAAGCCCTCAAAAAGTATAATTCTTTCCCGTTTTTGCAACATTTTTCATTTATGCTCCGCTCCTATTGGTCGTAGCGTGATTTTATATAGCCTATAGCACTCAGGAATAATGTAGCTTTCTACCAGTGAAAAAATTTTTACAATTGGATCATTAGTTCCAGAGATTACCCCCTACATACAAACTTACAAACATACAAACTTACAAATTTTACCTCTTTATAATATTATTAGTAATTAGTAATTAGTAATATTAGTAATTAGTAATATTAGTAAATTAGTAAATATTAGTAAATTAGTAATTAGTATTAGTATAGATGATTGCATAACTGAAACCGTTTACGAAGCGCACGCAACGGAAGCCCTCAAAAAGTATTATTCTTGCCCGTTTTTGCAACATTTTTCATTTATGCTCCGCTCCTATTGGTCGTAGCGTGATGTTATATAGCCTATAGCACTCAGGAATAATGTAGCTTTCTACCAGTGAAAAAATTTTTAGAATTGGATCATTAGTTCCAGAGATTACCCCCTACATACAAACTTACAAACATACAAACTTACAAATTTTACCTCTTTATAATATTAGTATAGATGATTGCATAACTGAAACCGTTTACGAAGCGCACGCAACGGAAGCCCTCAAAAAGTATTATTCTTTCCCGTTTTTGCAACATTTTTCATTTATGCTCCGCTCCTATTGGTCGTAGCGTGATGTTATATAGCCTATAGCACTCAGGAATAATGTAGCTTTCCACCAGTGAAAAAATTTTTAGAATTGGATCATTAGTTCCAGAGATTACCCCCTACATACAAACTTACAAACATACAAACTTACAAATTTTACCTCTTTATAATATTAGTATAGATTATAACAATGAAATTTAATCACAATAGTTAAGAATGTAAGAAAGATGAATAAATAATATTAATAATGTCAAAATATAAATCAAATGTCAAATAAAATTAATGACTTTTCTTTTTACTTAGTGTCCTATAACCCCTAGATGGGGCAGAGGGTGTCCACAGATGTCCTCCATCGCGATCGATCTTGAGCTTCACGCTTCACCTCGCTCTATGTCATTCCGATGCTCATCGCTTCTGCCAACACGGTGCGACGCCAGGTTTGACGGGGACGGACACGCTTTCTTTTCCCTTGGGGATTCCAGTCCAAAGCTTGCTTGGGTATGTGATCGGGACCCCTTCGGAGCGTGTGGCCAATCCATCTCCACTTGCGACGCTTGATTTGGCGGTCGATCGGGCTCTTGTGACATTTCTCCAACAGCTTTACGTTGGAGATGGTCTCGGGTCAGTAAATTCCGAGAATGCGACGAAGACAGCGGTTGATGAAGACGTTTCGCACCCGTAGAGCAGCATGGATTTAACATTGGACCCAAAGATTTTGGGTATAATCCTTCGGGTCAGTTTCCGCGATTGCCAAAAAGGTCTCAGCTCTGCGAAGGTAGCTCGGGCTTTACGGCATACTCACAGTGCGGACTACCGTCTAGGATCGCCGCAGCTGCTTATTCTCCGCAGACTACCAGTACCTACAAAGGCCACCTTGTGAAATGTGCGTGGACGCGAGGAACGGGTGCACCGCAGATTTCCAGCATCGCCTCGCAGAACTGGATCCGGGAGTCAACGAAGAGGAGGCAAAGTGGCCTCCTCTTCGTTGACTCCCGGATCCAAGCCTGTATGATAGTGGCCTCCTCGTCAGTTTCCCTATCAATGCGCTTAAGCAGCCAGCGTAGACCGTCTCTTTGCGGGAATGATTGGCTACGGACACCGGCGGTCTGAGCAGAGACGTAAAAACGTAAGTATAGATAGTGTCTCCATTGACACCCAGGTGCCGCACACACATTTTGGTCGAGCCCCGATTAAGTTGGCTAGACCAGACGTAATAGCCCATCCTCGTATAGATCCCCGAGTAAAAGCGGGGGCGAGGTTGTTCCAAGACGGCTCCTGACTGAATATGGAAACTCTCAAAGTCGGCGAAACTCATTTTGGGCGAGAAGTATGCCCCGATGTTGACTATGGCATCCATCCAGCCGTGTCTTCGTGACGTTTTCCCGCCGATGATAGCCACTAGACCGTCAGGTTCTAGCACCCAGTTATCCTGTGAGCGGACCAAATATGGCTCAGCGACCACTGCGCCATGCTCTGGAGCAAAAGATTCTGGAGATTGGTGCAGTGTAATATTTGAAATCTACTTTTATTTGTACCTAGTAATGCATCAGTTATCTTCTCGTACAACTTACCACAGTGTCTCAAGACGAAAGACCAGTGTGTGTTGCCAGTGATGACATATGGCTCTGAGACGAGGTCGCTTACAATGGGCCTCATCAGAAAGCTTAAAGTCACCCAAAGGGCAATGGAGAGGGCTATGCTCGGAGTTTCCTTGCGTGATCGAATCAGAAATTTAGAGATCCGCAAGAGAACCAGGGTTACCAACATAGCCCGAAGAATTGCCAAACTTAAGTGGCAGTGGGCAGGGCACATTAATCGCAGAACGGATGGCCGATGGGGTAAAAAGGTTCTGGAGTGGCGACCGCGAACCGGAAGAATTTGCGTTGGAAGGCCTCCCACCAGGTGGACCGATGACCTGGTGAAGGTTGCGGGACGCACGAGACCGGTCAATGTGGCGACGCTTGGGGGAGGCCTATGTCCAGCAGTGGACGTCTTTCGGCTGATATGATGATGATGATGATGAATGCATCGGTTATCTAGGATTTTAATTTTTTACTTTGCTGTAAATTGAACATAAGCGTCGGCCGAGTTGAGAAAGAGACGAAATACGGCTTGAGACAATTTGGGAAACTGACTAAATGTACGAAGTGACGTAAAAGTGACCTGTTAAGGATAGCGACGAAATAGCTAGTGTGACGAGTTGTCATCACAACCCCAAAAACTGTCAATATCGATGACAGCGAGTTGACACAGTGTTGCATCAAAATGACAAAAAAAAAGGACGAAACCTTTATTGGTTTCGAACACTATTGTATACTATAATATTACCTGCGTACTTGGCTAATATCCGATGACTCCGGCCACCGTATCGAGGATTTCTTCCTGCCATGTCTTCCAGTTTTAGGCAGTTGCAGACCAATTCTGCCGATAGGCGTCAAGCCTGCGCTGCCATCTTCACCTGTGGCATTTTCCGGGATCACATTGTGAGTGATTCAGCCCGTGAAGCGATACTTAAACCGGACATCATGTCCTGAGATATGATGACCTAAAGAGTCTCGTTGCCAAGATATTTGAAGACGACCTTCATACTCGTAATTATACTAAGAACTCAAATTCAAAAATATTTCGGCAACATGTCATTTTAGAGTACCTAGTAGCAACCGAGACTTTTTGCGAACTGGTTGACTAAAGGCACATCGACCTAATTACATTCTCATTTCGAGAAATTCTTGATTAGTAATTTCTCAGTAACAGACTTAAGTCTGGTTTTGTGGTCGGCTCGTCTCCATAGGTAATATTACCAAGTTAATATAATCGTGGAATGGCTATAATACTAGCTAGGATATCAGATAGATAGATGACCACTATTAGGCACCTACATAATACTAATTACTTAGACACCGGACGCCATATTAGCAACACCTACGTATTCTCCAATGATTAGGTGTCGATATCTAATGCTGTGGCAGCAATTAATATAGAACGCAATTAAATACACAACGGGCCAAAAGGGAGTCTAAGTGCGGAAAAGTAAGTCCCAATAATACTACTACTACTCTCCTAGTACCTATGCTAGCAACATCATGATTTGATTTTAGTTATCTCTTAGAAAATAATATTCAGATTTTGGAAAAAATAAAGTCCTTCAAAATACGATCATAAACTCTAACAACTGATAAGTTTACTGAGTAAAATCTATCTGAACTTTCAATATTTTCGTGGAATACCTAACATCCCGCTTGTATCCGCCGAAGGGCAGTGGTACACCAACATATTATAGTACACTGACATTTCGCCAGTCATGTTTAATTAGGGCGAATCTATTACCATCCACCGGCCATAAATCCATACTTTGGTAGCTACCGTGAAATTCCAGATGGAAAAACCCAATTTTCTCGACCCAGGAATCGAACCCAAGATCTCATATAAGTTTTTAAACTGTCATGGTCACTAACACTAACATAAAGATTAGAAGCGGAATATTTACCATGTTTACTGTTTGTTGCGAGTTGCCAATATTTCTGTGCTGTTGCAAGCACCATGATCACGTATAAACTGAAGTTATTGCGGGTGGGTGTTTATGAGGAGACAAATCCGTCTACCCTCATTCTTGTTCGTTTTTTGCACTCAGTACCACTTCTACTGTCACTCACAACTCGATTCTGTTCCCGACACATGAAACTCACTGTGTCCGCTGGCGAACTTTTTCCGGCACTTTTTCGGGTTTTACACAGCTGAACCACTGGATTCCAAGCTCTCGACAGTTGAAACCCAATAAACATGAAACACACAGACAACGAAAAACAGCAAACAAACAGTAAACATGGTAAATATCCCGCTTCTAATGTTAATGTTAGGGCCAAGATCTCATGTTCAGTATTAGCGCTTGCTTCCTTAGCCAACGAGGCAAATTACTCGAGGAAAAAACGAGCATAAACTCTAACAAGGGTCGGACCATGGACAGTATTTGAATTACTTGTAATTAAAATACGTATAATGAAATACAAATACACGTAAAATGAAAATCGGGCATTTAAAGGCCTGAATATCAGTTTATTGACTTAATTTATTTCAATACGTCTTTTCTCGTCGTTGGCACACTCCGCCATCTCTCCCCATAGACTACATAGACTAGCCCAACGCAGACAACTTATCTTCTCTAACACAAACTCCTTTCATACCCACATACATATTTGGTATTTGTAATTCAATTACTTCTTAAAAATGTAATTTGTATTTGGTATTTCAAATAACTGACGCTAAAGTGTTTTGTAATTAGTATTTCAAATACTTATGGCTTCAAAATACATTTGAACATAATTGAACATTTAGCGGTCTTATTAATGGGTGCGGCCTGCAGAAAATAGCGCTCGATAGCTTTCGTAAGCAAAATGGCGACCGCTAAATATGTCAATCTTTAAAGTTGGTAGCACTGCACTTTATCGTACGTCAAAATGTCAAGTATCTTGTCATAATTTAACACCTGACCGTCTTTTTATTTAAGATACAAATATCTTAAATAAAAATAGTTAAGAAACTGTATCTTATATTTCAAATACACGACTTAAAAATACGTTGTATTTGGTATTTTAAATATGTACATGCGAGACAGTAGTTTGTACTTTGTATTTTAATTTAAGCAAAGCATGTATTTTACCCAGCTCTGATCTAACAACCTAACTTACCTAAGTTTTTTCTGTAAAATCTACCCGGACTTTCGATATATTCGTGAAAAACGCCCAGAAATTCGCTTTCGACACCTAGTTTCCCCAAAAAAACAAACTTAAACCACGTCCGGTACAATAATACTGGTATGTACGTAGCCTTGAAGGCTGTGATAATCTGTGGGACGAGTACGAAATCCGACGGACCAACGGACCGAGCCTTCCGCGTCGGCGGGGACCGAAAACAACGTGTGTGACACGACACTAGACCCCGTAGTCACACAGAGCGACATCACGCCAGAAAGTAGATAAGTTCAAAAGATCAGTAGATTCATGATGTGTGGTTGCAAAAAATAAGTAATTTTCAGAACGATATCAAATACGGAGGCGAAAACAAAGGAATCCTTTTTGGATACTTTTAATGTGATCTATGTATTTATCATGGCAGTGGCGATCTTAAGTAGCAGTTGGCAGGCAACATTGCTCGCAGAACGGATGGACGATGGCGCCGAAAAGTTCTGGAATGGTGATCGTGAACCAGAAGACGATGCGTTGGATGGCCTCCCATTAGGGGACCGATGACCTGGTTAAGGTTCCGGGAAAACCCATAGGCTATGCTCGGAGTTTCCTTGCGTGATCGAATCAGAAATGTAGATCCGCAAGAGAACCAGAGCTACCGACATAGCCCAAAGAATTGCTAAACTTAAGTGGCAGTGGGCAGGGCACATTGCCCGCAGAACGGATGGTCGATGGGGCAGATAAACTTTGGAGTGGCGACCGCGACCGCGATTCGCTGGATGCAAGACGCACGGGACCGGTCAATGTGGTGACGCCTGGGGGAGGCCGATGCCCAGCAGTGGACATCTTACGGCTGAAATGATGATTTATTATGGAAGAAGACATGCTGCACCGACCCCGAATAGATATTCAAATCATTGTTTTCTTACATCTTTTTCATAAGATAAAACCTCACGACAAAAGCATTTAAAGTGTGTATGCACCTATCTTAACTCGTTGTATGGAACTAGCCTTCTGAACTATTCTGTGATCACACCAGGGTCGAATTAGAGGAGTGTGTGTCTGCCGAAAAAGAAAACAAAAGTGAAAAGCTGAGGCTACTGTAGCAAAAGTGACTATGTCTATGATTTTACTGGTGTTGTTTCGAATATTCTACAGGACAGATCACGTGTATGAAACTATAAACTACGTATAACCGAATAGGAGCAGGTTTTTAATGTCGTTAGACATGGTGTCCCTTTTCATCTCAGCATTGGACTCTGAAATGCTGAAATTACTGATTGACCCTTATAAATAGGAAATAATTAACTACCCTTAAACGCGACTTCTTTCTTTCTTTCAAATGTCTAGTTTAATCCTACTGATATGAAAGTGATATTTTGTACGTTTGTGTTTCAATCACGTAAAAACGGCTTCTTTTACTATCCAGGCCGCTCGTCTATGGAATGCATTGCCTGTGACAATAAAACGCACGCAATCACTACCGATCTTTAAAAGACTGGTAAAGGAGCACT
The DNA here is from genome assembly GCA_948252205.1 of Orthosia incerta. Taxonomy (NCBI): domain Eukaryota; kingdom Metazoa; phylum Arthropoda; class Insecta; order Lepidoptera; family Noctuidae; genus Orthosia; species Orthosia incerta. The sequence goes on from OX411743.1 coordinate 3,988,737, forward strand.
ACCTGTCACTGTGACCTTATTCTTGTTGGAGCTGTATTGTTTTCTTTCTTTTTTTCTTTTATACTAATATAATATTATAAAGAGTCAAGATTTTTTTGTTTGTTTGTTTGTACCGAATAGGCTCCGAAACTACTGAACCGATTTCAAAAATTCTTTCACCAATAGAAAGCTACATTATTCTTGAGTGACTTAAAAATAGCCTATCTATTTTTAATTCCGAAATTAGGTCCTGTGGGGTGGTCCACGGGAGCGAAGCCGCGGGCAACAGCTAGTATGTTATATTTATTTATGTATCTATTTAAGTATTTTACATTAAGTGCTTACTATGTTTGTTACTTATTGTTTTATTCAAACTTGCACCAAGTGCAACCCCGTGTCGTGTCCAGGCTATCTCTCTCCATTCTGGGTCGCCTGGAAGAGATCGCAGAACGCGATAAGGCCGCCTGTTGTATGTTCGTTTGTAAACTAAGGTTTCCGTATGTATAATTGTTTTTATCTTGGTGTACAATAAAATATATATAAAAATAAATTAAAAAACGGATATGGAAAAAGCTTTATACAAAGATAGTATAATAGTTTTTAATGTGGGTTAACACATAATGATACTTCTGATCTCGATACACTCGATATAATGAACCCTTGGGATATTAAAATATTTTCGCATGGGCAAAGCCATAGCCTAGGCCGTAGTAATTATAATAGCTGCTAATAATTACTTAAATAATTATTTATCGCACTTCGCACTAAAATATAGAGGCGAAAATCTATGAATGTGTTTGTATGTTTGTTACTTCTTCACGCTCAAACTGCTGGACGGATCTAGATGAAATTTGGCACAGGGATAGACTATAGTCTGGAATAGCACATAGGATACTTTTTATCCCGGGAATATGTTCCCTCGGGATAATTTTCCACATTCACGCGGGCGAAGCCGCTTGCAGAAGCTAGTAATACATACATTATTGTTCTCCAAGTTCAGTTATTCTGAGGACGTACACCTACGCCTTATGCTCATAATTTTGCTTGCAAAATCGACAACAACAAATGAGGAAAATCCTCCCTTAGGCACCTGTAGGTACGTAAGCATCTCAATGAAAATATTTAAGGAACGTTAGACGTGGGCGATATTACAAGCAATTAACGATTAAGATAACAAAAAATTGCCTGAGAAATTACACTCAGAATGATGAAGAAAAAATAAAAATACATTTATACGATAAATTAATGGGATAAAAGAAACTTTTTGTGGAACATCAATTATTATATTTTTGCGTGTCTAAGACGGATTTTAAGGGCCCAATTTTGTGAAAAGAAAACTGAGAGATTAAGATGAAATGTATGGTTGTTCAAACGGTGAAGGAAAACATCGTGAGGAAACCGGCATGTCCTAGAACCAAAAATTGGAAGACATGTGACATCCACCAACCCGCACTGGGCCCGCGTGGTGGATTACGGACCTTTCCCTCTCACAGAGAGGAGGCCTGTGTCCCAGCAGTGGGAACATTAATAGGCTGATGATGTGTGATGTGATGTGATATGGTTGCCTACAAATCGTCCTGCCATATTATCTCTTCACCACTTTTGGTAGAGAATGCCTAAGACAGTCGACCGTCGTACATTTTATATTGCATATAGATAAATAAATAAAAGCCGTGATGATTTAAATGATAAATGTAACAAAACAACCTTTTGTTGAACATCAATAAAATTATTATCTACATTTTTCTGCGTGTCTAAGACGGATTGTCAGGGCCCAATTTTGTGAAAAGGCTACAAATTAAATAAAAGATATAAATCGTCCTGCCATAGGTTATCTCTTGGCTAGTAGTACCTTTAATATACCTTGTACCTTAAATATTGCATGACGTTTTGTAAATAAAAAGCGTGATGATGCCTAGATATCTGACTGCTACCTTCTTCGTAATTCTTGCCATCAGTGGTCTATACGTCGTTCATTATTTTTCATCTACTCCATTCCCTACGATTCAGAGGATAAACATCACTATATGCGTAAGTCAACGCAACCTTCAATCACAAAATTGAAAATATACAGAAGGATCACTCCCGCCATCCTCGAAAATTGACAGCTACCAGACTCACTAGGGTTGCTACTATTATATTCTGAATTTAAAAAAGGTTTAGGTAGTATAAAACAAACATAAATACATCGATTCGTCTCCATGGGATGCTGACCGCTCGCAGCGGCTTGTCCCTCAAGTGTAAGATGCGCATATATTCACCGCGGTCATCCGTCCCATAATGACTTATGCTTGCGTTGTCTTTGCGCACGCAAAGCCTCCACAGTATGCTCCACAAACGTAAAGTCACGGGAGCCCCCTGGTACGCTCGAAATCAAGAACTTCATGTTGACCACAGAATCCCTACGATTCAGCAGTTCATGAAGAGCCTTCAAAGCATTTCTTTGACACTGCGGTCAAACATAGTAATCCGCTAATCTAAGCGGCCTTCCGCTACGAACCCCCCAAATCGCCCGAATTCGCCGAACAAGGCATACTCTCATCACTCCCGACGATTCCACCACCCTGCTCCAAGAGAGTCGCAGGGAGACCAGCACACTTAGAAGACACAAACTGCCTTCGTTCCGTCCGTGCCGCTGAGGCCCGCCACGACGTCCCCGTCAAGATATCCAAACCAGCCCGCGCAATGTTGAGCCGTAGTTAAATAATTAGTAAACAAATAGGAATTTCTAGTCCATTCTTCTCCACGTAGGTATTTTCCGAACGGATGGTAGAATCACTTAATCATGATCCAGCCCTAGTTGTCCCCCTAGCGCTGCCCTGAGCTGAGGTTCGACCCTATAGGGGGTAGCCCTCAGCGTGGTCGCTTAGGCTTAGCTTTTTAACAGGAAAGCCCGATTAAGCAGTAGCCAAACACTCTGATTGAACTGCGAGAAATTCAACAAAAAAAAACCCGACCGCTTAGGAAGCGAACTAAAAAGATGTACAAAAACAAGAAGAAATCATGCTGTGCAGTCGGAGGATACATATTCATGAGCTGGATGACTTCAACCATATTATTATTACTACCATATTGTTATTTTGTTGTGTTTTTTATTGTGTTCAGTGTGTTTTTTTATTATTATTATAGTGTTTTGAAAAATCATAATGTTAGTTCCATTTTACGCCACGACGGCGGTTCTCTTTCCGCACAGACTTTAAAGATGTCTTTTAGTTATATAAATCCGTCTAGTGGTTTGAAAGATATAAGATAATAAAGAATATTACAAACATACAAGATATGCGAGAAAAACATAACGCTTCCCTTGAAGTCAAGTTAAAAAGACGCCAAGTTTGACGAAGAAAAGTTGAGATCTAGAAGGGTGACAAGTTTCATAGCCTTTCTATTTTCGTCTAAGCACATAAAATAATTTATAATTTTCTTAGATATTGATTTTTTAACTTACCATTTTGAAAAAATTAATGACCTTTATAACTTAAAAATGAATGAAAGAACGAATTTAAAGAATAAATTTAAAGTATATTCGGTATGTAACAATTAATAAAGGTGACCCAGCCAATGCAACCTTGTTACAGTACTTTATGAATGACGTGACATCTTCTTCTTCGTCGGTACACTCTTGGCAGAGCGGTCGTGGTCATCATGTTGCAGTGAGACGTGACATACGCCCGCACAAAGCACTCATGACAGCCGCGACTGCGCTCGGTCCAATATTGTCCAAGAAGCCCTGTAAAATCGTAATGTGAATATGTGTGTGCGAAATGATGCTTTGTTCGTAGTGGCCTCTCTGTCTGCGGCGCGCCACCGCTTACGTACTTTGTGCTACAATACAAAAAAAAAAAACAAATGAAGATCACCTTCCTAGCCTGCTCGAAAAACATACTGCACTAGTAACCCATCCACTAAAAATGCGACATTAAGCTTAAGGAATGCACAATATTTCACCTCGAAACCAAGTTAAACCCATTCTGGCAGTCGCTTTCCTCCATCTAACATCATAAAGCACCAGACCAGTGTGTGATGTTTAAAATCTAACCGGAATGCTATTAAGAGCTTTATTATGTAAAATTCTGGCTGGAGTCCAAGACTAAAAGAGCCTGAGCTGCCAGGAACGGTTGTAAATTATATTACATTGTTCTTTAAATGGTATCCGACGCCGCTTGTTTCGGGGATAGTATTTATGGTGTGTGGGACTGATGGAAGATACCTTCAGTGTCTCGGTTTGTTTTACCTAGTCACTAATAATAGGGGTTAAAGTATTATTGTAATACTAATAAGTACTTCGAATTGACATAGAACCTTCATGGTTTGAGTGAAACTTTTTTCACATGGTACCTATAAAGTTCTTCTTTTAAAAAATGTGCAACATTCGATTATCGACTTTCAGTTGTTTTTTTTAATCAGTTTAGACAAGAAAGATGGATACTTCGAAAATTCGAGTGATTTTTGAATACGAGATCCGACGCGGAACTAACGCGGCAGAAGCAGCTCGCTATATCAATGTTGCGTTTGGAGATAAACATTTTGGCTTTAGCTCCTTCTGCACATGCGGCTTCCCTGGTAACTCATAAACGGCGCAAAAATGTGGATGTCTCTAACTATTCTCAATCTCATTTTTTTCTCTTTTAATTAGACTTTTTACAATGTTTTTCAATCATCTTTATAGCCCTTTGTTAAGAATAGTTACAGCACTGATAACATTATTTGTGCCACATGTTAAATTTAGTGTTGTTAGATTTTTTTTTTATTGTTTTTTTTTTACCTTTGTATAGATTCTTTTACCGATTGTTTTGTGAATGTGTGAACATTGTAGACCTTCTAGATTTCTAGATGATTATCAACATTTGTTAAATTTTTATTTCGTTTTGAATATTTTTATGCTTTTTTTTTATTTTCTTACAACTTATTGTCGGGCCTACGTTGTCTCCCCATGTCCAAGTACTAATGCTGTAACATGGAAATATTGCAAAACCTAACCATTTTTAAAAGAGTAACCAAGGAGTTTTTTGCCGGTTCTTCTCCATAGGAAACGACTAACCCGAACCATGCACCTTTTGTCGACGTTTTATAAGTGCCTATGTAGGCCTATGTAATTCTTTTTTAAATTTCGATAAAAAAAAAAACAGTACAAATCGGCAATTTCATACTTTAACCCCTATATTTAGTTAGTGCACGGGTTTTGAGGCTAGACAGCTATTGCCACTACTCGAATAACATTAGATAGCTTTGCCTTAGTCTTTTAGCCTTTAGTTATAGTTTATTAAGTCATGTACGACTGACAATAAATATTCTATCATTGAGACGAAAGAGGTGGAGGCAGAATTAAAAGGTTTATGAAAAGCTCATGTACCTTTTACCAAATATTTATTTATTTATTTTAGTACATAAAAAAGAAGAAGACTTACAGCTAATAAAAACAGACAAAAAGTAAACCATAGTCAACAGAAAGCCAGTTACAAATCCTCACGTATAGACTTATAATAATAATTTTAGTGTGAGCACAAAAACAAAAATCTCACCGCTTTAATTATAGTAAGAAGCAATATAAATATTCAGTTTGCAATTATATGACTGTTGAGAAAGAAAATAATAAACTAATAAAAACAGAAACAAACAATATAACCTACCGCTACTTGAAAAATTTGATGCACCTTCTGGCTGAATTTACACTGATTGTGAATGGATCCAAATTATATTCCTTGCAAATATCATTGAAGTCTCTGCTTGCGCGCACAATATAACTGTTCTGCCTATAATCTGAAGAAGTATGAGGTACACGTATGGGTGGATTAAACCGAAATATTTTACATGGCACATTGAAATAGAATTTTGACAATAACTCGGGGCTATCAATGTTGAGGATTTTCAACAAGAATAAACAGTCAGCAATCTTACGTCGATCTACCAAAGGAAGTAGGTGATACTTCTTACTCCAAGATAATTAGTTGACTGATATGGAATCTTTTGATGAAAGCAGAGATATTTTATGAAACGTCTTTGGATGTTTTCAATGCGGTCAATGTATTTATGATAACGTGGATTCCTTATCTGAGACGCATACTCTAGCTGACTTCTTACAAAAGTGCAATACAATATTTTAAGTGTTTTAGCATCTGTAAAACACTTATAGAGACGCATTACAAACCCAAGAAGTTTAGAAGCTTTTTTGACAATTGCATCAATGTGTGTGTCAAAAATTAACTTACTGTCTTGATGGACGATATATACTATATTTATATGTATTAATATGCATACAAAAGTTCAAGATTCCGCTGTAAGTCTATTGTCGTTGCGACTCCACCCTTGGTTGACTAGTAGGGAATGCCTCAGGCATTAAGTCCGCCTATGTACCTGTATGTTGCACAAAATCATTACATATAATAAATCTGTAGAAAAATATTTTTTGTACATCGAAAAAAATTCCAAAAAAAATAGCCAGGGTGTTAAAGGATAACCAACAGAACCCATTTCTAGCATTTTTGGCATTTTTGTCTGTTTGTCTGTTTATCTGTTTGTCTGTTTGTCTGTTTGTCTGTTTATTTGTGCACGCATCACGTGAAATGTACGAAACCAATGTAGATAACTTTTATACATAAAAATTGTGCGTATCTTGAAGAATTACTTAGTTTTTGTTTCATCGCAATCGGTTCACTCTATCAAAAGTTAGATGAATTTAAAGTGTTCAAGAAGTAAAATTATCACAGCTCACGCAATTCGGTTACTCGGACAGTTGAACTCGCTATTCGATAGATGGCGTTGTGCATTTAAAGTCATTATCTGAATCGCGGTGTTAAGATTTTACGCGAAAGAATGACCCTAGAAAAAAAAATTGGTATGTAGTATTTATATTTTTTAACCGACTTCCCAAAAAAGAGGAGTTTCTATGTTCGACATTATGTATGTTATTATTATTTTTTTGTGTATGTTCAGTGTTCACCGATATCTCCGTCAGTTGTGGACCGATTTCAAAAAATCTTTTTTTTGTTTGAAAGAGTATGTTCCGAATTTGGTCCCATTTTAATTTGGTGTAGGACTGACGAAGCAATTCGAAGATATACAACAGAACTCTTCAATAAATAACGGCAAATCTCTCGGGATTGCTGCAATCGCATGTCTGTTTGTTGTTTATACCATTTCATAACATAACATCACGCCAGTACGCTCTTAAGGGGTACGCAGATCTCTCATTTCACCGGTTATGTTCAAGTTTCATGATATTAGGGTAATATATTCTGGCGTTATACGAGTAGGTAACTTACTAAACAACTTGCCTATTAGGTAGGTACAACTAAAAAGTGAAAAATAAAAAAAAACTTTTTACAAAAAAATACTACCGACTTCCAAATAAAACTACAAAGTGAAAAATAACTTTATTTTTGGAAGTCGGTGTCCATAACGCAATAAATTGGTACCTACGAAAGACACCGACTTCCAAAAATAAAGTTATTTTTCACTTTGTAGTTTTATTTGGAAGTCGGTAGTATTTTTTTGTAAAAAGTTTTTTTGAGTATGTGGAGTAGGCAGGCAGGCTGGTAAGTATGGTAGGGTTGGCAGGCAGATGACGGGAGCGAAGCGGCGGGCACAGCTAGTTTAATAAATAAATAAATTAAACCCCGCCCTTTGGCATCAACTAATAAATTATATAACCCCACAACTTACCTCAGTAGTGCAAGGAACCTATTTTACACAATTCTTGTGAGCGAAGTCGCGGGCACAGCTAGTTTTAAGACATACTCTTCCTATTATTGAAGTAACAAACTATTTGAAAATTTCAGCAGCCCACTACGTAATTCCCAAAGGCGTATAACCAAAAAGATTTATTCAAACGCTCCTATTTTTCCTTAACACACTTGTTTACATACGTAAGAGTTCATTCCTCATTTGTCTAACATCTACATTGATCCTATGTTACAAGCCTACTGAACAATACTGTTCTTACTTCTTTAGTATTTGTCTTTATTTACGAGGCACAGAATGTCCTGATAGTATGTTGTCTTTGTTTTATATGGTGCCTAGATTTCTTTCTTTATTTTTCGTGTGATTTATTTCTTGTTTTTTTTTCATATAAAGAGATATCATGTCTTTATTGGCATATTTGTTTTAGAAAGAAATACAATACAAAATAATATTTAGCTACACTGCCGTCAAATTATTTATTAATTATCTTAGGGTAGGTTCAGATGACAAGCGATCAGCGCGCGTTGAACGCGCGTTGAATTTTTGTATAGTGTTCACATGGTGCGCGCTTGTCAGGCGTTAAACGCGCGTTGTTGCGGCCAGTTTGAGTTCTACATTTGTCGAAGATGGACGTAGAAACAGTTTTATCGGTGATTTTATACAGACGGCAGAAACGACACAACAGAAGACGGAGATATTGGGTTCACCCAATTTTGTCAACCAGGCTGACTGAAAGTCAGTACATTATTTTATATCCTAAGTTAAGGCAATTTGAGCCCAAATTCTTTAACTACTTCAGAATGTCCATCAAGTCATTTGATGACTTACTGACTCTCATAAACGATGAACTCGTAGCAGATAAAAACGCTGTGCGATATAGCATTTCACCGGAAGAAAAACTCATAATTACATTGAGGTAAGTTTTTTAATAATCAACATAATCTGTAAATCAAATAAATCAAATCAACTTGTTTAGGAACAATTTTTTTAAAGAAAAAATAACATTTTGTTACTCGCAGAATAACTCTAACTCTGATTCATTGCTGACATTAGTTGGTGCTGGCGATGGAGTAGGTGTTACTGGCGATGGAGACCCCATTGCTGTAGTATAACCATAATGTGCAAAATTATTTGACACACTAGACTGCTGTGATCTATAATCATGATAACGAAAGCCTTCAACAGAAGCTGATGACTGATGACGCTGCTCTTGTGATGAATAATTTCTTCGTTGTGATACCGGGTAATTTTGATTTTCATATGTCTGTTGTTGTGGTCCTTGAAATTCATTTTGGTTTTGCAAAATTAAATTATAAATGGCAATTTTAGTTTGAAGTCGCCTATATTCCGGATTTTTTTTAATCTCTTTAACGAGTGACAAACAAAACAGCTTGTCTTCATCGTCATCTTCTTTTGGATGAGACACATTTTTCTGTGCTAAACTCTGCTCTAATATGTTTGCAAATCTTTCATCAGCAGGATTTCATTTTTGTTTTTTTTCTTGAAGTAGATTTAGGACTCTTAAAGCCAGAACTTATTTCTACTTCAGCAACCTCTGACGAAGTTGATGCATTATCTGCATCGAAACTACTTTCTGTATCTTTGTTGGCAATTGATGCCTGTAGAAATCGTAGTCTATTATAATGAATATATGTCGAAGTTTTGGAAGCTCCTGATCCAGATTTGACAGTCTTTATTTTCTTCACCTCTCTCATATAATTATCCCGTAAACTCTTCCACTTTTTTTGCAGGGATGACGCTGAAAAAAAAAACAGTATTTAGTAATAGTTTATGTTTGTTTCCAGATATTTGGCCATTGGATGTTCATTTGGGACATTAAGCTACGACTATAGAATTGGCAAATCTACTGTGGCTACTATAATACCACATGTATGTGAAACTATTTGGAAAAAATTAAGGCCCGTTGTTATGAGTGAACCAACGAAAGAAAAGTGGTGTGAAATATCCACGATATTTGAAAAGAACTCAAAGTTTCCCAATTGTTTGGGAGCCTTGGACGGGAAACATATACGGTTAATCCAGCCTGAACACACGGGTTCTATGTATTATAACTATAAAAATTATTTTTCGCTAGTTTTATTGGCGCTAGCGGATGCAAACTATTGTTTTGTGTGGGTTGACATAGGTGCCTACGGTAAAAACAGTGACTCAGGTATATTCAAGAATTCTTCATTGTACAAAAAGCTGACAGAAAGGTCATTAGATCTACCTGAGCCAAAGGCATTGTTAATACAAAATAGACCGACAACGTTGCCATATGTGATAGTGGATGATGAAGCTTTTGGCATGATGGAGAATTTAATGCGTCCATATGGGGGAAGGTCACTAACTTATGCTAAAAAAATATTTAATTACCGTTTGACATTAGCACGCCGGTATGTTGAATGTACTTTTGGCATAATGTGCAATAAATGGCGCATTTTACACAGGCCGTTAGATGTTAACATCGGTTTTGCAGAAAAGATCGTAAAAGCGATATGTACACTAAATAATTATGTCAGAATCAGGGATGGCTACAATTTTGAAGACACACTTTATACGCCACCCCTGGAAAATCTAGCCTCACATTATACCGGACGTGCTGTGCGACAGGCGGATAATGTTCGAGTACATTTAACAAACTATTTCATTAATGAAGGAAAAGTAGATTGGCAGGATCGTTATATTTAACTTGTAACACAAACCGATTGTAAATGTAAATAAATATATATACTCACATAATATTTTCTTCTTTTCTTCATTGTCATGTCCTTCACAAAATATAAGGACGAGTTCTTCCCAAGCCCGTCTTCTCAAATTCTTATCTGAATAATCGCTACTTGTCATGTCCCATATCGCAGGACGTTTCTCTATTTCATCAATTAATAATTCCGTATTAAAAGCTTCGGTTTCCATTTCGGACGATTTTCGGACGAACTTGACGAACCCTAAAATACGTCTATCCGCGTCGAAAGCGCGCGCTCAACTGAACGGAAACATAGAAAACCAATGATCTCAAAGCGGCGTTGACGCGCGCTGACAACAGTCGAGCGCTAGCGCAGCGTTGAACGCGCGCGTTACTAAAACGCGCGTTAGCATGTGTACGGCCTGAATAAAATGTATGTAGTTGTAAACGCGCGTTATCAAAACGCGCGTTGAGCGCTTGTCATCTGAACAAAAACAAGCTCATTTAACTATCGCGATATATTGCAATCGACGTCTTCTTGGTTCGTCGGCCGCATCCACATCAGTCTTGTTTAGGTAGGGCTGCTCCATCGTCGAAGCCGACAACTTGGCTATTTCTTTAAATATTTTGTTGTTTTTACTTGAATGTCTTCAACACATAGTAAGTAATCGTCGCATGGCATATACAAGAGATCAAGTCAAATTGTGTTGACCGCAGTGAGAATTGTCACAGGCCGTCAATTCTATAAGTAACTTGTGAAAGAGTTATTTTAACTTGCAAAATAAATACCAATAATTGCCATGTGTCATGTCACCGGTGTCAAGCGTATGCAGTAGGTCGACCCCGGGTTCGTAAGACTGCAGGAAAGGATTGACATAGCCATCTCCAACAACGGTCACCGAGGTCTCTGTGTTCTGTGGAAGACCACGCCGTATTATTATATATATATTATATAGTATTCATTTCAACGCTTTTGTTCCGTAATTTAGTTAAACATTTAAATTTAATCTCTATAGCTGTGTAGTGATATTTCTCTGCTTGAAGGTGTATTTACAACTGTCTGTGTCGTGTGTGTGCCTTCTGAGAATCCTAAAACTCAGCAAACGGAAGCAACCCATTACAAATATATATAGGCCGAATCATATCCCCGTAAACCAGACGCTACATAGGTAAAACCTTCACGCTATGTATACAAATAGATGGATACAGGAGCATTTACGTAAAGCCGTAACCGCGGTAATCCGTGATTGACACGAGCGCCCTATCCCACCCAGCCGAACGTTTGTCGGACCCAGTATTAGTGGCGTACACTGATCACAATTTAGTTTTAATCCCCTAGTCTCTGACATTGAATAAGACATTATAGAAGTGACACATCATTTCAGACAAAAGACGTCCAGTACTGGACATAGACCTTCTCCAAACGTCGCCACACTGATCGGTATTCTGCTTTTCGCATTCGCGTAGCGCGAAGCGATACTACACACCTTTCTCTTTTGTGCCCCTGGCCACTATGCTATCGTAATTCCGTTGTGAGAGAGAGACAAAGCTATACAAGACGAATAGTACTATGCCTCATTCGACGGATTAATGTTTTCAGTGACACGTCAAAGGTTGGCACACCATGATGTCTCTACACTATGGTTTAAGACATTACACTGGGACATCAATGCTGCTTGGCAGTAGAAAAAGGTACGGCGACGGGGTGGTTGGGAATTAGGTAATTCTTCTGGCGAGGTTCTTTTTTTTTTTTTTTTTTTTATTATAGATAGGCTCGCGCTTGACCACAATCTCACCTGATGGTAAGCGATGATGTGGTCGACGGTGTTACACGCTTGCCTAGAAGTAACCTATTCACTCTTGACTTAAAGACCCCGAGGTTGTAGCTATCTGGAAACACAGACTCCGGCAGGGAATTCCACTCCTTAGCTGTACGCATAATGAAAGTATTTCCAAAACGTTTAGTGCGTATGGGTGGCGTCTTCACAAAAAGAGCGCTTAGTGATTAGTAATCTCATCGGTATATTGCTCTTCTCCACTACAACGACCCAAATTGGCCCGAGTCTCGTAGACATCTGTAGATGTGTATTATGTACTAGCTGTTCCCCGCGGCTTCGCTCCCGTGGACCACCCACAGGACTCGTTTTCGGGATAAATAAATAGCCTATGTCACTCAGGAATAATGTAGCTTTCTAATGGTGAAAAATTTTTTTTAATCGGTCCAGTAGTTTCGGAGCCTATTTGGTACAAACAAACAAACAAAAAAATCTTTCCTCTTTATAATATTAAATAATATTAGTTTGGATAAACTACATAATAAACTTACATGAGAACAATGCTTAAAGTATATTATATAAAGTTCGTCACAGACGTCACGGTAGCAATTATGATGCACTCATCCAATGCTTTCAGCTTTAAGGAAGGTTGTTATTTGTGATTGAATATGCAGCTAATTGAGTTTTGAATTCATTCAATGAGTGCAACCTTTTTATACATGGGGATATTTTGTTAAAATGTCGCTTCTGCGTACTTTTATTCTATGTCCCCGGTAACAGGAGTAGATGGTTAGGATCGGCCGACGCGAATTAAGTCGGATAGTCGGATTTATTAGTCCATCGACGCTGTTGATTCGACAAGTGATTGCCAATTAAATTGGGTGCCTAGGTACGGCCATTTTTATACGAGAGTTTTCATATTTGGTGTTGATTAATGTTTTGTTTACATTGGCAGAACTTGCTCTAAAAATCTGCCTAGGAAATATAACTAAACTGCCTAGTTTTTTTAACCGACGTCCTCGTTAGTCTCGTTTTATCTATTTATTTAATAAAACTTTATGCACAAGTACAAAGGCGGACTTAATGCCTTAGGCATTTTTTACCAGTCGACCTTAGGGTGGTGCAGAGATAAAATATAGCAGGTGCAACTAAATAAAAAAACAAATAGAGACAAGAAATTTAAATAAAACAACTTAGATAAATGTATACTTAGATGCATACATACATAAATAATGTTATTAAGAAACCGAATCCAACAAATCATCTCTATGATAATTCTGCAAACTTCTTGCGAATGTGCTCTCGTGCCTTCAATTTAAAAGACAACCGACTGGTTGACATCCTGATGTTCTGAAGAAGCGCATTTTAAAGGGAAATCACCTGGACAAAGAAAGAGGAATGGATAAACCCAGAGCGGTGAGATGGATATTGTAGAAGACGATTATTGGCGGCTCGAAGATTTTACTGTGGGCAGAACAAAGGAATTGGACATGTGGAGGAGAAGTGGGTTTATCACTAAAATAAAACAAGTAGTCAAGGCTCTCAGCACTCTACGCTGGCGTATGGGTAACCATTTTAAAAGGTTTTTTAATTTTTATCCTTTGTGTTTGTTCGCGCGCGAACGAACGGTGCCGCGGCAGACGACAGCGGGGAAGTGAGGCGCGCGGACGGCGACGCGGCGCGCGCGCGCGGCGTCGCCGGCCGGCCGCCATTACCAGAAAATCCACGCAAGCGAGCGGGCACTATTTTATTATAGTTTTTCATTTTTGTCTACGCGTTACCAACCTATGCAGTACCCAATATATCATCATTCAAACGGTTCACAGAAAACTGTTACATGCCGGACCTCAGTTGCTCTTGGCAAATATTAGGCAAAACTATTGGCCCTTGGGGGGCAGAAATTTATCTAGAGTCACTGTTCAAAAATGTGTAGTGTGCTGTAGGCATAAGGCTCAAAATGTGCAACCTATAATGGGACAACTTCCAAAATCACGAAGTAATCTAGAATTCCCATTTTTAAATTCAAGTGTTGATTATGCCGGCCCAATACTGATAGCTGACCGGAAGGGAAGAGGCTGCAGGCTTATAAAGTCATATATATGTATCTTTGTCTGCCTTGCTGTCAAGGCCGTTCACTTGGAGCTTGTGACGGATCTCACAAAGGAAGCATACATGGCCGCTTTAAATAGATTCATTGCGCGCCGTGGCAAGCCTCGTAGCATATTGTCCGATAACGGAACAACATTTGTCGGTTCGTGTAATCAATTACGTCTTTTTTTGCAGACTTCAAATATTGCACATGATGTCGCTCAGGAAGGAATTGAGTTCAACTTTGTGCCTGCCTACACCCCTCATTTCAATGGCGTTGCTGAGGCCGCTGTGCGCTCCACGAAACATCACTTAAAAAGACTGCTTAAACTAACCGTTCGCGCGCGAACGAACGGTGCCGCGGCAGACGACAGCGGGGAAGTGAGGCGCGCGGACGGCGACGCGGCGCGCTCGCGTGGCGTCGCCGGCCGGCCGCCATTACCAGAAAATCCACGCAAGCGAGCGGGCACTATTTTATTATAGTTTTTCATTTTTGTCTACGCGTTACCAACCTATGCAGTACCCAATATATCATCATTCATACAGTCCACTAGTTTTACTGAAGAGCCAACCACACCACCTCAACAGTGTTGCTTTTGACCACTATCTCACCAGCTGTTGACGGTGAAGCACGCTACATTATCGATGTGCGGATACATGATCATGTCATACTTACTGAGGTTGAAGACAAGTCAGAAAGCAGTTATTTAGAAGGTGGTCAAGTACACACAATACTGTACTAAGCATGAGAGTCTGGGTTTGATTCACAGGTCACGCAAAGTGATATTGAGTTTTTCCATCTGGCATTTCTTAGAAGCAGTCCGGAATTTTGGGAAGTGCTCGGTAGATGCGATAGGGTCGCCCCCATTACATGGGACTTAAACATTACTGGTGAAATTTGGGTGTACTTTAGGTGAATCTCTGCCTAACCCCTCGGGTAATATACAATACAGGCGTGATATTATGTTATATATATATGTGCAGCAAGGGTGGCCGATATACGAATATTACTTGCCATACCTATTATTGGAAACAAATATAGCGGCTCACAATGTTAGGACCCATTAATATTAATGCTAATTTTTATACGTGGTGCTAGGCAACTGGGCTTATCCCAGCTGTAAACGACTCCTTAGTGCCTATTGGCCTTGTTTGTTCTGTCTCCTGCTTGATATGGAGGGAAGTGGAAATTTGTTTCTTTTTTCCTACTCTTCCGTTATTCTTTTCTGATTAATTTCGTTGCGGGATCCAAGACAGTTAAATTCTTTCTCCGGGACTTCGTCGAGCTTCATTGCCTCGGCGCTTTTCTGATGATCGCCACTGTTGATTCTGGCTTTCAGGAGTTGCAGTGGTTTGGGAATAGTGTGGAGGGATAGTCCAAAAAAAAAAACGAATATTACGGATCGATAGTGATTCTACGACGTCTTAGCTTAAAGGCGGTCAGTACTCAACTGCCATATTCTTCTGTCCCCACCACGCAAGTGGTTAGAAAAAGCGCGCCAATGCGTAGTTGCTCTTGATTTGCCGCCAGGGGGCGCGCATTCGTATGACGCGATAAATATAACTCATTTATTTTCAGACACAGTAGTCCATAGTATTACATTAAATAAAAATTGATAATGCCAAATTGTAATTTCTAATCCAACCAAGTTTAAATTAAATTGTCAGCAACACTATTATATTAATTAAAAATGTCAGAAAAATTGACAGAATTATAAAATTGTAAAGAAATGAAAATCGAAAAATAAAATGGTCTAAAAAAATAATTTAAATGTTCATCTGCCCCACGCCCGATACACGGGTGCATGTAAGGCCTGCCAGTGCTGCATAAATGGCTCGTCCAACCAGTTGGTAACGAGGCAAGGAGACTGTTGCCGCTGCCATGTTTGCCTATGTTGGACTGAAACCGCTTATCGGAACCTTTTTATACAGTCCACTCATCTCTTCATCCACGAGCTAACACCTACCCCTTAGTAAGACTACTTGTCACATTTTTGCATTTCTAGCTTATTGGAAGCTAGAAATCCAAAAATAACTAACAAAGATCTGCAAATAATTAATGCTATACTTACCAAAATAATGAAAAATATTTATGCATATATATTCAACCCCCGTCGGAAAAACAGTGATGTTATAAATGTGACGTGTGTATCTGTGTGGTTGTGTATCTGTCTGTGGCATAAACGAATAAACCGGTTTTGATTTAGTTTATTTTTGTTTGAAAGGTGACTTTATCGAGAGTGTTCTTAGCTATACGTTTGATGAAAATCGGTTCTGCCGTTCTAAAGTTATGGGCGTTTTTCTGTTCGAATCAGGACATTTTCGCAAGATATCGTGTCATAAACGTGTTCAATAGATTGTCGATCGAAGCGTGTCTATACTACTCGATAAATAGCTTGAAATAAAAATGTCGGGGGATTTAATTTTTTTAAATAAATGTTTCTTGTTACCAACTTGAGTAATATTTTTAAAGTGAAAACTTCTTTAGCCTCATTGAGCGATTTTTGGTAGGGGTAACACTTTTGATTCGCGTCACCAATATGCTAATAAACAAATATAAACTCAACACTTTGGAATAACTGGCTAGTTATTTCAAAGATTTAAGTGCTCGTTCACGCAGGGGTCCGTTTTACAGGTCCACTTTATCGTATACGTTCTATTCGGCGCTGACTTGTGTAGTTGTCATACGACTTCACACACGTGACAGTATTCCAGATCCAATAAAAAATACCGATCCGACAAAATATACAGTTATCTGTTTTACTAGTCCACTTTGTCGTATACGTTTTTATTTGGCAATACCGTTAAAACGGTACTATGGTAAATGCGGTGTGAACATCAGCTCCAGTAGCGACGGATGATCCGTTAAAATGATCCTGGAAATTCGGGTGTTCTGTGTGAACGAGCTCTAAGTTTTCGGCTATCCGTCCGATCGTTCTTAAATAAATTGATCATTTTATTTTCAAAAACCTATATAATATTAAGTATCTTGTAGTCTATGTATTTAACACACAGTCAAAAAGAGATAGACATCAAAATACTAATGGATAATCACGCGAACCCTACTTAAGACCTTTTTAAACATCTCCATACAATATTTCAGGAGCAACCATTAATATTATATATAGATTCATAAGACCATAAATCAATTTTAAAGGCCCGTGGTCGGGCTTTTGACGTTTAATTAAATATTCGATTTACTTTGTCTACAAACTGGTAGCCATTATCGTTTTAAAAGCTTTAAGAGCAATATTTAGAGGTACATCAAAAGAAACTTTGTAATTTCAGTGGAATTTTATCGTGATTACAATTTAGGATTGCGTCTAGTTGTCTGTTTACCGTTGATTAATATTTACTCTTTATTTTGTATTAAATTAAATAGTCTAGGCATAGTTATTTTTAAATGGCCTTGAGCGCACGGCTGGCGCAGTGGTTGAGCGATTGACTGCTGCGCTGCGTGTCGCGGGTTCGACCCGCACGGAACAAATATTTGTATGATCTACAAATAGTTGTTCCAGCTCTGGGTGTTTGTGTATGTGAGTTTATATGTTTGTAAACGCACCCACGATACAGGAGAAATTCCTAGCGTGGGCAACGTTTTATAAAAAAATAAAAAAATATATATATATTGGTACTAGCTTCTGCCAGCGGCTTCGCCCGCGTGAAACCGGTTTTATATATTTGTTTTATGGTGGCTCAGAGATAGAATATAGTCAGGAATAGCACATCGGATACCTTTTATCCCGTGAATATGTTCCCTTGAGATAATTAACAAAGCCGCTGCCAGCAGCTAATATATAACTGCCAGCAGCTAATCAATCAAAACATATAATAAATCTGTAGAAAAGTCATTTTTGTACATCGAAAATATTTCCAAAAAAAATAGCCAAGTTGTTAAAGGATAACCAACAGAACCTATTGCCAGCATTTTTGGAATTTTTGTCTGTTTATTTGTGCACGCATCACGCGAAATGTACAAAACCAATATAGATATTTTTTACACATAAAAATTGTGTGTAACTTGAAGAATTACTTAGTTTTTGTTTCATCGCAATCGGTTCACTCTACTAAAAGTTAGATAAATTTAAAGTGTTCAAGAAGTAAAATTATCACAACACACGCAATTCAGATACTCGGACAGTTGAACTCGATATTCGATAGATGGCGTTGTGCATTTGAAGTCATTTTCTGAATGGCGGTGTTAACAATCGTTCTCCGCGAAAGAATGATGACTATAAAATAAAAATTGGTAGGTAGGTAATTAGGGTAGGCAGGTAGGTAAGTAGGGTAGGGTTGGCAGGGTATATATGTTCTGTGGGGTTGGCACTGTTGGCAGACAGATGACGGGAGCGAAGCCGAGGGCACAGCTAGTATATAATATATATATTAACTCCCACGGCACTCTTTTTCCCATTGAGGAAGACATGAACTACAGAACGACACCTACTACGATCCCATACTCATTTTGCTTCGTAGTTCATACAAATACAATAGGTATCTGGTTAATACAAAATCAACAATGAAATTAAACAGCAAACTCACAAGCACGTCCAAAACTATTCACCTGATACTATAAAATTATTTGAATGAATCGGTAGCAACTGTAACAGAATTTCGTTCGGTATCAAAATCCTGCTTGTTACTGAAACTAAACTAAAACGAACGAGCTATGGAGCTAGAGTTACAATCGACTTGGAAACTACGTGCGTTTGTACCGATATCCGATATAGTTACGAATTTTAGATAATCTTATTTATTTATTTAACCATTAATGTACACACACATAATACACAGACAAGAAGAAGGAACAGAAAATAGGTACAAAGGTATGCTTATTTTTAACGAAATCTTTTCCAGCATACCTGCCAGAGGAGAGTTGAAAAAAAACGTGACAACGTGTGTAGAGGGGAATAAAAAGAAAAATATATTAAACAATTCACAATAAAGAAGAATACTGTATAGATAATAATATATACTCTTATATACATGCATATTAATAAAATAAATATTACAATAATAAATACTAACTAATATCACAAATACTTAAATAATAATACATAATTATATGCATAATTAGGTGGATTAACGCGTACGACAAGGTTAATTTATAGAACGAGAGCCCACGGCCAAAACCATGCTCAAACGTTTTACGTCAAAACCGTAATAAATCGTTAGACTAGATGAATATGAACCTGACTAGGTACCGCCCAGAAACGACAGTGTTATGAATTAATATTTGTTTTGGCATATTTACCATGTAATATCGAGTTCTCAACGAAAATCAAAATATACATGGTAAATATCCCGAAACAAATATTAATTCTAATGATTGTGACCATGTCAGCTTAAAAATTTATATTGTCAGTGTTATGGACTATTTCTACTATTTCAAAAAAAACAAGCAGATGGTTTTATTACAATATATCTGGTATGAAAAATGTACATAGATTTCATAATTTTATAATAAAAAGTTAGTTTTCAGACATTTTGCGCATCACATGTGTGACATGTGGTCTGATCGCATTTTCAAAAATGACAAAAATATCACCGATCTATCTCATAGCAGCATGGTTCAATTTTATTTAAACCTTTTTATGACCGTTATACGTATTACCGTTTCGGATAGGTAGAGCCAATAGTGGAAATTCTAGCACCTAATGAAAATCTTATTACAGATCACCAAATATTATAATATTCAAGAATAGGTGTGGTAATGTTCATCAAGTAAAAATGAAAACAAGAATGTTCCCCTTTCATATTTTCATCAACCAAATAACTTAGCGCTAAAGAAAACCATCTTACGAAAGTACAACCTGTAAAGAAAGATCTCCAAAACTTAGAAACATTATAGAAAGTCGTTACACGTCCATAATTACATCACAAATATGAAGCCTTGTGCGACCTTCTTACATACAAGAAAAGGTTTCTAAAGGCCAGCAAATCTTACGCTTTATGATGAAGTAAGGATGCGAATATTCGGTGGGTTCGTTTGCTTAAATATTATTTCGATTTCAGCTGCACTTAAAGTAGTTTAGGTGAAATCGAGATAATATTTAAGCAATGTTTTTAGGTGTTTGATAGTAGGCGTTTAAATTCTGGAAATATTAATATGACTGTGAAAAATACAGTATTTTTTGTTAATGATAACCTCGCTGCTACCTTATTAATTTGATAAACTTGGTAATGCCCAAAATTATATTATTTTATTGCTAGAATATTTATTGCGTCGTATATGAAAGTGTCTGCAATCCCAGATAATTCAAATTTGAATTCAGAGTTGTTGAAACTAATTATACTTCACAACATTTCTTACTGTCGATTTCATAATTCCAACCAATTGAAACCACTCATGTATCGTCCAGACACAACGAATTAGACTGTCTGCTTATATCACCTTAAACTATTCGATTGATGCTAAGTACACCCAGTAATCGATTATTTATCGAACTTGAAAAGACCACCAGAATCCTCTATTCTCGATTGTCGAAACATTTTGGGAACAGGACATCGCTACTCCCAAGTCGATGAAGCATTCGAGTCACGTTTCGCACTAAATCCTAACCGCATGACGCCATTTCGAAGCGTCTGCCTACAACTTACAGCGGATTGAGTGTCTGTGGGATTATTCTGGAGATCTATTGAAAGAAATAAATGAACTTGGAAAGGTCAAAAGTCAGATGATAAAGGTTGAGGACGGTCGTGGATGAATGAATACACTAGGAAATATTACCAGAGGCTCTAAAGAAAATGTCATTCTTACAGCGCTGACAACCGCCACTTGTCTTAAGCCTCCGGTGTCTGTAATCAAATCTTGCAAATTAAATTTGACCCAGTGTCCGATTGAGCTAAAATTTTGCACACGTTTGTTTAGCATTTTTTATACAAAAGCTTTTTAAAAAAACTTGAGAGGCGTCAAGGGACACCCGGATGGAACGAAGTTCCTTTAGTATATATAAATATGTATAAGGATTTGTTGCACGATTTTATAGACTTTTCATATTGATATTTTAGAAAGGGGTAAAAAAAAAATGCGGGGGGGAAGGTGAACAGTTAAGGGGGGGGGGGTTATCCTATCTTGTTCTCAGGCCAGAAGCGATGGCTGGCAGGGGGGCAAATTTTTACTCAGAATTGAGCTAGCTCCAACCGTTTCCGAGATATAGGGTTTTTAGGTTTTCTGATTTGATCGCCGGTTCGTTATTAGTGGCGGCTCGGGGTCGGTTTTCGAGTAGTGTCGACTCGAGTCGGCCTGTGGTGGAGTTTTTGTGCGTCTGGCATTATATATGCATATATATATGTATATATATACATACATATATATATATACAGGGTAGAATTTTGTAATGCCACCTGGAGGGAAAGTACTCTTAATACTGCAGATAGAAAATTTTACTCAAAGGAAACATTCCTTTATTTTTGAATAGAAAGCAAACTGCATTCAAAGATTTTCGAAAATTCTCCTCTCCCACACCCGGGAATCGAACCGGCTAAAATCTGAAAAAATATACCCTGTACTTTTATTGCATCGATCGTTAGGGTCAATTATAAGGATGAAATCTCTCTAACAAACATGATAAATTAAATAAAAGGAAAACCAGGAAATCTGAAGTTACAAATTCAATGAGTCAAGTTAAAGCTCTTTAACTAACATCCATCTTTTGTAATGCAGACTCCTTTGCGACATACTTGTAGCTGCGTGTATGAGGTAATTTAAATATGGAATGTTGGATTAAAATTTGAAAATTAGATTGTCATAGTTGTTATTCACATTTGATTGTTTTTACAACTCATTTCACATTTTGTCTCACGGTGAAAATGGCTTATCAAGAACAGTTTGATTTAGTGGAAGCTTATTTTTTAAATAACAAAAACGTGAATCTAGCTCTGCGGTGGTATGGAGAGAGATATCAAGGCCGACAGGCACCAACTCGGTTCGTATTGAAAATAATGGTAGAAAATTTAAAAAATACGGGTGGTTTCAAGAAGAGACGGCGAACTATTCAGCAAAACTATTTCGATTTTGAAATAGATGTTTTAACATACTTTGAATCATTTCCGAAGGCTACAAGTAGAGATGCTGCCGATGAATTAGGAACAACCCACACTCGCGTACTTAAAGTGCTGAAAAAGTATAAGTATAAATGCTATCGTGAAGGTCGGTTGGTGCAAAAATTGCATATTGGGGATCGTGAGAGACGATTACAATTTTGTGAAAACATGCTTGGAGAAATTGACCGAAATCCTAATTTTTTGAGTAACATTGTATGGTCTGACGAAACCAACTTCAGCAATAATGGCATGTACAATCGCCGCAATTACCATTATTGGTCTCAAGTGAATCCTGTTCGTGTTCATGAAACTAGCAATCAAGTAAGATTTTCTTTCAACGTCTGGTGCGGAATTATGAGAAATAATGAAGTGTTAGTCCACGTGTACGAAGGTCATTTAAACACTGTCAAGTATATTGAAATACTGGATCTCTTAAGAAACGAGTTAAATGGTTTCCCCGAGGAAGAGCGAAACCAAATAATTCTACAGCAAGATGGTGCTCCAGCACATAACAGCAGAATCACTACTGCCTACATTAATAACCATTTTAATACCTGGATTGGTACAAACGGCACAATCAGATGGCCTGCGAGATCGCCAGATCTCACCCCATTAGATTTTTTTTTGTGGGGATATGTAAAAAATCAAATTTACTTGAAATCTTATGCGAATGACAACGAGTTGAGAGTTGAAGTTCAGAATACGATTGATATTGACCACAACACTTTATTAAAGGTTACTAGAAACGAATTCGTTAAAAGAATAAACTTGTGTATCCAAGAGAATGGAGCCCATTTCGAGCAACTAATTAGTTAGTTTACCATTTTTTGTAAATAATTAAATTAATTTAAGATTTCCTTTCATTTAATTTATCATGTTTGTTAGAGAGATTTCATCCTTATAATTGACCCTAACGATCGATGCAATAAAAGTACAGGGTATATTTTTTTCAGATTTTGGCCGGTTCGATTCCCGGGTGTGGGAGAGGAGAATTTTCGAAAATCTTTGAATGCAGTTTGCTTTCTATTCAAATATAAAGGAATGTTTCCTTTGAGTAAAATTTTCTATCTGCAGTATTAAGAGTACTTTCCCTCCAGGTGGCATTACAAAATTCCACCCTGTATATATATACACACATATATACACAGTCTCTTTCTACCTGTTCTATACATATAGAACAGGTAGAAAGAGACAAAATTCGCGCGAATAAAAATCGCAGTGCGTGCTAAGCCTAAAGCAGGCATTGTCACAGACAATTTAAAATTGGAATCAAATATTTTTATAATAGGTACTAAAATGGCATTACAAAAAAATTATTGATGGCAACTCCTTAGTGATTAACTTCTTGGATTTGTCCTGTATCGTAATAAAAAAAAAATGTTTTTCAACACACTTGCTCATAAAGTGGCTCTAATTTCACCGCAATTAGGCATATAATGATACCTGTAATCAAACTGTGACTTTTTCATTGCTATTATTCACAAGTGAGTTATAGTTTTTTTTTTTTTTATGGTTTCCTGCCTTCATTTTAAATACTTTTAAATTAAACTAATTTTAAAAGTGTCACAAATCAATCCAATGAAAATTAATAAAATAAGTCATTAATTCTAATCCAGTTAAATTGAAGTATTTTCAATATAATAAAATGTAACACTGTTAATCAATTAAAAATGTCCCATTCGACATTAATCTCTTTCTATTCCTGTCATGGAAGTAGTACTTACTATATCCATAACTTGATATGGGTAGTAATTACTATTTCCATGATATCCATTAAATACATAAAATGTGGCATAGCTTCTAGTCAAACAATTCAGCAAAATACTAGAACCTAACATATTGCTTGCTCATTTCATGCAACTTCGTATTCAACTAGATAATTTCAACTTGTATGTGTTAAATAAATAAAATTTCCCCTTAAATATAACTTTTGTTTCTCTGCAATAAAGAAAACTTGAAATTCCCCATTTTGTACGTGGCTAAAACGCTATCCGTGAAAAGCTAAAAAAAGAAAGTAACCTCAATTTTTTAGTCTATGGCCGGTCGCCATTGTTAGATAGATGCGCGCGCATAGGAAAACTGATTTAATTTACCCCGCCATTGTGAAAAAAATTTCACAACTCGTTTTTACTGTTGAAAATGATTTTTAGTATTATTTTCTTCACAAGTGTGTTGAAAACGTCGTATGATACACGTGTGTATTGATGATTACCGTCCTCAGCTCTCTTAAGACCCTCACCTACAGCTCGGGTCTCAATGGCGCCTCAGCGGTAATCACCAACATTGCACACTTGTACCATAATGTACTATTATAGCATTATTTTGTTAGAGAAACAGTGTTATAATGAGATTCTATTTTTAAATTTCGGTATTGTGTTTATAAAGTATGTCAATATAAACTCGTTTTGAAGTTTATAATTCGAATATTACGATATGAGAGTAGATAAAACGCTTTCTGGCACAACTTACGTTTAATGAATGATTTGAATTTATTAAAACTTAGAACTTGTACCTACGTGGCTTGGAAGCTTATTATAAAAGCGCACACATTGACATCTAAACGAGCCACCTATTTTCTTGAGCCTTGTTGTTGGTACTACAAATTTGTGTTTGTTCCTAGTATTTACGTTATGGATATCACAGCATTTTTTAAACAATTTTGAAATGTAAAATGTAAATGTAATATCTAATCGTACTTTGGTCGGTTTATGTTAAATTTACTTTTTCCCACGGCTTCGCTCATGTAGTCAATCTTACAGGGACTGTGTATTTTTCAAAGATAAAAACCTATGCGTAGTTAGTGAAAGAATTTTCGTATTTGGATCTGTGCCTCTTACGCATATTTCTTTACGCAACTGAGGTTTGCTGTTAGAGAACCCAAGTATGTGTTAAGCTCGCCTTTTTACATAAACTTTCTTCTTGTATTTGTATGTTTTTATGTTTTACAATGCATGTCCTCGAAAAGAGCGTTTTCCAAGCAGCTAAACTGTGCGGAAAGTGTCACTTTTTTTTACTAGTGCTTTTTACTTTCCTGTACTTTTTAATTTTTAATTCTAACGTCAGCCCGCCGCATAGAGTTTTTATTATTTGAGAAACGTTTTAAAATTAGTTAAGTACAGATTATCATTCATCTAAAAAGTAAAACAAAACTAATACGTCATTTAAGGCGTTTTTAATTACGCTAGATTTAGATTTTGATCAATAAATTAATATTAAATATTCATTAAATATGTTTGGCAGAATGAATATTTTGCTCGCGCCTTTTTGCGTTACGACGTGACAGCTATTTGCACATACGCAGTAGAACTATGAACTATTAGTTAATCTGTGGATATGCTGAGCGCCTTTGAATAAGCGCCATTTTATTAATTTCTTGCTTGGTTCAGATATATTTTTTTATTTTCTCGCACAGTGCATAGTAAAACGTTGTATGATACACGTGCGTAAGATGATTTCCGACTCGTGTCGATTTATTCACTCACTCGCTTCGCTCGCTCGTGTATAAAAATGCCACTCATCGGGAATCACCTACTTCCCGCACTTGTAGCATAAATAACTATTGTGTACAGTAAAGAATACGAATAAGAGATTTATCATCTGCCTAGCCTTTTCCCAACTATATTGGGGTCGGCTTCTAGTCTTACCGGATTCAGCTAAGTACTAATGTTTTACATGGAGCGACTGCCTATCTGACCTCCACAACCCAGTAACTGGGTAACACGGTACCTCTTGGCAAGACTGGTGTCAGATCTCAAGCTTCTGACTACCCGTAACGACTGTCAAAGATCTTCAAATGACAGCCGGGACCAACGGCTTAACGTGCTTTCCGAGGCACGGAGGAAACTCGGGATGTTGAAATGGTCACCCATCCACGGACCGACCTCGTCAAGCATTGCTTAACCTTGATGATCGACCCGTGCGGCTGTTATTATTTAGCCAGGAGCTAAATAATAACAGCCAACAAAAAGAAGCCAGCGAATAAGAGATTAAACGGTTAATTTTAAGTACGTTTTTTTTTTATCGTAGATAGGCTTGCGCTTGACCACTATCTCACCTGATGGTAAGCGATGATGTGGTCGAAGGTGTAACACGCTTACCTAGAAGTAACCTAAGTTAGTAAGTAATTGACTCATATTAATTATATTTCTTTAGACTATCCTTAAAAAAAATTAAAATATAATATGCCTTCAAAATTATTATAGTTAAGATTATGTACCTATACTAATTTACAAAAAAAAAATTAACAAATCCTTGATTTAACCGCAATCTATCGAAGGTCCGAAATAACTGTGTCACAAAACCTCGAATTTATTTTATCCTACAGGTTCGGAATTTATAAAATTCTAATGAGTGGAATTCATCGTAATTCGAATTTTAAATATTTGAATAGAGGTGTCAATATAAAAAAAAATATTTCTCTTTTTAACTTGACTTCGCTGACCTTTAATGAACCCTCTTGAGGATTCTGCTCGCCTGGTAGGTGCCTAGAGCTATTTTTATAATCTGACCTTATAAAAAAAGATTTAACTCGAAATATTAGGGAATCGGGGGATCGGTGACTGTACAGGAAAAACACTATTATGTTTTTTTACGAAATTACGTTTCTTCTTGCTTCTCCGAAGTTCCTTTCTGATTAATTTCTACTAGATAAGAGAAAAGCCCAGAGAATCGATTTCTTGGGGCTCCTTGAGCTTCATTAACTTAACACATTTCTGGTGGTCGTTGATTCTTCTTTCAACAGTTTTAGTGGATGGGGGAACATTGTGACGAAATTGTCTCATAAAAATAATAATAGGCAAACCAAAAAGACAGTGCACATTGTACGTTCACAAATGGCAGTAATGGCGTCTCTTTCCGTGACAATTCCATGCTCTGTGACGAAAATAGTCTACTTATCTACAGAAATATAACATAGACAGTTTTCATTTCGAGCACCAGTATCACTTCAAACTATACTCCTAATAAAACTAATTAAATTTACAACCTCATCTGAATCAGCTGCAAAGAAATAAAATCACTTAAAGTCACTTTCTCATCCTAGGTATCCTCCCTATCCTTAATCCCTACTCCTTTTCTTAAAGAAAAATTCATTAAGAGCGATCGCATTTCAAAGGAAGTCTCGGCGATGCCTCAATCCTTCCTGATAGAACTGAGAGTAGCCGTCGGAGTAAAGTGTAAGCAGCAAAGAGACTTTCTGTACGGGTGCCATGAGATATGGGATGGGTAGGACTTTTTTATGAATATTTAGGTTAAAACAAACTTAACAACATTTTACCCGACTGCCGAAGGGACGTAATGAGTTTATAAGTATATTTATGTTTGTATGTATCAAGCAGGAGACAGAACAAACAAGGCCAATCGGCACAAAGCCCAGTTGCCTAGCACCACGGATAAAAAAAAATATTAACGGGTCCTAACATTGTGAGCTGTTATATTGATTCCAATAATAGGTACGGCAAAAACGCTTAAATGCCCCTACCCGGCACCCCGCGTTCGCGTCGTGAGCCTAGTTAGTTTAGCTGAGATTTGTTTTTGTCCCGTTGAACGGGACATGTACATTAGTTTCTTTAGCATGGGCTGACGATTACGAGTATTGAGCCCAGGGACAGCCTAACCTCGAAGGGTTCGATCCGATTCCGGGAAAAAGGACGATTCTCGTACGAAGCCACAGAATCCCTATGGCAACTGCGACTCCATGATAAACCGCATGTGGCACCACCTAATTGGCAGCTTTGAGTGTTCCTATTAAAAATATTTCTGAATGAAACTGATGCATTCCATAACACCCGCCCATTACCGCAAAAACACACGATTTTGAAGCCGAAACCTGGCAGCATCAATATATATAACCTATACGTTAACATAAAGTTTTATGCCACGGTCTAACCTAACGCATCCGTGTAGCAAAAACGTTTTATGTCCAGCGATAACAGTAACGCATTAGCCGGGAGTGGTTACTGTTAGCCACAGAGTAGTCTATTCACTTTAATTTTACGAGTTACATCAACGGTTAAGGTTTAACTAATAAGGACTAACGAAGATGTCGGTTCTTTGATTGCTGACGTTTTTTTTGTGTTTATAGGTTAAAATTCTTCTTCTTTCTTTCTGTCTTTGATTTTAAAAAAAAAACAGCGCTCTTTTGCCTTACGGAGACGCAGATTGCGAATCCGGCAGACGTGTCGTACTTGTCCTTCCCAGGGTACAGTACCTGAAGCACAGTTTTAGACCACTGGCAGGCGTATGTACGTACGCCCGTGACGACATTTGCTATCGGCGTCTCCGTAACCTTGAGGACGCCAGATTCACAACGCTCTGGGCTCTGGTGGACACAGGTCTGGTTAAAATTATCTACGGCTGTTTCTACCATTCGCACAGCGGAGATCAGAAGACAACCAGGCTCACAGAGTAACTCAGTGAGGCGGCTAATGCGGCACAGAAGCGGTACCCTTACACTCAATTAGTTTTACTGGGGGACTTTAATGCCCACCACCAGGAGTGGCTCTTCCCATACCAGTGCAATGATCATGCTGGACGGGAGATGCGTAAACTTTCGCTAGCGCTAAACCTCACCCAGCAGGTCCAGGGGGCAATGAGAGTACAGGATGTTGATTTGCACACAGCTAATTTCTTGGACCTTCTGCTGACAGCAGATCCAGACAGATACTCTGTGTCGATAGCTTCACATTTGAGTAGTTCCGACTACTGTCTGGTGAAGTCTGTGTACGTCTAATCCTCTCCCGATCTCAGCCCATGAGGCACCTGGCGGGTTTGGCGGTACAAGTCAGCAGATTGGGATGGTATGCGATCTTTCTTCGCATGCTATCCTAGGCAGCCTACTTGCTTTTATTCGACTGATCCATCGTCTTGCGTGGACGCCGTGACGGAATTGCGTCAGGGAATGGAATACTACATTCCGTTCACTGACGTATCAATGTCTAGCGAAGATCGGCCATGGTTTGGCGCTGAATGTAAGCGCGCCGACGCGCTTAAACATGGGGCGTTCCTGGCTTGGGTCGACGCTCGATCGCGTAAGGCGAGTGACGTGGATAGGAAGAAGAAGGCCTTCAACAGGGCTGCCAAGTCCTGTAAGATGGTGTTGCGTAGGGCTCGGTTCGACCACATTGGATGATTATGGACGCAACTTGCTTCTTACCCAGCAGGTAGTAAAGCGTTTTGGTCTCTGGCTAAGTCGGTCGAGTCGAACTTCTGCCGTCCCTCACTACGAAAAGTACCGAATGCTTCGAAGCAAGCTAACGTACAGCCCGTGCGCAACAAGGGCAGTCGAGCTAACCCGGCCAACTACAGACCCATATCTGTAACCTCCATACTCTGTAAGAGTATCGAACGTGTACAGAATATTAAGCTCCTGGCATACCTAGAAGCGAACGACATACTCAGTGACCACCAATACGGCTTCCGCCGCAATCGGTCTACTGGGGATCTTCTAGCGTGTGCCATTCACATCAGGAGTGAGACCACTGGCCTTAATTCTGATGTGAGAGGCACGGGGAAGCGCTTGCCGTCTCCCTCGACATCTCGAAGGCTTTTGATAGGGTCTGGCACGAAAGCCTTATTGGCAAGCTTCCTTTATTCGGTTTGCCCGGTGGTCTATGTGATTGGATTGCAGACTTCCTGAGAGATCGGTCCTTTCGAGTGGTTATCGATGGCTGCTCGTCGGACCACTTGGATATTAATAGGGGTCGGTACTCTCAGCAACATTATTCTTGCTGCACATTAACGATCTGCTAAAACGTATCGTCTGCATACCTTTGGGTATACGACGCATGCTGACGATTCTGGCGAAGAGATACTTGTCCAAAGCTCGTGCTACCGGGCCTCAGCTCCAGTCTCTCCGGGACGCCATGGTGGAGCGTTTGAACCTGTACTTGCAGGTAGTTTCCGAATGGGGCGATGCCAATCTGGTCAGGTTGAATGCTGCTAAAACCCAAGCGTGTCATTTTTCCGCTAAAAAGAACCAATTTCACCCGGCTCCAACTTTCCAAGATGTGGTCGTGCCAATAACTGACCATCTTGAGCTTTTTGGCGTTACGTTGACATCGACTCTCAATTTTGGCCCATACATTGAGGCAAAGGCTCAGCTGGCTGCCATAACGCTGGGGATCATTGAAAAGGTGAGAAGGCACTTCACGCCAGAACAGCTGCTCAGCTTGTATCAAGTGCAAGTTTTCTCTTTTTTTCTTTTGTACTAATGCACTAGAGTCGATTGAAAAGCGGGCCAAGTGGCTCATCGGTGATGATGCGCTGGTTAAGTCAAAGCTCCTGAGCCTTGAACATCGTCGCCGAGTTGCCAGCTTGTCGGTTTTTACCCGACTGCCGATGGAGGGTAATGTTTTTTTTTTTTTTTTTTATTATCTATAGGCTTGCGCTTGACCACTATCTCACCTGATGGTAAGCGATGATGTGGTCGACGATAGAGCACGCTTGCCTAGAAGAAACCTATTCACTCTTGACTTAAAGACCCCTAGATTGTAGCTATCGGGAAACACAGATTCCGGCAGGGAATTCCACTCTTTAGCTGTACGCATAATAAAAGTGTCCCCAAAACGTTTTGTGCGTATGGGTGGGATGTCCACCATGTACCGATGACGCATCGCCGTACGTCTGGTAGTCCGATGATGGAACGGGCTGGGCGGAATTAAATCATGTAATTCCATCGCACACTCCCCGAAATGTAACCGATAAAATACCGACAAACTGGCAACTCGGCGACGATGTTCAAGGCTCTGGAGCTTTGACTTGACCAGTGCCTCATTACCGATGAGTTTCTTGGCCCGCTTTTCGATCGACTCTAGTGCATCAAGCTGGTATTTGGCAGATCCATCCCAGAGATGAGAACAGTACTCCATGCACGATCGAACTTGCGCTTGATACAAGTTGAGCAGCTGTTCCGGCGTGAAGTACCTTCTCACCTTCGCAAGGATCCCCAACTTTTTGGCAGCCAGCTGAGCCTTTGCCTCAATGTATGGCCCAAAATTGAGAGTCGATGTCAACGTAACGCCAAGAAGCTCAAGATGGTTCGTTATTGGCACGGTTACATCACGGAAAGTAGGAGCCGGGTGGAATTGGCTCCTTTTAGCGGAAAAAAGACACGCCTGGGTTTTAGCAGCATTAAACCTGACCAGATTGGCATCGCCACATTCGGAAACTGCCTGCAAGGACAAGTTCAAGCGCTCCACCATGGCCTCCCGGAGAGACCGGACCTGAGGCCCGGTAGCACGCGCGTTGGACAAGTATCTCTCAGCAACAGTGCTGTCGTCTGCATACCCAAAGGTGCCGGGCTTCAGCAGATCGTTAATGTGCAACAAGAACAATGTTGCTGAGAGTACGGACCCCTGAGGGACCCCGGCATTAATATCCAATTGGTCCGACGAGCAGCCATCGATAACCACTCGAATGGACCGATCTCTCAGGAAGTCTGCAATCCAATCACACAGACCACCGGGCAAACCGAATGAAGGAAGCTTACCAATAAGGCTTTCGTGCCAGACCCTATCGAAAGCCTTCGAGATGTCGAGGGAGACGGCAAGGGCTTCCCCATGCCTCTCGATGGCCTCACTCCATATGTGAATGGCATACGCTAGAAGATCCCCAGTAGACCGATTTCGGCGAAAGCCGTATTGGCGGTCGCTTAGGATATCGTTAGTTTCTAGGTATGCCAGGAGCTTAGTGTTGAGTACACGCTCCATACTCTTACAGAGTATGGACGTTACAGAGATGGGTCTGTAGTTGGCCGGGTCAGCTCTACTGCCCTTCTTGGGCACGGGCTGTACGTTGGCTTGCTTCCAAGCATTCGGCACTGTTCCAGTCTCATATGAAAGGCGGAATAGGCGTGTCAAGATCGGAGACAGTTCAGGCGCACAGGTTCTAAGAACTATAGCTGGTATGCCGTCAGGGCCGCTAGCCTTGTTCACGTCGAGGTTGCGCAGCACCCTACGGACGTCCTTTTGATGGATGCGAATGTCCGACATACTCGTCTCGCACCCATCAGGAGAAGGAGGGGGCCGCGAATCACCAGGATTCAGACGCGAAGATTCCGCAAAAAGGGAGGCAAACAAATTTGCCTTCTCCTCAGCGGTGTGAGCCAGTGACCCATCGGGTTTCAGCAGTGGTGGTAGTGAGGGACGGCAGAAGTTCGACTCGACCGACTTAGCCAGGGACCAGAACGCTTTACTACCTGCTGGGTAAGAAGCAAGTTTGGCCCCCATTCGGCCAATGTGGTCGAATCGAGCCCCACGCAACACCTTCTTGCAGGACTTGGCAGCCCTGTTGTAGGCTTTCTTCTTCTGACCCAAGTCACTCGCTTTACGCGATCGAGCGTCGACCCATGCCAGGTACGCCTCATGTTTAAGCGCGTCGGCGCGACGACATTCGGCGCCAAACCATGGCCGGTCATCGCTGGAAATCGTTATGTCAGAGAACGGAATGTAGTACTCCATTCCCTGACGCAACACATCAGTAACGGCGTCCGCGCACGACGAAGGATCAGCCGAAGAAAAGCAAGTAGGCTGCCAAGGATAGCAAGCGAAGAAAGAACGCATGCCATCCCAATCTGCTGACCTGTACCGCCAAACCCGCCGGGTGCCTCTTGGGCTGGGATCGGGCGGGGAATAGACGGACACAGACTTCACCAGACAGTGGTCGTAACTACCCAGGGGTGAACTTATCGACACAGAGTATCTGTCTGGATCTGTTGTCAGCAGAAGGTCCAAGCAATTCGCTGTGTGCGAATCAACATCCGGTACCCTCGTTGCCCCCTGGACCAGCTGGGTGAGGTTTAGCGTTAGCGAAAGCTTACGCATCTCCCGTCCAGCATGGTCAGTGCACTGGTATGGGAAGAGCCACTCCTGATGGTGGGCGTTAAAGTCCCCCAGTAACACTAATTGGGCGGAAGGGTACCGTTGCTGTGCCGCATCAGCCGCCTCACTGAGGTACTCTGCGAGCCTGGATGTCTCCTGATCTCCGCTGTGCGAGCGGTAGACACAGGCGTAGATAATTTTATCCAGACCTGTGTCCACTAGAGCCCACAGCGTTGAAAATTTTGAGTCCTCAAGGTTACGGAGACGCCGATAGCAAGTGTCATCACGGGCGTACATACACACACCCGCGCGCGGTTTATAATTGTGCTCCAGGGTAAACCCTGGGTAAGATAGGTACGACGCGTCCGACGGACTCGCTATCTGCGTCTCCGTAAGAAATAACAGCGCTGGTTTCTCAGTCTCCAGGTGGTAGTGGACTGCAGAGAGATTTGAGTGCAGACCTCGAATGTTGGTGAGGTGCACTTTGAGGGGGAGGGAGTGCAGCCGCTGTTCAAATTTATTATTTCTTTTCCTTGGTAATGCCATATGATGATAAGAGTGAATGGAGGAGAGGAGTTGGAAGTGAGACGAGGTTCCACGCTGCTTACCTTCAGACCCGCACTGAAAGGACAGCATCATTGGGGCACTAGTCCGGAGACTGCGGGGACGCCCGAGCCCCCCCGGAATGTCCATCGGGCCCTCCCCATCTGGTCGCCAACCAGCACGATGGCGCATCCCGGGATTTTTCGACAGTTGGCGGGGCAGCCTTTCATGTGTGGCTGGCACACTACTTGGGCCCCCAACTACCTGCGGTCGGCCAGCGGCGCACCGTGCCTCGGATCCCGCTACCCTCCGCGACCAGTCTCCCGATACGTCCATACCAGCGCGTGTCAGGCTGGTCAGTCTGCAGTGGAACAGCTATCTCGACCCAACTCCTCATGTGGCTACACCGAGCATCGTACCGGAACACGGCTAAGCCGCTTGGCGGTACGTCTTTGCCCGGTGGGTGGTCGCAAGCCTTCGGCCGAAGCCTACCACCAGTTAGTGTCACCTGATTTGCACCACCCGGGGACCACGTGTAGGGTAACGGAATGGGGTACACTCCTACGGACGTGGGTGACTCAGCCCCCGAAAATGTGTTTATTATCGGTTACATTTCGGGGAGTGTGCGATGGAATTGCATGATCTAATTCCGCCTAGCCCATTTCATCATCGGACTACTAAACGTACGGCGATGCGCCATCGGTACGTGGTGGACATTCCACCCATACGCACTAATCGTTTTGAAAATACTTTCACTATGCGTACAGCTAAGGAGTGGAATTCCCAGCCGGAGTATGTGTTTCCCGATAGCTATCACACACACAGGCAACACAAACACAGACTCCAAGACCTTCTAGGCAAGCGTGCTCCACCGTCGACCACATCATCGCTTACCATCAGGTGAGATAGTGGTCAAGCGCGAGCCTATATTAAATCTATACTATCTATACTAATATTATAAAGTTGAAGAGTGTGTTTGATTGTTTGAACACGCTAATCTCAGGAACTACTAGTTGGAATTGAAAAAATATTTTTGTGTTGGATAGCCCATTTTTTTTTATTAACATCACGCTACGACCAATAGGAGCGGAGCATAAATGAAAAATGTTGCAAAAACGGCCAAAAATATTCCTTTCTGAGAGCTTTCGTTGCGTGCGCTGCGTAAGCGGTTAAAGTTACGCAACATTCATGTATGTAGGGTAGGTAGGGTAGGGCAGTTAGGTAGCCAGTTGACGGGAGCGAAGCCGCGTGGGACAGCTAGTAAAACATAAAATAAACGTAACTTTTTTACAAAAAAATAAAACTACCAAAGTAGGTACCAAAGACACTGACTTCGGAAAAGAAGTTATTTTTCGATTTGTAGTGTTTTGCTTTAGAAGTCGTTTTTTATTTTTTTCGAAAACTCCTAATAAAGCCGTACACAAACTAAAATTACATCGTCCACGTGAACAAAAATGTTCATAAATAAAAAAAAAAACATAAAATAAAAACTACTGGGCCAAACTATGATAAATTTTTATGGGACCAAATAGCAACTATTCCGCATCAAAAAAAAGAAAAATCACATAAATCGGATCATCTAATCGTGTTGCTATAAAAGTAAATGAAATCTCAGCGTAATCGGTGTACCTTACATTAAAACAAAATAGCAATCGAATTGAGAACTCGATCGAATCGACTCCTCCTTTTTGAAGTCGGTTAACAAAATGGTAGGGAGTATTGTTTCGCACGTTTGTTAGGTACACGTAGTATTTATATGTTTTTATCTTCACCGTATCTAGGTATTCATTAATAGCTGCTAATGTTTCTTTCTTTCCTAAGCCTCCTTATAACTAGCAAAGCCAACCTTTTTTATCAGTGTTGATAGGCTCGCTCTTGACTACTATCTCACCTGATAGTAAGCGTTAATGTGGTCGACGGTAAAAGCACGCTTGCTTAGAAAAAACCAATTCACTCTTGACTTAAAAACTTCCAGGTTGTAGTTATCAGAAGTGTAGAAGTCAAACTTCATCACTCATTATGTGCAGAAGAAAAACATAAGACCGTCAGAAAACGAAGAACTAAAAACACCACAAGCCATCAAAGCGAAATAAAACAAAAATCCTTAAAGATAATAAATAGTTCGTAATTTCGTAGTTACAAATATAACAAACTCGTTTGTTTTTACACGAATTATTTAAATCTTAAAAGACACGTGTCCAACATTGTCCAAGAACGATGGCGTCGCTACTAGGAGATAATAACGTTATTGAGACCGATGGGGTGGTGATCGGCGGCGGAGGCTTGACCCAATCATCGGCTTCCTATAAACCAGAATTATAACTATTTTGTTAAACATCATTTATTTTAGTCTTCAGGAAAAATAAAGCTGCGGATTTTCTGATTTTATTGGAACTTATTTTCTAGCTGAATACTGCTTTAAAAAGGTGTTATAACTCTTTATAACACCTTTTTAAAGCAGTATTGATTTGTAAAATGGCTAGGATAGCTTGTATTAAGATACTGTCACTTATTTGAAAAAATGCTAGATGGGATAGCAAAGTTCTAAATACATTATGTTAAAACTTTGTACGGTTGAATGCGTTCGGAAACACAGACGCAGGTAGTGAGTTCCATTCATTCGCTGTGCGCATTATGAAGGATGTTTGGAAGCGCTTGGTGCAAATTGGTGGAATGGCAACAAGGTAATGATGATAACTTGCAGTGCGTCTAGATGTCCGATGGTATAAGGGGGCTGGTGGGATGATGTCGTGGAGTTCTTGAGCACACTCACCGAAGTACAATCTGTAGAAGACCGACAAGCAGGCAACCTTTCGGCGATGAGCCAAGTTGTATAGCTTGGCATCCGCCAGCTCAACGTTGCCAACGAGCCTCTTGGCTCTGCGTACCACTGAGTCTAGCGCGGCAAGCTGATACTTAGCTGAGCCATCCCAAAGGTGGCTGCAATACGCCATGCAGGATCGGACTTGCGCTTTGTATAGGGTTAAAAGCTGTCCAGGCGTAAAGTATCGCTTCACTCTATTTAGGATGCCCAGTTTTTTGGCCGAAATTTGGGCTTTGTACTCAAATGGAGGTGCCGAAGTTGAGACTGGATGTCAACTCCAGCCTAGGAGCTCGAGCCGAATAGTCACAGGAACAGACGCACCCCGAAAAGTAGGAGTTTGATCGAAAATACTCCTTTTTGCGGTAAAAAGACACACCTGTGTTTTGGTGGCGTTAAAGGAGACCAGATTGTCATCACCCCTCTAGGAGACAAGGCTTAAGGTCAAATCTGTCCGCTCCACCATAGCCTCTCTCAAGGAAAGAACTTCATCCACGCTGGTTTTTGCGCTGGACAAGTATCTCTCTGAACAGTACTGTCATCTGCGTACCCAACAATACCAGGCTGAAGTAGTGTTGCTCAAAAATGGCTTACATTTTGACGTACAGTCTTGATTAAGTAGTAATGTACTGTGGCTCCCGTGTGATTCCTGGGAATCAAAAGTACCGGCCATTAGCCCTAATGGTCGGTTTCTGATTGAAGTATGAAAACGAACGTGTCGAACTCTACTTCAGTGCCAAATTTTGCCAGGTTTTCAGGCTAAAATAAAGTTTGACAAATACTAACTCGTTCTTAACCTGAAATACTTAAATCAAGAACCGGCCATTAGTCTTATAGAGTTTTTTTATATTAGTCCAAGAAAATTAGTCAAATTAGGGCAAGAATCTCGGAATGAGAGATAGTCAGCTATAAAGTTGTATAAGTCTTCATTTTGGCATCCTAAAACTTGTCTCAAAACCATAAGTAGGTCGCGGACACCCTACGACAAGTAGGTTTTGAGACAAGTTTTAGGGTGTCAAAATAAAGGTTTATACAACTTTATAGCTGACTATCTCTCAATCCGAGGTACAACCCCTAATTTTTACCTACATGTTATTTCTCAGTAACAGCGCTGATTTGTGACCGGTCGATGGCGATAGGTTCAGACCTATTACATATATGGGACTTAAATTACAACTACTGTAATGGACACCAATCTGCCTTGAACTAACGCGGTGAGTGTAGCTAGTGACCATTGAGTATACCTTCTCTGAATGAGACGAAGTCATAATAGTTAGTTATAGTTATTATAATATATAAAGCGTTTGCCATCTTTCCATTTAATTTTTTTGCATTTCTCCAATGCTCATACATACTGTGCTACCACGGGGCGAAGACGCAGTTATGTGGGATTCCAACCCTTTAAAACTCCACGGTGTCCTCCTGTGCCGTTTATGGCGGGAACACGGGCCGGGCCGGGGCTGTCCGTCACTGGACCCTTCTCTGGGAAGTACCCCAATCAATGGCGCACCAGAACATATTTCACGCCCAGGAACCGAACCAGCACATGGGCTCCTGACGACTCCGTGAATCGGTCAGTCAAGTCAGTGACCCCGCTACCTACCACTTTTCGGCCGCAGGGGATAGGGACCTTCCCTGCGGCCCTCATCTCCCGCCGCCGCCTCCAACTCTCAGCTGCGATGTCGTAGCGGAGGCCCTAAACGACATCGCGGACTGCCTCAGAGGCGATGTCACCTCTGGTACCAAGCGACACCACAACCTACTTGTTGAGCGGCGCTTCCTCGGGTTCCTCTTCGCTTCACCACGCGTGACCAAGCCCTCCCGCGTTTAAAATTTGGGAACCCCCCACCAGGGGCGGTGCCATGCTGCCCTGGTGTGTGACTCACAACCAGTGATAACAACGTATTCGATAAGATAATTAAATAGGCTGGTACTCTTTATGTGATGCAATTCGATTGTGTAATGAATACTGAACGAATTGTATGGCCCATGCCAGCGAAAGTCAACAAATAGTAAACCATATATTACTTTGTACAATAGGTGTCGAAATTAATACTTTCAATGCAATATTGTTGTAGGCTTAACTGAAATGCCCACAATAATATTGATATCCATGCGGTATTGTGTGAATTGAATGTCATTATATATTTTCTGTGTCAATTTGTTCACAGTTTGGTCGCACTAGAATAGTAATGTACGGCTTATCGCTAATGCTACAAAAATATGGCCCAATAATGCATCCATGACCCTGTGAAAGTCGCAGGAATCGGCTATGCAAGTATTAGACTGATCTTTGTGGGGTTCTCTGCCGAAGTCTGTGTTCGTGATAGCTATATTCAGGCCTTTAAGTCAAGGGTATATACGTTACTTTTAAGAGCCTTCCACAGCTTTAGTGCAGTGAAACAGTTACTTTCTAAAGCATACTCTTCAGATTTTTTCGCTACTTTTGGATACGCCTCCAAAAAGACTAGGATGTTTAAAAATATTTTTACACAGAAAAATGTATGGCTAGAATTTCTTCATAACTAAAATATATATTTTATGTAAATCAAAGAATATTTTGCAAACAAAACTGTCCAAAAGGAGGTGCAATATTGAAATTCTGGCTCCAAGCGGGTGCACGGCCAGTACTGCGTTAACATTGGGGAATATATACATACGCCTTAAGAGAGCGTGGCAATAGTTGTTCATATCACCGCTTACCTTCAAGTGATATATGGGTGAGATAGTGGTTAAACGCGAGCCTATCAGTTATAATAAAAAATGTTACGAGTCTTTAATTCTTTGTAATTATTTGTTGTTCATAAAATTACAAACAACATAAAGTGATTATAAAGTTGACGCACAAACGCGAGCTTAACTCAACGTAGAGTTTTCTTGAGATTGGAGTACTGCTCTTACCTCTGGGACGGATCTGCCAGGTACCAATTAGATGCACTTGAGTCGATTGACAGATGGGCCAAGGGACTTATCGGCAACGATGCGCTGGTCAACTCAAAGCTCCAGAGCCTTGAACGCCGACGACGAGTTGCCAGCCTGTCGGTTTTCTATCGGTTACATTTCGGAGAGTGTGCGATGGAACTGCACAATTTGATTTCGCCTAGCCCTTTGCATCATCGGACTACAAGACGTACGGCAATGCGCCATCAGTACATGGTGGATGTCCCACCCATACGCACAAAGCGTTTTGAAAATACTTTCATTGTGCGTACAGCTAAGGAGTGGAATTCCCTAGCGGCGTCTTTGTTTCCTGATAGCTACAACCTAGGGGTCTTTCAAGAGTGAATAGGTTGCTTCTAGGCAAGCGTGATTCACCTTCGACCACATCATCACTTAACATCAGGCGAGATAGTGGTCAAACGCGAGCCTATAGCAAATAAACAAAAAAAAAAATAGATTCCCGAGTGAGGCTTACGTCAAGTATTTCGGCATGATTTCAAAATACTACAATATCTCGCCATAATATGTCGTGGTGACCCAGTAGCTAAGAATTTTCCTCTCGTGCTTGAGTTCGTGGGTTAAAATCCGGGCAAGTACCAATGTAACTTTTTAAAATTCTTATGTAATTTCTAAGTTTATCTTGGACATCACAGGCAACGGTGAAGCAAAACATCGTGAGAAAACCTGGACTATATAAATTAATGTAAGGCTGAAATAGCCAAGTCAGAGGCCTGTGAAGTTCCCAGAGTTGGCTTCATTAACTCTGACACCAGAGGTGGCCACATCCTCACAGGATAAAGAAAGAAAGAGTCTCGCCAAAATATCGCGTGGAAGCGAAACAAGAAGCTCCTAAATTGTACATTAGTCGTGATTTGAAACTCGCTCCAATTGTAGCTATAATAACTGTACCGATACTCAAACACTTGAAATCGGCACACAGCAAGGCCTTTTGGCGACGAAATTGTAGTCATACTTCTTCACAAAGAGTGTTGCTGCTATGAAACTACTAATTTAGCACTAAACTACCTTTAAAATACAGCCAGGAAGCCAATACGTTTATAATATAAAATGTATGCAATGCATATTGCGATAGTAAGCCACTGCTGTCACATTGGGCTTGATTTACTGGCGCTCGGTAAGTACCGCTGTTTCTGAGTCTATTTCCCAATGTGAAGAACCTGCAGTTGATTATGTTACCCTGGTACAATGAATGTGTATGCGGAGTATAGGAGAGTTTAGAATTTGGGCGTTTTTTTTTGCTAATCTGGCCAGTATCACTGGGTCTTTTTCCCAATGTGAAGAAACGTCAGTTGATTATGCTAGCCTAGTACATACATAGAGGTATATGTAAATTGGAGAGCATACTAATAATAATGAATAATATAGACTTTTAAGGAAAAACTTAGAGGTAAAATTGTTAATTTGTTTATATGTTTGTGAAATGTTATCTCTGGGAGCAATAATCCAGTTACAATAGGTATTTATGCTACAAGTGCGGAAGGTATGTGATTTCCGATGAGTGGATAAATCGACACGAGTCGGAAATCATCTTACACACGTGTATCATACAACATTTTACTATGCATTGTGCGAGGCAATAAAAAATATATCTGAACCAAGCAAGAAATTAATAAAATGGTGGGCTTATTCAAGGGCGCTCAGCATATCCACAGATTAACTAATAGTTCCCCGGGCGTATCTACTGCGCATTTGCAAATAGCTGCCACGTCGTAACGCAAAAAGGCACGAGCAAAATATTCATTCTGCCGAACATATTTAATGAATATTTAAAATTAATTTATTGATCAAAATCTAAATCTAGAGTAATTAAAAACGCCTTAAATGAAGTATTAGTTTTGTTTTACCTTTTATATGAATGATAATCTGTACTTAACTAATTATAAAAATTAAAAAAGTACAGGAAAGTATAAAGCACTAGTAAAAAAAGTGACACTTTCCGCACAGTTTGGCTGCTTGAAAAACGCTCTTTTCGAGGACATGCATTGTAAATATTCTTTCACAGATACAATGCTACACTATTAAGTGTCAACTACTTTTCATCCCGATTAAAACAGAGGATTCCCGGGGTATAAGTAGGCCATAAAAGCGAAGCCGCGGCACACACAGATTGTTATACAGCAGCATATAACATAACCGAAACGATATTCACCGTCAGGCGTAAATTTAATAAACAACGTTGTTGAAATACTCATTTTTTTATTGACTTACGCTTTACCTGAAAGTGCAGCTAACAAATTTTAAAAGCAGGGTAACCCAACTAAAATATTGAGCTAACATTCGCTCAAATTAAAACTCCAGCTTTCAAACTTCATACACCTTCATATTCCCGAATCCAATTAATATTTCTCACCCCTAGCAGGTCCTATATATGTGGGTTCTAAATCTAGGTATTACGCTAGCCCTACCAGGCTTTCATACAGCTATGGAGCTTATCCGGCCCCATTCAGTGTGCATTAAGGCTGTTGGTTCTCCTGTCTGTATGTGTTCTTTTGCTTTGAGACTGATGCACGGATTATGGCCCGCTTGTGTGAATTTTTTGCGGAGGTTTCAGGCGTTTACGGATTTAGGATAAAGTGTTTGTGAAAATATTGACAATTGTGCCCTTTTCAGGTGTTTGTTGCATTATATAAAAAGCAGTTTATGTTGTTGACATTCTATACTCCAAATCCTAACCAAATATTTTAAACTAAACAATCTAGAACCAATTCCAGTGCTAAGTTTATGGTTTAAGATCTTTATTTCCCAAAAATATTTACATTCACTTATATGAGAAAAGACTTATTTCTAATTAGTATACATTGGGCGACGCGACGGTTAGATAATAGAAAATAGGTTAGATTATTTCAGTAGCCGAAGATAGCTTAAAATTTTAAATCCGCTGAAATGTGTCTCACTGTATGAATGTTTTGAAAGTGTACTTGGATTTTTGATCTTTTACGTTCTGAGGCAATTTGTTGTAAAGCTGTGCTCCTTCATACAGAATCGTACTCCTGCCGTTGTTTGTTATAAGCGCCCGCAACGCTGTCATTTGCTTGTCTTTTTTTTTTTTTTTTTTTTTATCTTATATTGGCTCGCGCTTGACCACCATCTCACCTGATGGTAAGCGATGATGTGTCTAGTTTAAATCTGGGGGGTGACCATAAGCTCTTAGAGCGGTATCAATTTGAGATCAAATATGGGACATATGTATCTGACTTGTATACATCTGTCATTTACTCGATATCAAATTGATACCACTCTAAGAGCTTATGGTCACTCCCCTGTTCTTTATTTGTGATTGTTTTGTAAGAGTGAGTAAGTGACTTTATTATCCTTAACTTAGGTCACTAAAGTTTTGTAATAACGTCAATTCTCGAAAGTGACCTTTTCAAAAACATTGAGAACAAACCGGACTGTACGAGTAAATACACACTCAGGCAAACTTAGAGGAACAAAAACTTAAAACTTCTTTTTTACCATTACAGGGAGGTTTTATTTTGTTTTAAAATAAAACCAATTATCCCTCATTGATAAAACAATTGAACGTCACCTTTCATGCTTTTTCACATAAACTCTTGCTACTCACACAAAATGTACTAAATACGATCTTATTTTAATTTTAAAAGATGTATTTTTAAGTAAGGATAGCTGTCTAAATATAAGTTTTTAAAATTAAATCGCTTTTTTTTTTTTAAATCGACCTGTTTATTTTGTTCCGCTAATTTTGCCAGTGTGTGTAGTTTGAAATCAAAAGTCATGTCCATGCTCATTCTTTCACTGTACGACCCTTACAGACAATTAAAGACCAGTTTAACTATAACTCTCTCTCACAAAACCACCCACCGCTGTACAAAAGAGATGCATGACTCCACCATCAATCAGTCGTCGGAAAAGTACGTCAATCACGGGCAATTGCGCACATGACCCATAA
Source organism: Orthosia incerta (assembly GCA_948252205.1). Classification (NCBI taxonomy): domain Eukaryota; kingdom Metazoa; phylum Arthropoda; class Insecta; order Lepidoptera; family Noctuidae; genus Orthosia; species Orthosia incerta. The sequence continues at coordinate 4,032,040 of OX411743.1, forward strand.
AACCAAATGGCCATAAGCCATATAACCTACAAAACAAGATAAATGTGGCTCCTGACTCCTGAACTATATAGTTCGACGGATAGACTGTTTTATTTCTTGCTTAAACTCAGTTTGGCGTATCGACAATTTGGCAGGAAGAGACCGTTTATAACTGCGTCTGAAGACTCGTCCAGTCAGGTTTGAATTATTTTTCGACTTGATTTTTTATACCATTAAAGATTACGTTGAGGACAAAAAGGCTCGGGATTGAGCTGCTCCAATTAAAAATTAATTTTGATTTTTTATATTTTGCACCGTGAATTTCGTTTTATTTTTTTGGTTTTCTTGCAATGACAAGAATATTTACTTTTTAAAGTATTATATTATTTTAACTATTGTGACTGTGAAGACTATGTGGATCATTCTTTTTTTTGTTTTTAATTTATCTTAGTTTTTAATCGTGGTTTGGCAGTTTGATTAGTTTATGCGGCCTTCTTGAATGTCCTTTCTTTGGTATTGTTCGTCGAATCGTTGAGCTCCTTAAATTCTGAGTTGAGCTGCACGGTTATTGACAAATGCGTGTACTGACTGGACAGGTCCACTCAATCTGACTGGTTCTTTCCTTAAAAGACCATTTCAGACATCAGTCTACATGATCTTCACATGGTCTAACCAAGTGTCTGGACTTTAAAAGAGACCGTGGCCTCTGAGTTTGTTTCGGCCTTTCTTCTCAGAGTAGTCAGATAGGAAACGCCGACCTCATCTAGTTTTACAAAATATGATCGCCATGTAAAAGTGTTTGTACAAACCAAATTACAGAAATAAAATCATTTATCATACCACCTTGTATGAATAACTGGCAGTTTCAATCAAATCCCTAAATAAAAATAGTGGCAGTGGGCAGGGCACATTGCTTGCGGACGGACGGCCGCTGGGACCGAAAAGTTCTGGACCGCGACCCAGAAGACGTTGCAATGGAAGGACTCCCACTAGTTGGACCGAGGACCTGGTGAAGGTTGCGGGGATCCACTGGATGCGAGACGCCCGGGACCGGTCAATATGGCAACAAATTAACTGCGTAAGTACTGTGTAATTATGAAAACTTACACAGATTGGTCTTTAAAGGCAACAACACCGGGCAACATAGGAGTAACTAGTGATACGTGGGAGTACTTTATTATGTAAATGTCTGCCTACCCTTACTTTTTTTTTTATTATTTGGTATGGGTTTGCTCTTGACTCTAGTCTAGGTCATAGATGACAGAGACAGAGTCAACGATGGAGTGAACTTACCCAGAAGAAGCCTGTTCACTCTAATTTTGAAGAGATTCGGGTTGAATGCGTTCGGAAACACAGACGCAGGTAGTGAGTTCCATTCATTCGCTGTGCGCATTATAAAGGATGTTTGGAAGCGCTTGGTTCGAATTGGTGGAATGGCAACAAGGTAAGGATGATAACTTGCAGATTTTTTATTATTTTCAAGTTTTTTTTAAAGAAAGTTTGTGTGACCAAGAGCAAGTTTTTCTTAGACTCACTACAGCAGACGGTTTCTTCTTCACAACAGCTCAAATGAACTCCCTAGATCGATACCCAAGCCGACGCTAACGACCTAACCAATAACTTGAATCCACGAAGGCACACGAGGATTACCCCAGAACGTTACAAAACAGAAAAGTAATCTCCCTCTTAAGTATTTGCGGAGCTCCTAACATCGTAATCAAGTTTAGGCACAACGAATTTTCGTTTTAACTTGCAGCAATGAGATTCCGCCACTCCATTGTTTGTGGATTTAGTTATTATTCGGAATCGAGTTATGGGAGCCTCCTAAAGGATTAACTGAATTGTTTTAATGTAGAAAGGTCGCTTGTTTTTAATGTATGTATTTGTGTCGAGATTTTCGTGTTTGGAGTTTCTGCAGCGAAGTTTTAATGAGTTGGCTTTATTTATTTTGTTATTTACTGCGAGGCTACAAATTAAAAGACTCGAGTCTTAAAGTAACTGAAGTACAACGAAACGAAATTCCATTGTCGACTACAAATCCGTAGCACATCGGTCTTGTGCTACATTGCTACGAGAGTACGGCGTAGCAGCGAGGTTTGCTACGGCGTAGCTTGATGCTACGAAATCCTTTATCCTGTAAGAAACTCGTGAATATTGTTAAGCTGTGCAGATCTACCATCTATCATTCTAAGAAATAACGATTGAAAAACTGTTTACAGCAAAGTCATTATCTATCTATAATCCATTAGCGTTTTTGATCCAGTTATAAACACACATACACAAGTATAAAAACAAGCTATTAAATGTTTTTTAACTAGATTTTATATTAATAACTAGCTGACCCGGCAAACTTTGTTTTGCCATAAAAACTCCAAACATTCACCTACCCCACACCTACCCTACACCTACCCTACACCTACCCTACACCTACCCTACACCTACCCTACACCTACCCTACACCTACCCTACACCTACCCTACACCTACCCTACACCTACCCTACACCTACCCTACACCTACCCTACACCTACCCTACACCTACCCTACACCTACCCTACACCTACCCTACACCTACCCTACACCTACCCTACACCTACCCTACACCTACCCTACACCTACCCTACACCTACCCTACACCTACCCTACACCTACCCTACACCTACCCTACACCTACCCTACACCTACCCTACACCTACCCTACACCTACCCTACACCTACCCTACACCTACCCTACACCTACCCTACACCTACCCTACACCTACCCTACACCTACCCTACACCTACCCTACACCTACCCTACACCTACCCTACACCTACCCTACACCTACCCTACACCTACCCTACACCTACCCTACACCTACCCTACACCTACCCTACACCTACCCTACACCTACCCTACACCTACCCTACACCTACCCTACACCTACCCTACACCTACCCTACACCTACCCTACACCTACCCTACACCTACCCTACACCTACCCTACACCTACCCTACACTACCCTACACCTACCCTACACCTACCCTACACCTACCCTACACCTACCCTACACCTACCCTACACCTACCCTACACCTACCCTACACCTACCCTACACCTACCCTACACCTACCCTACACCTACCCTACACCTACCCTACACCTACCCTACACCTACCCTACACCTACCCTACACCTACCCTACACCTACCCTACACCTACCCTACACCTACCCTACACCTACCCTACACCTACCCTACACCTACCCTACACCTACCCTACACCTACCCTACACCTACCCTACACCTACCCTACACCTACCCTACACCTACCCTACACCTACCCTACACCTACCCTACACCTACCCTACACCTACCCTACACCTACCCTACACCTACCCTACACCTACCCTACACCTACCCTACACCTACCCTACACCTACCCTACACCTACCCTACACCTACCCTACACCTACCCTACACCTACCCTACACCTACCCTACACCTACCCTACACCTACCCTACACCTACCCTACACCTACCCTACACCTACCCTACACCTACCCTACACCTACCCTACACCTACCCTACACCTACCCTACACCTACCCTACACCTACCCTACACCTACCCTACACCTACCCTACACCTACCCTACACCTACCCTACACCTACCCTACACCTACCCTACACCTACCCTACACCTACCCTACACCTACCCTACACCTACCCTACACCTACCCTACACCTACCCTACACCTACCCTACACCTACCCTACACCTACCCTACACCTACCCTACACCTACCCTACACCTACCCTACACCTACCCTACACCTACCCTACACCTACCCTACACCTACCCTACACCTACCCTACACCTACCCTACACCTACCCTACACCTACCCTACACCTACCCTACACCTACCCTACACCTACCCTACACCTACCCTACACCTACCCTACACCTACCCTACACCTACCCTACACCTACCCTACACCTACCCTACACCTACCCTACACCTACCCTACACCTACCCTACACCTACCCTACACCTACCCTACACCTACCCTACACCTACCCTACACCTACCCTACACCTACCCTACACCTACCCTACACCTACCCTACACCTACCCTACACCTACCCTACACCTACCCTACACCTACCCTACACCTACCCTACACCTACCCTACACCTACCCTACACCTACCCTACACCTACCCTACACCTACCCTACACCTACCCTACACCTACCCTACACCTACCCTACACCTACCCTACACCTACCCTACACCTACCCTACACCTACCCTACACCTACCCTACACCTACCCTACACCTACCCTACACCTACCCTACACCTACCCTACACCTACCCTACACCTACCCTACACCTACCCTACACCTACCCTACACCTACCCTACACCTACCCTACACCTACCCTACACCTACCCTACACCTACCCTACACCTACCCTACACCTACCCTACACCTACCCTACACCTACCCTACACCTACCCTACACCTACCCTACACCTACCCTACACCTACCCTACACCTACCCTACACCTACCCTACCCTACCCTACACCTACCCTACCCTACCTACCCTACACCTACCCTACACCTACCCTACACCTACCCTACACCTACCCTACACCTACCCTACACCTACCCTACACCTACCCTACACCTACCCTACACCTACCCTACACCTACCCTACACCTACCCTACACCTACCCTACACCTACCCTACACCTACCCTACACCTACCCTACACCTACCCTACACCTACCCTACACCTACCCTACACCTACCCTACACCTACCCTACACCTACCCTACACCTACCCTACACCTACCCTACACCTACCCTACACCTACCCTACACCTACCCTACACCTACCCTACACCTACCCTACACCTACCCTACACCTACCCTACACCTACCCTACACCTACCCTACACCTACCCTACACCTACCCTACACCTACCCTACACCTACCCTACACCTACCCTACACCTACCCTACACCTACCCTACACCTACCCTACACCTACCCTACACCTACCCTACACCTACCCTACACCTACCCTACACCTACCCTACACCTACCCTACACCTACCCTACACCTACCCTACACCTACCCTACACCTACCCTACACCTACCCTACACCTACCCTACACCTACCCTACACCTACCCTACACCTACCCTACACCTACCCTACACCTACCCTACACCTACCCTACACCTACCCTACACCTACCCTACACCTACCCTACACCTACCCTACACCTACCCTACACCTACCCTACACCTACCCTACACCTACCCTACACCTACCCTACACCTACCCTACACCTACCCTACACCTACCCTACACCTACCCTACACCTACCCTACACCTACCCTACACCTACCCTACACCTACCCTACACCTACCCTACACCTACCCTACACCTACCCTACACCTACCCTACACCTACCCTACACCTACCCTACACCTACCCTACACCTACCCTACACCTACCCTACACCTACCCTACACCTACCCTACACCTACCCTACACCTACCCTACACCTACCCTACACCTACCCTACACCTACCCTACACCTACCCTACACCTACCCTACACCTACCCTACACCTACCCTACACCTACCCTACACCTACCCTACACCTACCCTACACCTACCCTACACCTACCCTACACCTACCCTACACCTACCCTACACCTACCCTACACCTACCCTACACCTACCCTACACCTACCCTACACCTACCCTACACCTACCCTACACCTACCCTACACCTACCCTACACCTACCCTACACCTACCCTACACCTACCCTACACCTACCCTACACCTACCCTACACCTACCCTACACCTACCCTACACCTACCCTACACCTACCCTACACCTACCCTACACCTACCCTACACCTACCCTACACCTACCCTACACCTACCCTACACCTACCCTACACCTACCCTACACCTACCCTACACCTACCCTACACCTACCCTACACCTACCCTACACCTACCCTACACCTACCCTACACCTACCCTACACCTACCCTACACCTACCCTACACCTACCCTACACCTACCCCTACACCTACCCTACACCTACCCTACACCTACCCTACACCTACCCTACACCTACCCTACACCTACCCTACACCTACCCTACACCTACCCTACACCTACCCTACACCTACCCTACACCTACCCTACACCTACCCTACACCTACCCTACACCTACCCTACACCTACCCTACACCTACCCTACACCTACCCTACACCTACCCTACACCTACCCTACACCTACCCTACACCTACCCTACACCTACCCTACACCTACCCTACACCTACCCTACACCTACCCTACACCTACCCTACACCTACCCTACACCTACCCTACACCTACCCTACACCTACCCTACACCTACCCTACACCTACCCTACACCTACCCTACACCTACCCTACACCTACCCTACACCTACCCTACACCTACCCTACACCTACCCTACACCTACCCTACACCTACCCTACACCTACCCTACACCTACCCTACACCTACCCTACACCTACCCTACACCTACCCTACACCTACCCTACACCTACCCTACACCTACCCTACACCTACCCTACACCTACCCTACACCTACCCTACACCTACCCTACACCTACCCTACACCTACCCTACACCTACCCTACACCTACCCTACACCTACCCTACACCTACCCTACACCTACCCTACACCTACCCTACACCTACCCTACACCTACCCTACACCTACCCTACACCTACCCTACACCTACCCTACACCTACCCTACACCTACCCTACACCTACCCTACACCTACCCTACACCTACCCTACACCTACCCTACACCTACCCTACACCTACCCTACACCTACCCTACACCTACCCTACACCTACCCTACACCTACCCTACACCTACCCTACACCTACCCTACACCTACCCTACACCTACCCTACACCTACCCTACACCTACCCTACACCTACCCTACACCTACCCTACACCTACCCTACACCTACCCTACACCTACCCTACACCTACCCTACACCTACCCTACACCTACCCTACACCTACCCTACACCTACCCTACACCTACCCTACACCTACCCTACACCTACCCTACACCTACCCTACACCTACCCTACACCTACCCTACACCTACCCTACACCTACCCTACACCTACCCTACACCTACCCTACACCTACCCTACACCTACCCTACACCTACCCTACACCTACCCTACACCTACCCTACACCTACCCTACCCTACCCTACACCTACCCTACACCTACCCTACACCTACCCTACACCTACCCTACACCTACCCTACACCTACCCTACACCTACCCTACACCTACCCTACACCTACCCTACACCTACCCTACACCTACCCTACACCTACCCTACACCTACCCTACACCTACCCTACACCTACCCTACACCTACCCTACACCTACCCTACACCTACCCTACACCTACCCTACACCTACCCTACACCTACCCTACACCTACCCTACACCTACCCTACACCTACCCTACACCTACCCTACACCTACCCTACACCTACCCTACACCTACCCTACACCTACCCTACACCTACCCTACACCTACCCTACACCTACCCTACACCTACCCTACACCTACCCTACACCTACCCTACACCTACCCTAAACCTACCCTACACCTACCCTAAACCTACCCTACACCTACCCTACACCTACCCTAAACCTACCCTACACCTACCCTACACCTACCCTACACCTACCCTACACCTACCCTACACCTACCCTACACCTACCCTACACCTACCCTACACCTACCCTACACCTACCCTACACCTACCCTACACCTACCCTACACCTACCCTACACCTACCCTACACCTACCCTACACCTACCCTACACCTACCCTACACCTACCCTACACCTACCCTACACCTACCCTACACCTACCCTACACCTACCCTACACCTACCCTACACCTACCCTACACCTACCCTACACCTACCCTACACCTACCCTACACCTACCCTACACCTACCCTACACCTACCCTACACCTACCCTACACCTACCCTACACCTACCCTACACCTACCCTACACCTACCCTACACCTACCCTACACCTACCCTACACCTACCCTACACCATCATAGAAAAATTAAATTGCACCCTAAAATATATTATTTTGAATAATGGATGACTTTAACGTAATACTTAACAATGATTTGGATTCTGTTACAGTAGCTCAATCTTGTGATATTGACGACTGCAACTCTTTGTTAAAAAATCCTACAAAAACCCTCAAAATATACGCAGTATCAATTGCAACACGCCTAACTTTCAAACTTTATTTGCCAGGTCTAATGTTGATTGGGATGTTATTGTCGTAACTGAATGCTGGCTGCAGCGTAACCCTAATGTTCCTGAACTCGATGGTTATATTTCGTTCGCTACGCTCAATAATCAAACTCAAAATGAAGGTGTGGTCATTTGCTGCAAAAATATAGATCAGTACAGCATTGAGGAACCGGAAATGTTGGATTCAAATTGTCTTTTTTTAAAAATAAGCACAAACACTGTAATTGTTGCTGTCTATCGTCCACCTAGTCATAAAATATCGATATCTTTTTAACATCCCTTAACGATTCTCTAAGCAAACTATCACCATTCCAAAACATTATATTAGTTGGCAATATTAATATTGACATTGTTAAAAATTCCCAAGACAACAGATCCTACACCTATCTCAACCTTATCGCTTCTCATGGTTTGCTCCCAGCTCACACAATTCCTACTCATAGTCGCACGTGCTTAGATCATATGATGATAAAGACAAGATTATCAGCTAAGTGCTATGTTTCTCAAACCTCAGTTACAGACCACAA